>CM072164.1:20235397-20290397 GCA_036850595.1 Rhyacichthys aspro
TGAACAAATATTGATCCATGGATATGCATGTTGTACTTGTGTCATTTTTGTAATAAAATATCTGAATCAAATACATTTCTGTTATTTTTGCCTTCTTGTTTTACATTTACAATAAACATTTATATGAAAAATACATCAGCTTGGCTTAGCATATAACACTTTGTAAGATTAAAGCTGATTAAATAAATCAGTGTCTATCAATATATATCCTTTATTTATACTCCGTACCTCTTAACTACACTCTATACCCCGCTATTACAGGCTATACCCCTTAAATACAATTTGTTGTCAGTATGTCCTAGAGAATTTACACTGTAATTACACTGTAAGTAACCGGGATGTACTAGAGGACTTACTGTAATTACACCGTAAACAGGAGACGTACTAGAGGACTTACTGTAATTACACGTAAGTGTAGGGACGTACTAGAGGACTTACACTGTAATTACACCGTAAGTAACCGGGACGTACTAGAGAACTTACGCTGTAATTACATGGTGTACTTACGCAATTCACCGTGAAAGTAATGGGAAGTACCAGAAGAACTTACACTTTTATTACGTAAGTAACCAAGGCACTTTAGAGAACTTACGCTGTAATTACACTGTAAGTAACCAGGAAGTACCGAATAATCTAAAGTGTTACCCATATGTTTTATGCAGACAGACACAGTATCATCTCATTATTTTTAATACATGCATTTACCGCTCATTACCAAGACAAGCCTGACAATAATTTTACTTAACACACAGGTAATCAATATAAAGCTGTTACGACCTGGCTAACCCTTTAAATAAAAGTAGTTTATTTAAAACAAATTTCAAAGTAAATTAACAAATTGTAACAAATTAGTAGAACCAGAAGTGTAATGAGTGTATGGGTGTGTGAGCGTATGAAGTGTCGTGTTGAAGGTGCAGAGAAATAAACACAAAAACTGTGCTGCCAGCGTCAACACCTCAGCCAAGTGGAGCAGTCAGAGTGGGCAGAGAGAACCAGGAAGTACACAAGGTTGGCTGGTTGAACCCTACTGTCTACAGGGCTTAATTTACATTGAATGTTGTTGTCAGCTGAGCTTTTAAGGGGATGAAAGTAATGACAAACTTTTAACTTCTGCTTTTATTGAGAGTAACAGCCAGAGACTATGAAAATGTGTTTTAAGGCAGCTTGATCTGTTGCATTATGTGCTGTCTTGGTAAAATAATTTGTACATTAAGTAAGTGAGCAAGTGGCCACATTTGTGCTATGTTTGTGTTCATCCTTGTGCAAGCAGGAAGCATACTGAGCTTGAGCACACAAAAACTCTCATTTGTTTAAACATATTGAGTGCCTCCTTCCTCTATTCTCCGTCTATTGGCAGACCATTACATATCAGGGCTGTAACCAAAAAAGGACAACCTGCATTTTTCTCTTACCATTCATTAGTCAAATTTATGGCTCTTCTTTTAATGCAATCGACATATCCTTTAATACAGTGCATCTTTCTGCTTAGTTAATGGAGATCAATGTTTCAAAAGGCCACACATTTGCAGCTGTATTCTCAACTTTCTACTGATGAGTGAACAGGAGGCTGCCTTTGTTTGGTCACAAAGCTTGAACAGAGAAGTGCAGCTGATTGTAATGGCCCTTGAAACCGACATGTGATTGCTGTGTTTTGCGGTCGTTGCCATGATTTGTTTATAAGGTCTCATATGAAATGAGACCCATGTGTGGTTGTGAAAAAGGTTGAGGTTATGGTGCAGCAAAGGTTTTATTTTTTCTTGAATAAATTGCCATGTTTAGTGTCTATTTAATATGCCTATTCTGTAGCACCATTTTCAAAAGTGCCATAAAGAAGGAGTCCTTTTGGAGCTGTCTCTGTTGTACTGCCACATTAGCTTGTTTCAAAGCAAAACAGAAAGTTTTACTGAAAGTACAAAAACAAGTATTACTTTGTGGTAGAAATAGTTCTTGTTGCTTAATCCTTCACGTACACTGATGCTGTGGTTATCCAACATTCATATGGTGTTAGCAGTTTTAGCCCTTTTCTATTTTTGATTAAAAATTGATCACAACATTTTATCACATAGAGCAGCAAATGTTGATCTTACTGTTTATGGTCTATAAGTTTCAATCTGTAAAATACTTGCGCTAACAAGATTTTATTTAAAGTTAGTGCTAATGTGTGTTTAATGAAACTCTCATCTTAAGAACATACACTTTTTGTAAGCATTGAGGAGGGAAACTGGTGCTTTTCCACTCTGCTGTTATACAGTAAACTGAAATGTACTTGTAGTTACACTGCATTCTCTACAGTGAAGATTGCATTTCTGTGTTGGTGGAGTTCTATGCTTACACACAGATCTGTATTTTTCCCTGCCTACACAAACTATAATTAAACTATTAATCTGTGTCATGCGCCGACTGAGTGACAAAGAGATTTAACCAATCACAGTGAAGAGTGGGAGTGGCTCTGTCCAGTGGAGCTCAGTTACAGCTGAGTCATGAGCTGACGATGACGTTAACTCTGATTCTATTCACACTGCCTTCATATACTAGGTTTATTCAAGGTTCAACGGAAGAAATAAATGAACCGACCTCAACATGTTAGTCACAGTGTCACAGTGCAGTAATTAACTACATTTATAAACTATAGATAAAGTTATCACTCAGGGGCCACACTGAGTATATGTTGTGTTAATGCTGCTTGTGGAGTGCTTGTGCTCACGTACATAATCATGCAATGCCTGATCCCCTCTCTTCTAACTGTGCCAGTCCAGAAGTGTATTGTGCCTGAATACAACTAGAAGTACTCACATTAGTCTAACCGAGCCACAGACAGAGCAGGCAGTGAAGCAAAAGTGCTAAATACTTTGCCTTTTTTTTAATTTATTTATTTATTTGTCATTTTAAGTGGGTGAATAGGGCTCATACTCTGCTGTGTTTGAACAAACCCACTGGACATAGGTCTGATTAGACTTTTAAAAAGGGTAACAAAGCAAAACAAATCAAAATCTGTGCTGTTTTTTTGAGGGGTTAGGAATTGGGGAATGGTTTGGGACACAGCCTTGGTTTCAACATGGTTTGTGGTCTACAACACTAGGATATAATCACACTTACTTGCATTGGGTGTCCATGGCAACAAACATCCATGTAAAAACGTTTCGTTGATACTTTGGTTGCCAGACAGACTGTGTTTGCATGGAGCCTGCTGGTGGATCTGTTTCTATGGATATGAGCGGTGGCGATGACGTGCCGAGCGGTAATCATAACCGAGCAGGGATCAGGTGAAGGCTGGGCGCCGTAATGGTCGTTGTGCGATGAAAGGGAAGACAAACAGCTGAGGCCCGAGTCTGTGAGGAGTGACAGGTGGTGACCGCTGTCACAAAACAATGAGCTGACGAAAGGTTCAGCTGTACATCAGCACCAATATGAGCCCTCTCATGTTTTGTTATATGAAGAAGACTGGGATTTGTGCTGTGTTCTTGAGCAATTATTGCCCTGTTTCACAAATCAAAAAAGATATGTAGAATTAGCAAAATCAGCTTGTTCCTGTCAAAAGGAGACAACAACTGGAATCTAAGGAGAAATCTTACATATTTATGCTCAGTGTTCTTTTTTTATTTGTGGCTGAGGCCTGTCTACAACACTGTTTTTAGGTTTTCCGCACCTACATATGAATTTTCTCTCAATGCCCACCTGTTGTCCATTAGCATAATCCGCTTTCTCTGATGCTATTCTCATGGGGATGCCTAGACTGACAACTATTTCTTATTTCTGGATTTAATTAGTGTCCAGGGCACTAATAACACTAAAAATGCCCTTTAAACATTCCTCATTTTCTCTCATTTTCATGAAACATTGTGAATAATAGCAACAGTTGCTGCCTGTGGTTCGTGCATAACTATTGTGATGTAGAATTCTTGTTACCAAGGAAAGCTAAGCGCTGTATTTAGAGCCTACACTGTGATCAAGGGAACTGCATTCAGCTGCAACACACAGAGTGAACTAAGGGCTGCGGTGGATGAGGGCAGGGTGGTGTTTCAGAAAGGCTGTGCCCACCACATCCTGTTTAAAGACGACTTTTCAAATTTCACTTTCACTTTACATTGTTTGGTTCTAAATTTAAAGACGACTGCATTCCTCGCTGCTCTCAGGGAAGATATCCATGTAACATCCATGTTGCAGCAAATGACAACAGTTGATGATCCTTGAGATTTCACATCATGTAAAATATCCAAGGTATTTCTGAGCTGTAAATATTCTTATACCACACCTCCAGTGCATCAAACACACCTCAAAACCTGTGCCGCATACATGCCCTGTAATGGTTCCTGATATAAGCACTATGATTTGTGTGGATAGATGTACATTGAGTGGAACTAGAGCCTGCCTGTTTTTTCACAGCCAACCTGAGGAATAACAATGAGGATGTTGTCATGAATGTGTCATAGAAACATGAAGGTGTCGGCAGCACAGCTTCTGGGAATTAAGTCTGCCCCGCTCCGACCTGCACAGGCACACGGTAATGTATCACCTCCTCCAACACAGCCTACAAACAAAGAAGGTCAGCATGAGTTAATGCGGGAATACATTTATGTCTTCCCGCATTCACTTCAGTTGTCACTTCAGAAGTAGTTTATGCGGGGCTGTAGTCACAATATGTTATGTATTCAGCATCAATCCAATGTTTGTTTTCTCTATTGAAATTGCAAATTGTATTTTAAGGAGTAAAATATTAGTGTGGACATGGTCTAATAATTATTGGCTGCATTTTTATGGGACAAAAACATTTTCCTCAGTCTTGTTGTTAGTTTTTACTGTATCTACAGAAAACTACAGGAAGTTGTCAAAGGATTAGGAGAGACACAGTTAAAGCATTAAACTGAAAGCAAAGGGAAGGTCATCCTCATCATCTTTGAGTGATAAGCTCCTGCCGCTGTAAACAAAGCCATTAATTAACAGATTGAGGGCTGACGGCTGAGTAATGGCAGCTGTGATGCAAAACAAGTCCCATTAATTAAATATTATCAAACTCAATGTCACACAAGCCACTGTCATTATAAGCCCTCACACGCTTTACAGAGGGAAGAAAAGAGAGTTCAATTCTGACTTAAACTAGTTAATTAACCTTCCCACATGTAGGCCACTACAGTGGATCAATTATTAAAGGCCCATTTTCTAGAATACACATGGGTTAATATAGTTTTGTTGCATGTATGACACTGATGAGGGCTCCTGCTTTAAGGTCAAAGATATACTTGCTGTTAGGCCATAAGGAAACATCTGCACTGCCACACAACTAATGTAAGTATATGAACAACCTTCATATACTTACAGTAGTGATGATGTACAACTGTGTACAATACCTGTTATTCATCCACTCCTCAAGAGGGCACAGATAGGCTTTTGGGCACTCATAAATGGTACCGCAGATTACATTAATATTTATTTTGTGATTGTTGCTGTGCATTGCCGTGTTATGCAATTGTGTACGATTGCATCCCTGCTCTATCAACCTTTGTTTTCAACTTTGACTTCAATGTGCTGTGAAGTTATTATTTGCTCACATGAACCCATCAACACAACCACAGTCATGGCGGTGATATTAATGCTTCCAACAGAAGTCTCCTCCATCCTTCCTCCTCAGAGCAGTGCTGGGAGCTTTGGGACAGCAGTAAAGATGGTGCACAGAGAATACCTTCTTGTTCAAGCAGAGAGGGAGGTTGGCTGTTTGTGCTGGCCGACAAATCAAAGTGGGAGCCCTCACACAGATCAGCCCCCAGAACAGATGATAGCACCCTTTCAAATGCTGCTACCTATTTATCAAATTATGTGTATAGAAATTCTAAAGAAAAGATAGGCCACTGAAATGTCAGAATGTTATGACTTTCGATGAGAACAAGTGGGGAATGGGTAATATTAAAACAGTATTTAAATATATTAGTGTAAAGTGAAATCCATAAACTCCCCTTTTTCCAAACACTTAACCAGGACCATGTTCCAAAAGCAACAGAGTGAGCAAGACTATATAGAAGAAAATACATACAGTACATTCAATATGAAAGTCCTCTGTGCAGATGCACTCATTTCTCCTTTTCTATTCCCTTTGCTATGCCTTGAGTCCCGATAGAACAATATGGGACAAAATAAACTATTGTCTACTATAATAACTATAATGACTAACAGTGTTTAAGTGTTTTTTACAGTTACAAAAGTCAAAAAGTGCAAACTTAACACACACACTTAACTGTTTATGTCTTGATAATATTTGACAACTCAAGTTAAACCAAAATGCAGTTTTTAAGTGATGATTTTATTTATTAAGGGAAAAAAAGTTTCATTTTGTTTTTGTTTTTTTAAAGCCGTTTAGATGATGAACTTGCTGGTGTGTTTAAAAATAGTATAAACACATGCATACGCAGACAAAATATGTGCATGTGTATGTATTTACAAATCTAACCCAAGGTTTTGTGAAAGTAATGTGGACTTTGTTATTTACCTTAAAACCAATAGCTTTACCTGGTTTGAACCGATCTGCGGTCAGGTTGTACAGGAAACAGTGGTCGCTCACTGTAGCATTTCCATCTATTGTCATGGGAAAGTTATGCCCCAGTGGCTGGATCAAACAGACTTGGTTTGTGACTGTAGGTCCAGTAGGGAAATAAGAAATGCAGCTTTATGTGCCCTGTGGAGATCTTCTGGCAGATTCATACATTCTACAGGACTGGCACTAAGAGTGAAAAGTTTGGGCCGATGCAGAAGTCATTTGTAATTCCAAACATTCTCAAGCAATAATATGTAGCTAGGTCTTCCACAAGACTCGAGAAGTTGTCAACCAAAGCAGCGAGTCACTCCCATGCTTTACTGAGTTATATAAGGGTTTTTTTTTCCACCAATATTATTACCAAGGAATGTTTCAGACATTTATAATTTTCCTTGACAAATCACAGGAACACTTGTTTCACTGAAGTGTTTATTGTTCTAGTGTGCAGTCAGAAATAAATATTGTTTTAGTCTATTTCATATAGTCTGTGATTCATACACTTTAAAACCACACACATTTTTTCAACTAATTCAATAACGAGAGAAACAGATCCACAACAATAATACTGAGTTTTGAGTGGATAGCACATAAGTTACTTTTGACTTGTGTCTATTTTAAACATGCATTTAAAAATGTATCTTTTTGCAAATGTTAGCGTTCTAATGTATAATGTATTTCCATTACAAACCAAGCAGGCTGTGTAAAGGGCAGAACAGGGGACAAGGTGAAGACAAATACTTTGAGGGTGGCAGGAATAGGTAGCAAGAGCAGGCAACTGGAACAGGAGGCAACGTGAACAGGTTTTGTAGGTCCAGACACGAGAAGGCGCTGAAGAAAGGCTGGAAAGACGAAAGATGCCAAAGGTGAGAAATAATCTGGCAGTGACTAAGTAAAAAAGGTGAGGCTAAAGTAATAACTGGTGATGAGATGGAGCTGGGAGTGCAGGTGAGGATAATCAACTAAAACATACATTTGGAAGAGAGAGAAAAGTGTTTCCACTTTACAAAAGTGTGTTCAGAGTTCCAAATAGAAGCACTTGTTCAACTAATGGTTATTTCAGAGAAACTTCTATGAAAGTTGTTAGCTGTAACTCCCTATGATTACCAGAGACTGTACTTACTGATGAACTCCAAGTCAGGTCTAGAATATATTAAAACTGTATCACAGCTCAAGAGTTGTTCAAGCTCCAGCTGCTGCCACTTCTGAACAAGGGTGTAACGGTATTGACAGTTCTGGGCGTGTTAGGTTTGACAATGAAGTAACTATACCGACAGGCATCAGCACCCCACAGGGATGTGTCCTCAGCCCCATTCTCTACCCAGGTTTACCCATGACTGTGTCGCCTCCCACAAAGACAACACCATCCGAAAGTTTGAGGACGACAGTGATTGGACTCATTACAGCATCACAGTTTTGGACCGAAGACGCCCGCAGAGAGTGGTGAAGACTTCCCGACTAAAGGACTCTTTCTTTCCCACCATCAGACTCGTGAACAGCTGACAGGAGTCTGGAACCACGGACTATCCCCACTGTTCACCTTCAGTTCACTCTTTACATTTTTCAAGTCATTGTTTACAAATGTCTTGATGTACATAGTTATGTGTGTTGTATTCCCCTTGATGTGCCCTACCAATTCTATTTATATTTTAATATTTTGTATTTAGACCTATTTATCTATTTCATTTATTTATTTATGTAATTTTTTTTTAAATGCTTGACATTTTGTTGAGGACAGAAAAGGAAGAATTTCATTGTACAGGGAAATCTGTTTCTGTCCTGTTCACATGACAATAAACGTCATTCAGTCATCTACCAGGTATTCATCTTAAGCATATTAAGCAGTTAAAGGACATCAGCCCACACACCAGTGAACATCCAGAGCTCGGACATTGAGACGGTGGACTCTTTCAAGTACCTGGTCCCACAACACCAACGCCCTGTACAAGAGGGGCCAGAGCTGCTCCACCTCCTGAGGAGACTGAGGTGCTTTGGAGTGTTTAGGCTTCTGTTAAGGTCTTTTTATGACTCTGTGGTAGCCTCAGTTATCCAAAATGCTGTGATATGCTGTGGGGCAGATTGGGACAGGAAAAGACTGAACAAGCTGGTCAGGAGAGCTGTCCTGGGCTGCCCTCTGGTCTCCATCAAGAAGGTGGGCAGAAGGAAGATGCTGGCCAAGCTCACATCCATCAGGGACCTCACCTCTCACCCCCTGCATCAGACTGTGGAGGCTCTCAGCAGCTCCTTCTTACCAACTGCCATTAGACTGGACAATTCACATGTATAGCTTTTCACTCGTGCAATATGTTTCCACCTGTAATCCCATGCAACATATGCTTTTTTATTATTTTGTTTATTTATCTTGAACTGATTGCACCTTTTAATGTTTCTTTATATATTTTTCATATTCTATTTTTGTCTATTTAAGTCGGTGTATATATTTTTAATGCATGCTCACTTTTTGTTTTTTTCCAACACTACTTTTGCACTAAAATGTATGTGAACTGCCGTCACGAGTTAATTTACCCATTGTGGGATCAATAAAGTTTTATCTTTTTTCTGCACTTAATTGTTCTGGACAACCTTCAAAAAACACCTTTGGACACCCACTTTTGAGTCTCTGAGCAGTGTCTGGGTAACAATGATCTAACATGTGATTTACTCTGAATTACTTAGCGTAATTATTTCTGTTGTGGCTACAGCATACACCAAAAGGAACCTTCTAAAACTAAGTAAAAATGACTCAGCCTTTATATATACAATAACAATAATAGTGAGACCACACTGAATAAGACAATTAATGTTTGAGACCATAAGACATCAACAGCAGTCCAGTTTAAATCCAAACTCATGGAGGGTTAGTGTTTGGTGAGGGAGGCAAAGTTAGAGCTGGTTGGTAAATGAAAAAAATAAAAAATAAAAATAGTTAGGTCCATAAATATTTGGACAGATGCAAAGTTTTTCAAATTTTGGTTCTGTACATTACCACAATGAATTTTAAATGAAAAAAAATCTGATTCAGTTGAAGTGCAGACTTTCAGCTTTAATTCAGTGGGTTGAACAAAAAGATTGCATAAAAATTTGAGGGACTAAAGCATTTTTTAAACACAATGCCTTCATTCCAGAGGCTCAAAAGTAATTGGACAAATTAAATAACTGGAAATAAAATGCTTATTTCTAACTTTGTTGAAAACCCTTTGCTGGCAATGACTGCCTGAAGTCTTTTTAATGCACTGCCAGGCTTTTACTGCAGCGGATTTTGTTTGTGGGCCTTTCTGTTTAGTCTTTAACAAGTGAAATGCATGCTTAATTGGGTTGAGATCAGGTGACTGACTTGGCCATTGAAGAACATTACACTTCTTTGCTTTAATAAACTCCTGGGTTGCTTTGTTTCTCTTCACCATGGAAATGTTTCTGCGATCATCCACCATTGTTGTCTTCCGTGGACGTCCAGGTCTTTTGCGTTGCTGAGTTCACCAGTGCTGTGTTTCTTTCTCAGGATGTACCAAACTGTAGATTTTGCCACTCCTAATATTGTAGCAATTTCTCTGATGTTTTTTTCTGTTTTCGCAGCTTAAGGAGAGCTTGTTTCACCTGCATGGAGAGCTCCTTTGATCGCATGTTGTCTTCACAGCAAGTCTTCCAAATACAAGCACAACACCTGAAATCAACTCCAGGCCTTTTATCTGCCTAATTGATGTTGACATAACGAAGGAATTCCCCACACCCACACATGTCCAATTTTTTTTTTTTGGTCCCTTTTAAAAGAGGGTGGCACATGTTAAGAAGCTGAAACTCCTAAATTCTTCATCTAATTTGAATGTGGATACCCTCAAATGAAGGCTGAGAGTCTGTACTTTATATCCATGCCCATGATAGAAAATATAATTGGAATATGTTTCAGCAGGTAAAAAATCAAAACTTGTGTCAGTGTCCAAATATATATGGACCTAACTGTTAAAGTCATTTTCATTACAAGCATCGTGTAGACAAAAAAACCTGTCTTGGTCTTGGTTTAGTCTTGATGTCCAGGAATAAAATTAGTTTGAGACCAAAACAAGATAGAGTAAAAATGAAATGGTCCTAAGACTGGTTTCAAAACCAAGACAGGTCTCAGGTATATCACTAATGCATACCAATAATGCATTTAATTGTTAAGTTGTTTAATTTAATTGACATTTAATTGTTTTTCAATAGATTTTATCTCTTTGCTTCATGTCCAAGTCACCGTTTGTGCCAACAACATGGTTTACGTCAATCTTTAATTTTTCAGTCGAAGTTATTGTCTCTTCGCCCAGCTGCAGTCCTATATTTGTCTAAAATTGGAATGCTGCACAATCAATGTTACATTGTTATTGCTTTATTTATTTTTTGGCCTCCAAATGACATCACACCTGAAAAAATGTTGTGTGAAATGTGCATTTAAAAAAATGTTAAAAGGCAGTGTCCCCTGTCTGACTCACACTAGTGTAAATCAAATTGCCTCTTTGTTTACCCTCGCACTTGTGTAATTCAGTTCTCATGGCTCCGATGTGGGCTTTATTTCATGTTGTATATACAATGTGTTGTATACAGCCCAAGATCTGTCTCTGTGTGAGAAGAAGTGTCAGAGCTGCCACTATATTCCAGTTAATTGCTTGCTTCTGCAGGAGGCGACACTTGAGTGCCGGCCTGGTGCTGGATTGAGCGGACAGCGGTGCCATTGCGTGGAGTTAGCCCAGCGGTGCGTCATTATGTCGAGACACATGTCAGGCTCAATACGCATCACAACAGCGCTGCTGTGGCTTGTGTACAACTCAGTCAGAGCTGCAACAAGTAAACTCTGGGCTGTATGTTAAAGAAATCCTTGCAGTCTTGTGGATAAAATTAGTCTTTTCATGTAATATCAAAGAGCACAAGGAATATCAAGGATTTTCAGACCAGAAATGCAGAGGTGGTAGGTGCTGCATGTGCATAGGATTGTCAGGTCAGGAAATAGTTATTCAAGCTTTTGAAAAGTGAGTAAGAGAGAACTTAATTTTTACTGTATACATGCTCAAAGTCCACACACTTTTCCAGCTCTTCAGCAGGACTGAGGCCTTCCCAAGTCAAGAGACATAGTTTGAAAAGATAGCTCAAAAGTCCTCATTCCAAACTGTCCCTGAGTACAACTTCCTGACTTTGACATTAAGAGGTGAGGGGGTTCCTTACCGAGGGAGATATTTTTACAGTCTGACTCCACCAACCTCCACAGGGGAAACAACAGGGCAAATGGCAAGTCACATTACGGCTTAATTAAAACAACAAATCACAACAATGGACTACAACACCCTGATCTCTCTACAGCACCAAGTTTAATGAAGTTAACAACAATAACAATTGATCATCATTTCGTGTGTAGGCTTTGTACTTACCATAAAAGAATCACCGACAGCAAGATCTAAAATAGTAGCAATGCTGTGGTGAATTCAAGCAAATAAGCCACGCCCATGCTGCTCAGGTAGTGGTGAAGTGGATTGTGGGGTGTCTCTGCTAGCTCTTCTCTGGGCTGGGATTTAGCCCGCTGCTATCCAACACCTTGCCCTTTCACTCATGTTACTATTACAGAGCTACATCCGTACCCTCACTTATGGTCCTGGTTCTTCTTTTTTTAAGACTGTCTGATTCTATGCAAAAAAGAAACAATACATTTTTCCTAAATCATAAACAATGAGAGTGCTGTGAGTCACTCAAACTGAAGCACTGGGTAAATATGCAGATTTATGATAATGTGTACAGTTCAGATGTTGGCACCAGATGTTAGCTGTTTTCTTTTATTCTATATTTACAGTCTGGCTTTTAACTTCCACACACTTTTGAAATTTGAGACTCAATATATAATTTGAGAGACAATATACTGCACTGGAGTCAAACACTGGAAACTATGTAGACCTTTAGCAATGCACTGACATTGCCATCCGTATCAGAATGGTAAAATGCCTTTTACCATTTTTTAAAATGCACATTTCACACAACATTTTTTCAGCTTTGATGTCATTTGGAGCCCAAAAAATAAAAAAGTGCTTTCATATGGGGAATTTTAATATAGGAAGCAAATATTAGACTTGTATTTTATTTAGTTATGAGATAGTTAGGAGGTTTTTATTAGCCAAAGATGGATATTTAAGAAGAAGTCAGCCATCTTGGATTGACCATTGGATTAATAAACAAGATTTGACACACACTTCCTGTACATGACTCTGCGTATAATTGTCTCTGGGACCCATGAGCAATCTGCAGATGTATTGCCATGGTGATAGATATACAGTACATATTAATCCTCAAATTGGCCTCAAATTTGTCCATCTTAAAGGACATGTCTAAGAAGGCCGGTGTATTGTCAGGGTCACTAACACTGGTGGGTTAAACCACCCCTACAAATAAACTGCGGCCATTTGACATTTTTTTTAATCATTATTCTTTTCATTATTCTATTCATTATCACTCCTTTTTTTACTTATCAAAAACATTTACTTGCTCAGTCTTTTTCCACTGTGGTCTGTCTCTCACCACGCACACGTCACATAAACTTTTACTCATTTAACGAATGGTTAATGTCCCTTCAGCTCCACAGTGTGTCCCAGCTGTGCTCTGTCTGTCACTGTCTGTGTGATGAACAATTATTAACAGTGACTATTACTATTTGCTGCTTTAGGCTAAACATTAGCAGAGAATAAATGTATAAGTTTAGATGAGGCTCCGTGTTCTGGGGGCTCTGTGAATTAAATACAGAGACTGACTCATACTGAGGTTTTTATGGACAGTCATTCACTCAATACACCACCAGTAAAGCATTGAAAGAGTGCTGGTCTATGACATGGATGAAAATTAGGGTGTGTTCAAACTTGCCGACAGTTGCTCTGTTGGTGCGGTTCGCATGGAAAAGTGTAAATGCTGCCATACAAACATCAGAAGGCACAAAAATGTGCACCAAAATCCCTTTAAAACAGAGGTCATGGAGCACTTCCAACTAAAATCTGCTATGGTTCAATTAAAGTGTGAAACTCAACCACAAACGAGTCCAAACAGGAAGAGCGGCATAAATTGGCATCGAAAATGTCACATAACCTTTAGTTTTCTTGAGAGCAGAAAAAAATGAACCAAAACAATATTGTCCGACTAAATAAAATGAGAAAAGGGCAAATGTGAAGTAATGAGAAGGTAAAATGCAGTGGTTACAAGCAAGAGTCAGATCCCTGGGATATCCATGGATCATTTGCACTTCATTTGCACGCATGGTTAAGAATGACAAGTATGTCCAATATTTTCTGAAGTACTGTGCTAGACCCCAATTTTATGGACAAATTGGTAAATTGTTTTATTGTTCTATTTCCGTAAACCCTGAGCCTGTAGACATATCGTTGTCCTGTTTCTCAAATGAGCTATATTCATTTAGCCTGAGTTTGTTGGCTGAATGCAGCCTTCTCTCCTCCAAAGTCCTTGGAAACCATTGCCCAGAGCTCTTTATGACAGGCACTCACTGCTCCCATATTGCTCCCGTTTGCATCACTCTCATGCCTCCCTGCACTTGTCCCCGAAAAAAATGAATTAAGTGGAAACGGTTAGCAGAAAAAGATATTTGTTTTCTGATGGATATTGCCTCATATCAAAGGGCAGTGAGGATGTGCGTAGGCTGGTCTGGAACTGGTTGGGACGGACACATGCGAGCAGGGTCAATGTATTCCTCAGATTATCATTTATATATTCAACAGTGGCACTTTAGAAACAAACACATTCACAAGAACAGTGGGGGCAGATCATCAATCTTATCTCTTGAATCAAATGTACTGAAGTAATGTTCCCAGAAAGATGGATGTTATTCTGTTGTGCACACATTTAAAGGGATGTAGACAAATATGACCTTGCTTCTAATTATATTCTTTTATAAAGGAGGTTTACCCACTTCTTCCCTACTTTGGTATCAACATTTTGCAAACATCTCCGTTCTCCGTGGCCCACACAGAAGCATTCCTATCAATCCCTGGAGCTTGGGTATCTTTTGTGAAAACAAACTCCTGTGTTTTTGTCCATAACATTTTTATTTACTTAGCTCTGATGAAGTGTCTGTAAACTTCCAGCAGCCTTCAGCCTTGTTCGCAGTGCTTTGGGAACTGTTGACTCTATGCCCACTCACAAATCAAAGATAGCTTTGTGTAAAGTCATATATGGGTGACTTCCTGGTAAATCCAGTTGTTTTACCACATTGGATGTCTTCAGTGCTCAAACACAGAGTATTTAAGACATATGAGGCATTTTAGCCTGTATTTGTAGCACACATTTCCCTTTGTTCTGTTAGGAATAAATGTAGGGGTTTAGACTAACATTTCTCTTTCACTTGATAACTGCTGTTATCATGGGTCATGTCCCAAACTTCATACTAAAGGAAAGATTTTAAAATCGTAACATTATGCTCAATCTTGAGGGGTATTTCTTAACATTTGATACACATTCGTTTGCACACTAACCTTCAAATATTAACAGTAGCCCAGCTCTCAAACCTGATGAAACTCAGTGATATAAACCTCCACATCATATTTACATAATGCAGCAAATTTTTAAATTCATTCAGCAAAACATGTCAACGATGCACTAATAAATGCCTGAAGTCCCCATCATTATAGCATCCCTTGTTCTGGTGGTAATCTGCCAAAAGCAGCCCTAGACTTTATCATATTATTAAAGACTTGACAAGAGACAATTAGGGACTCTCTGGATTTATTATAAAATGCTTGCTCTCCTTTGGCCTCTTTAGCTCGCATACAGTAACCAGTGTTCCTAATTATTTACTATACACAGACACTCTCATTAGTAAAGCTTTACCATTTCTCTTAGATTTCTCGTCAATTAGCACTTAGCTTTTGAGCAAACTCCCAAAGTCCCCCACGCTTTTGCTGTGGACTTTAAATTCACCAATCACCGGTTTTCTTATTGAATAAACAGCAAACTATGTTGACATGCAGGAACAAATAGCGCCAAAACAATTGAGTCAGGTTCATGACAAATGAATAAGATAATCCCCCAATGAAGCATGTTTTCTTGTGCGACTTGTTCTCCACAGCTTTCCACTAAAATATATTAAAATCATGAATTAAAGACTCATACTTATCATAGTGCATAGTAATTTCACACCATAATTGTAGACATTATCCACAAAACACAGCAGCAATGTCTCTAGAGCTCAGTTCATGGATTGGCTGATGTTTGATTGGTTTGCCAAATGTCATTCTTCTCTCTCTTAAGCATTTCCTGTCCAACAAACGACTTTGTCCTTGATAAATATATCTAAGAAATCCTCACGGTAGTGACAATGTGTGGAAACATTGCTAGTTAGTCTTTAGGTACTAATTCTATGATGTTTTTTTTTCATGCTTTGTTTTCACACATCATTTATTTGCATTGCAGTCTGGCAGATAAATGACATCAACAGACACAGAACACACTTACAGCCATTTGATAGTATAACAACAATAATATAAATAAACAAGTGAGCCTCTGGGAGCAAACATGATACAGACTGTGAGTGCCAGTCACAGACACACCAGTTACTCCCTCTGGAGGTTAGTGGTGCTCTGTGTGACCTCTCTTTTCTCCATCCTTGGCTGTTCAATAATGTTACATATCCAGGTATCACAAAGTACTGTCATTTATTCGTTTTTTGTTCATTACTGGATATGACTCCATAGTAATTTCACTTAATTTAGACCCGTCTGTGTTTATGGTTTGTACTATTCAACAAAGTTTGGGCCCAGTGCAGGATTAACAGGATTTTGTGCTGTTCACTCCACCTTGATGAGTCCGACAGGCATTGCAATAAGCCCCTTTTTGTTATGCATGAGTTTTGAAAAGGATTTTTTTCTTTCTTTTTCTGATTCAAGGACGGCACTGTTGTTACATTGCATCTAAAATCATTATGCATTTGCTGTTTGCGGGTAGCATTGTCCTCCCTCTGGGTTTGTGTAAATCCAAAGAGCCAGGGCCATATGGTGAGAATTTTCATTCAGGAAAATATATTCAGAAAATATAACTAAGTGTGAAAATGTCTGTTGGTATTGAAAAGTTTACTTTGGAATGTATTAAAATAAAAATGTTTACAGCTGTTGCATGGAGCATTTTAGCTTTTCTGTGGGACAGGAGGGTGGATAGGAAACCATGCACTTTCAACCCACATTCACATGTAGCAGGGTAGAGCAAAGCATAAACATTATTTTATCTAACATAGCAATACCTAGCGCCCAGTTTTCTGTTTCCACTTGTAGTAGAGCCATCAACCAAACAAAATAATCTATGTGCTCATTATTCAGAATTTCTTTATGTTAACTCTGATGCTTAATCCATTAGTTTCCAGTTGTATGTGTTTATAAGTCTTATTCATTCATAATTTGTTTTTGTTGTTGTACAATTTCTTTCACATTTACTGATTCCACCCAAATATCTAGCAGGCTAAATATTGGGACCAGTCTCAGCTAGACGCCATATCTAAAAAGAGAAGAGAAAGGGAAGATAAAAGAGAGACGGAGAGACCACTCTAACCTCTGAGAAATATTTGTTCAATTTTCCTTTTGTGGTGCTTACTTAAAAACCGCTCCTTCCACTGCAGGTGGCATCATCATCATTTCATGGCAATTGATAAATTAATGCAAAGTAATACCCTGGTTTCAGTTAGTCACATTACAAGAACCAGTGTGTGTTTATAGATTTGTCTACTTTTTTTTGTTTTTCTACTGCGCTGTGCTCAATTCTTACAATTCTTACCTACTATTTTTGGATATACCATATACCTGCCAGCAGCATTTGAACAAACTGGTCTCCCGATCTACTGTTGGACAAACAAACCACCAAGCCACAACCACAAGTCTATTAGTAGACAGTATTGTGTTTCTTTGGAAGGGGTGTGGTGGTGAGTGTCTTCTCTCAATGAAGCAGTGCCAGTATTTGTGATAAAGCCAGCATGTCTGTTAATAGGTTGCAGATTGCATACAATCAACACAGCCTGATCTGGACTAAATGTTACACTGTTCAGAGATAAAATGTGCTCTTTTCAATGTGATCTGAGGTGCACAGCTTGTATCAGAGCAGATTGCACTCTGTTAAAGAGTGCTGAATAAACAAGACAAAACATTTTCACGAGAGATTGAGAAAATGAGTGTTGCCCATGTCCTTATGTTGGGATGAAGTGAGTCTTGGTGATCAGATCTTTTTGAAACATGTGCCTAAGGTTTATATGTAAAATGTAAAGTGTGACCTTTAATCCCACCTCCTCTGAATGTGCTTGGATTGTGCTGTGATTCGTTTCAACCACCTTAGTAACAGAACTGTGGTTACACACATATAATGGCATAGCATTCACGTGTTCCGATCACTGCAGAGACATCAGCTTCTATTTTGTTTCTTAGAACAGAACAGATTCTTCGAAATTCTTCTTCGAAAACAAAGATAGCTTCTTTCCATCAATAAATTGGACGTGTTCTCGGAGCATGCTGGACTTCGACAGGGCCACTTTATTATCAATTTTATTATACCATTAAAAAAAAAAGAAGATAATTTCAATAGTTTTTTTTTTTTTTTTATGTATGGTAATAATCTGTAACCTTTAATAAAACTCAGGGACATCATTTTCTTGAACAAAAACAAATGCATGTCCCCCTTTAAGTGCATGTAATTATTCACAGTCAGTATTATTCATTTCATTCAGTTTTTTTTTAATTATTATTATTTTTTTCCATTTTATTTCATCAGGTCACTGTACAGTTCATGTCTTTGAAAGTACATAAAGCAGTTCCTTTTTCCACTAAAGCAGAGGAAAACCACACAGACCATCTGCTTATTACAATGTCCTTACATCCTGGCATTTTACAGGGCTAGCGGTCAGTGCAAACAGGATCTGGTGGGACAAAACTTTGTTTGCTACATTGTTTAAGGAGGAAATGGGATGATATGTTACAATTAGCCTACAACATTTCTCAAATTGCAAAATATAAATGATTATTCATTCATGAGTCCATTAGGTTGCACCAGGTAATTTCCATTTTTGCATACAGTACACATAAATCAAAACGTATTGTTAATTTAATGTTAAAATGTAAACACTAACTTACCCCAGATAGAGATTAGATTTTTGTCTTGTTGGATTCTGCCAAAATATTCAATCGGGTGCCCCCAGACAATGATGTTCACAGCGTAAAGTATGTGAGTAATGTTAAGTATTTATGACTTGCCCTGTCAGGAAAAAAGAAGCACTTGCATGGGCTTGGAGTTGGATTGCTTGCTGGAGAAGAAACCTCCTGAAACACCTGAAGTTTTTTGAAGTGTGGCTTTCTCTGTGGCGAGATGAGTTGGCATTTGAACAGCATTAATGGTCAAGGCTTCCAGCCCTTGCCTTCTTCTTTTCATGCTGGTGACTGGTCCCTAATATTATGGTCCCTGCCACTTGGCATTTAGTTTGTTGGTGGAGGATGGCAAGAGCAGCCGGACTATCTGGCCAGGTTTAAACTCACGACAGTAAGTCTGTTGGTCATACCAGGCCTTTTGGTTCTTCTGGGCTTCCTGTAAGTTTATCTCAGCCTCCTCCATGTACTTTCCCAATCACTCCATCCTTTCCAGGACAAATTGTGCAATATTCCTGTCATTTTCAGTGGTGGAAGGGGTCTCCCGGTCTCTGCATAGCAAATCCAGTGGACATCCCAGCCATACAACAGCTCAAATCGGGAGAATCCTGTTAATGCCGGAGGGATTTCCTGATAGGCAAATAGGAGGAAGGGCAACCAGAAGTCCCAGTCTTCACCAGTGTCATCCACAAACTTTTGCAGGATCCGCTTAAATGTTTGGTTGAACCTCTCTACAATGCCATCTGTTTGAGGAGGTATGGAGTGGTCTTGGTTGAAGTGATGCCCAGTTGCTGTTGGAAGAGCCACATTAACCTGGATGTAAAGTTAGTGCTCTGGTCAGTCAAGATCTCATCAGGTATTCCAACCTGTGAGAACAACTGGACCAGAGCTCGCAGGACATCAGGCGCTGTAATGGCTCCCAGTGCAAAAGCCTCAGAAAACCAGTGGAGTAGTGACAGACGACTAGCTTATCACCAGGGGCCCCATAATGTCCATGGCTATCTTTCAGAAGGGAGTGGAGATCACAGGGAGTGGCTGCAAGAAAGCATGGTCAGGCTTACAGGCAGAGCATGTTTTCTGGCATGTTGGACATGACAACTGTGGAATATACTTTCTACATGCATATAATAATATATATAATACATATATTATTTATTATTATACATATAATGTATAAATCTTGCTGTAGACACTGTATAAAGCTTGCGCTTTGGATAAAAATGTAAATGTACATTTGCTGAATGTTGTTTTGAACTGTTTTGAACTAAGCCCCACATTGTGTGTCACCAGGCACCAGCCTTTTCAAGGCCAATGGCAGCATTATGAAGTATCCAGGCCACAGTTGCTTTCGTTCGATTATCCTCAGAACTCATTAAAAAGCATCACAAAGAATTCCTTGTGTGAGCACTTTTCAAGGCTGGACACGAGCAAACTGCCTCGACATCTGGGATCGGACAAACTTTGAATGTTTGATGTAGACATTAAAGTCAACCTGAAGAGGGCACCCAGAAGAATGTAGCTTTTTCGTTGGTTAGTTTACTTGAATATGGCAGTGTACCATGGCAGAGGCAACAAGAGTTGTGGGTTCGATCCCTAGGCGAGCTGTCAATGGCTTTTTTGTATTTCGTCTTCAATGCATGTTCTCTTCATCATTACTGTTCCCTCATTTTGTGTAGTCAAACATACCATACTGTGTGTCTACAATTGATCAACTAAAACAACTCAACCTTTTTTTTATTTTTACAGGCATTTACATATTGTTCTAGAAGTACAACAAAGCGATCCATGACAAAACAATAACAAACTTCCAAAAAATGAGAGCAAATTTAAACATGATTGTTATGCACGTGAAATTAGATGTTATGTATTTATTATTTATTCTCAGTGTAATTAAATTAGCTCTAATATGTTAGAAATTTAGTTGCCTGCAAGTCTTCAGACATACAATGCATACATGAGTGTGGTACATATTTTACGTTTTTAGATCACTGTTTTTAGGCATTTGGAAATTGTTTTAAAATGTCTATATATTGAGGCATCTACCAGTAAATAAAAGTCTTGATCTACTGCAATCAACTTCTGCACGTGGTACTTTTCTTCCAAGTTCAGTAAGACCACCTATTTTAATATGAGGTCATGTCAAAGCTGAATTTTCTGTGTGTATTGAGCATGTATCTGTATCTGTGCAATACATTATACAGCCTTTACAATGGTGTTTCTCTACATTTCCTTACTTTCATACCAGCATGACAGCAACTTGTGTTAAAACATTATTATAAAATGAAATAATTTGAATGTCTCAGTCTAAAATGTAGTATATTTTGCAATGTAATCAGTCTTTTAGAAATGTATCACTTGGTGAGGTGTTATAACAGAAACGCATGGACAATAGCTTGTGTTTTTGCGAGGCTCTAGACTTCTTTTTGTAGCATGCAATTGAAAGGGCTCTCACGTACTGAATCAGGCAGGACTGCAAACTACCACCAACATGTTCTTACCAAGCTGAAATGTAAAGTGCTACTGATGTCACAATCCCCTGGTCTTAGTGCTTTTTTAGTGGAGCAAGTTACTCCAATTTAAGTAAAATGAAGCAGTTTGACTTTCTCTGTGTTAGCTTCAGAAGAATCCTACCAGACTCTCGGCTGAAGTCCTAATGGCACTGTTTTAATCCAGGTACTCCTATGTTTTCTTGTTCATATCTCGAGGCACATTTGAGCTTTAATCAAACACCTGCGCACAGTTACTCTCCCAGTCTGAGACATCCACGACAGCTTAATTAATTCTCAGTGCTCCTGCCGTGCCTCGCTGTTGTTCCCTCTAGAGAATGTTCATTATTGATTGAAGTAATTGCAAATGTTTAAGTCTCAAAGCTGAATGTCAGGTGATGGCTGCTAATGGCCTCAAGTGAGGTTAAAAAAAAAAAAAAAAAAACAGTGTAAAAAGGAAAAGTTTTGGAGCCAAGCAGATTTGGCAACATAAGTGTGGATATCCGACTGTGTGTGGCCGCGCAAAGAATCACAACACCATGTACTCACTTGTACTGTCACTTTCTCTAATTAATTTCCATTTAACAAACAGTTGGAGCTTAGTGTATCTTCTTTACACAGTGGACTACATTTACACCAATTAAAGGTACTCAGCTCAAAAAACACCCAAGTTTAAATCAGGAAAGTTTTCAACCTCTGTACAAGATGTGCAACACTGCAATTGTGTATTATTCCTACAGCAGCCCAGACTGGACAAATGTAGCACTGCTCAGGACGGAAGAAGGACCACATTATGTTTCTGTATACACTCAATCTTATATGAAGACTAAGGACTTGTAAATGCCATATACAGCTAACTGGAATGAGTACAAGTAGTGTGCAGAGGCAGGAGGGAAAGCTAATTTCAAACAGCTGCAGAAAAAAGTGCAGAAAAAGACCAAATATGAAAGATGTGGATGATGGACACACTACAAAATTATTTGCCAGGTTTTATCCACGATTCCCAGTTGGGCAAAGTCCACACTAGTCTGCTCCAGGTGGGGACAGTTGGCATGGCACAAAAATCTGTTAGCATGTGAGGGATAAAGACACGAATCTGCAAGTGTGTGAGGAGTACAGACCCGACCCAACCTCAGTCGCAGTCAGTCAAGCACGTCTGAATTTTTTCAGACAAATCTGGACTCAGTCAGGTAGTGTGAAGTCATTACTGACCAAACTGCAAACACATGCCGACAGACAACAAAAACAGAGGTTGGGACGCAGGAAACTGGGACGATAACTGGAAGTGGCAGGAGTATCAAAACAATGATGGCGAACAGAGCCGCCACCTGGTGTGTTTGTTTACCCTTTAAACTGACGCCCTCAGAAGAGTTTGTCCGAGACTTTGATGCATTCAGTTGGTTTGACAAATCATGTAGATCCCTCGTCAGGTGCAGTTAAGTGTGTGATCCCCAGTCATTCAGTCATCATACAAAAATCAGCCGAAACCAATCTGTTAGTCTTGTCAAAATATGTGAAGACTGTGAATGTCATGTACCGTGTGCCCAGCTTCTCATGCTTTCGAGGCAACACATAAAAGCTGTAATAAAAACTGAACAACAAATAAAAGCATAAGAAAGTCTGACAATCAGCTTCTTTGTCAAAGGTTGAGCTTCACAGTGACTGTTGTTTTGCCAAGGTGAGTTTTGGTACATCTTTTGTGTTTATCTTAAATGTTATTTAGAACTGTTTCTAAAGAATGACTACCTGGATGATTGAGAACATAGAGTAGATGTCTTTGTGGGGGACTGCACGGCATTTTCAACATAAATCATGCTTCCTGCAAACTAAGACCATGTCCTGTATTTTGATTGGCTGTAGATAATTCATGAAAGATCTGGCTCCGATGTCTAGTAGTAAAGTGGGAAAGACTGCCAATACTAGTCAATCAGTTCAGTCAGCTTTATTCAAGGGGAATGCACAGTTTGATTGACAGCTCCAGCGCTGAACAGTTCGATAAGTCTGCAGCCGACAACAGCTCAACCCACAAATAAGTTAAGGCAAGTCCAAGGAGGTTCTCATTATTTTTTTTCTGAACAATGTCAGAGGGAATTCTCCATTACTGCTGTCTATTTGTCCAATAATAATAACAGGTTGTATAACACAGCTCAGTAAGGTGTCCCACATTGTCCCACTTTGTCCTGCATAAACAGGCTTGTTGTCCTACATTTGGTTTGTTATAATCTGGTACTGGTTACTAGGAATAGTTTCATGTTACAATGATCAAATCGACAAAATGAGAGTTTCCTTTTACACACAAGCATTTTCTAACTCCCCTCCTCCTGACGTCAAGTCAAGGCAGAAAAGGCTATATTTTTCACCTTTGTGGGAACTTGATTAAAACCCTTGTTGATTTCCCACTTTGATGGACATACAAACACAGATACTGCCTGATCTCCACCTGGATTTTGGAAGAGATCCCAATTTCAAACAAGCTATTGGCTTCTTTTGAAATGTGTGTGCATTACATTTGAATTGTATAAAACTGTAATAGATGTCAATGCAGTGTTGAAAATTACTGTTATGATTATTTATTTAATGTTGCAAAATTATAAATGTTATAGTATAAACTTTTTATAAAGTTTTTCTATTTCACAGAACCAAATGGAAAGAGCCATTTTATTGGAGAAGCACACTCATGTTTCTTTTCGAGTATACATACTTATAGTGAGGATTGGGGCGACTATGAAATAATTTGTTTCATTTTCAGTGAAATCACCATCAGATCCTTCTGTATTTCCACTGTTCATTCTCAACAGCATGTCCCTGCAGGGCTACCATAGCTCGGTGCACCAGGTCACCTTTTAATGAGGCAAATGATATGAAAAGTATTATCCAATCCTTAGTATTTTCTACTCACTTCTTGTGCTACACTGCAGCTCCAGTTTTCTGCCACCAAGCAGATTGTGCACTGTAATTTGACTTCTTCGTTTATGCTGAACCTGCTTCCTCATGGGCTACAATCAGCAGCTTCTCTGTGACGAATGCAGATCACTGGTAATTCCAGGAAAATGTGACCTTCTTTGTTTAAATTAATCCCACAGGTCCCAGACTCAGTCTCTTCAGGTCAGTCGATCTGTGATTGGTCGCTCGCCGCCGAGAAACAAATGAACAGACGTTGAATTAAGCTGAGTTCACAGAGGTTTTGTTAGACTACCTTTTTTCTTCTTTCTCTAATAGACACAGTTGAATGTACGCATTTTTACCTTGACACAGCGCTGCAGCAGACAGAAAATGGTAGTAATAAAGCAGCGGAGGGACCGTCAGCGCTTTAATGAGCTGCAGTGTCACAGATCTGGGGCCACTCACTGTTCCCTTTGGGGAAAAAAGACCTTGTCCTTTAGTTATATGAGAAACTTTTTAATGAACAAAGAGCAGTAACTTTGTTGTCAGGTTTGACACGGCTGAAGGTGCCATCCCCTCGGGGAAGCCTCACAGGAGTAGACATATTTAACCCATGTTACTCCTGTAGTATTGTTCTTTGATACGTTCATTCATTCTTTGCTGCCTGAGCGGTGTGGGGCTGGAGCCTATTACAGCTGCTCAAAGCATATACAGGGATTTGTGAGCTAGGGCTGCACACCTGCTTCTTAGCACTATATAAGATATGCAGTTTGTACTTGAAGTTGCTTCCTGGAGAAGCAGAGCTGTCGATCAGGTGGAGGGCAGCAGTGGGTCTAATAATTATTTTTATATGTTATGGGTTACTTTGATGAAGTTTCCAAGGTGGTTTTCCACAAAGGTCACCACTTTTCCACTTGGTAGTTGATTAGCTTCTCACTGGTTTTCACAGATAACAACACATCTTTTCTGTTTTAACTTCTTTCCACTGACTCCCTCCGCAATTTAGAACTGTGTATTTAAGATTTTACTGATCACTTTTAAAGCTCGTTTAGGCCTTGCTCCAAGTTACATCATGTAATCATTAACTCCACATGAGCCTCCACACAGCTTTAGATCCTCGCGCAGGTCCCTAATAATGGTTCCGGAGTCGAGGCTGAAGACTAAAGGTGACAGGGCTTTTTCAGTCAGAACCCCATGACTTTGGAACGACCTGCATGAAAAGATAAGGCTGGAATAATCAGTATCATCTTTAACATCACGTGTTATCATTTTAAAACACTTTTATACATAGGCTTTTATGTAATATTTATGTAGTATATTTTCATACATTCTTAAACTCTTGGGCAATTTAAAATGTCCTGCTGTACCAACCACTCGTCCTGCCTTTTGTACACTGTCTTTCTGCAAAACCGACCGAAAAGACAATAATGAGTAAAAACAATAGGGTCACATACGTTTCTTTTCTTTCACTTTTTCATAACAACTTTCAGAGTTCAATTGCCTTTAAAAACTTCTGAAAGCTAATACTGGTAATATTAACGTTTTTTTTTCAAACAATACTTTGTTTTAATAACTTAAATGAAACTCAGCTTAAACCAGGCAAGGCCAACAATTCAACATAAGTAGACTGTAGAGTAAACAAATAATGCCAAGATGTTTTTATTGCGGTTTAAAGCTATAGTAATCATAATAAACGTCTCAAAATCTCACTCCAAACAAGCACCATAACAGCACAAATGTAAGGAAAGCCACTATGAAAGGGCAACCTGCAGTCAGTATAATACATTTTGTTAAGACAGATTTAAAGGAACACACTGCTGTACATTGTGATGTGGCTAAAAACACGTGTCTGTGGGGCATTTGAAGGTGCCATGCTTCCACTCGACTGCCACAGGTTGGAGTTATTCTCAGCTAATACTCGCTTATATTTTACATACTGTATATCGGGAGCTGCAGCTGACACACTTCAATCACTTTGTAGCTCTCTTTAATCCTAATCCTAGCCCCGATGTGACACATTTCCCAAAATACCTCCTGATCATCATATGGCTTTGGGCAGAAACATGGGAAATATCTCCGGTTTAATAATGACACTGGGTTAAATACAAGTTCATGTTGTTTTGTCTTGTGTTTAACTCTTACACTGCTCTAATAGGGTTTTAGAAAAGTTTTACACGCAAATAAAACAGCAAAAAAATACTCAAAACTAATGTCTGTGAACTTCACAATGTTCAGAAATTGTTCCAGTAGCTCCACACTGAGGTTTTGTGTCACTATGGCCCAATCTCCTTTTTTACCCCTTAGCCCTTCCCCTAAGACCTACCCCTCAGTTTTGCGTGTTCACGTGAAGCAAAGGGGTCTCCCAATTCTATTTTGGATCAAAGAGAAGGGATAAATACCACACTTGAAATGAAGGGGTGAGAAAGTCCCCAGCATAGAGACACACATGCATAAATGTAACTAATTTCAGCATTAATAATTAATTTTTAAATTTTAAATTATAACAGTCCTTTTTTTATGTTCTCATATACGAACTAAACCATTTTCTCCACAGAAAGTTTATGAAAAATTGCTGTTGCTAATGTTAGTGTTACATTGACAAGACAGCCTTGGAACTGCTCATCTGATATCAATGTATAACTCCGCTATCAGTTTTTTCATTGATATCCACAGATATGTAGTACCAGTGACTGTGGAAACATGAGCTGATACAATATATCTGTGAATATATATATATATATATATATATATATAAATAATTTAGTTATTTGTTTGTGTTTTGTTTTTGTTTTGTTTTGTTTTTTTACTTTTTTTCGACTTCAGAAAAAGCTGCTCATTTCCTGCTCCCAACTGTATGTATCAAATGACTACAATAAGTACTTATTTCATTTTTTCAAAACATGTAGGTTCCTTGTCAGAGGTGTAACAATGTAAAGGTTTGGGACAGTAAGCCCCATATTCAGACTTGCCCATTTGCATATAATCACAAAAAAAATTAAAACATTTAAAAAAAATCAGGTAATTCATGTAAAAAGGGTTTAGTCACATTTGTTTTATACTTTTTTATAAAGTAGCAGTTTTGAAGTAAATTTTAAATTGTGTGAAAAAAAACTCCACAGCTCTAAACATAACACACAGCCCTTGATGGTGTGTACTTATAGTCACAAAAGTTAAATGTGGGATGCATTATTCCTATTTAACGTACATATCAAAGAAAAGTTGTTCAAAAGGAGACAGGTTTTTCACATGGGATACAAAGCTCTTGATTTCAGTTCCATCTATGTTCCCACTGAAGTGTGTTCATCAGAAGACCCAGGACATGCTGTAAGGACCCTGTGTTTCAGCTGGCCTGGGAATGGTTTGGTATTCCCTGGAAGATTTTACGTCAGTATCTAGAAAGAGTTAAGCCTGGGCATCTATGCATGGTATTTAGCATATATTTACAGGAGTCTTACATTATGCATAATATGTCAATGACAACAGCTTGTTCTCTGGTCACTTTTTGTAAATGAGTGGAACAGCTTGGTGTTATTGGTTGAACCTGGTTGTGCTGCCAACACTTTCTGGCAGCAGTTAATCTCCAAAACGATGATGAAGCAAATGTTCCAAGCATCACAGGTGATCAGCTGCTTTACTCCGAACTAATACAGCCACATTCATATTCAATCTGCCCCTATTTGCATAATTTTCAGATGCAGTTGCATCGTAATGGAACAAGTCTGAAAACAAAATTTAATCGTGGTCCATAAAGTCGGGTAAATCATGCGCCATTTCCAAGCCATTTTCATTCTGCTGCACAAATATAATCTGTGTCAAAGCATTTCCATCTGAACAAAATGATTGTGGCCCAACTGTGTGGAGAGGTTTCATCTTCATTGATTGCGCACATTTTTCATCTCTATCACAGCCAGAAACTGGACAGTCATTATAATCAAATACGGTTTATGTATGATGTTTTTTTTGTTTTTTTTGTGATGATTATGACAGTCACACCAACAGTGGACTTCTGGGGGCAGCACAACAGAAGTACTAATAGCTCAGTAATGCTTTCTGTAAAATGGTTTAATCTGTTTTAAAAAAGTACCAAACGTTAGCATATGTTCACATTGGCTAAGGTTTCATTAAACATAGAAATTCTAGAGATGTAAAGCTGAGAGAGGGAAATAACATTAGGTAAAAGACCCGAGACAGAATCAAACCTGGGTCGACCAAGTATGTGGTTTGCTCTCAAACAGGTGAATGTGTATATATATATATATATATATATATATATATATATATATATATATATATATATATATATATATAGTCTGCATGTCTGCATGTCCTCCCCGTGTCACCGTGGGTTCTCTCCGGGATCTCCGGCTTCCTCCCACCGTCCAAAGACATGCATGTATAGGTGAATTGGTGACTCTAAAGTGCCCCTAGTGGATGAATGTGAGAGTGAATGGTTGTCTGTCAATGTACGTCTAAGTGTCAGCCCTGCGACGAACTGGCCACTGTCCAGGGTGTACCCCGCCTAAGGCCCAAAGCTGCTGGGATAGGCTCCAGCCACCCGCGACCCCACAAAGTGGGATAAGCGGTAGAAGATGAAATGAAATGAAATATATATATATGTATATGTGTATATGTGTATATATATATATATATATATATATATATATATATATATATATATATATATATAATAGTTTAGTGGTCCGGCCGTCTGTCAGATTTTAATACAGTGTGGCCCTTGAGCCAAAAAGTTTGCCCACCCCTGGACTAGGACCATTACTGTGGGAGTGGGGGGGCCCTGTCAGAGCTGTGGGACCCTGTGTAACTTGCTTGGTCTACACAATTACACTGTTTCTCAGTAATTATCTAGTGCCGACTAACAAAAGCAATGGTTCAAACAGCCTTAAACATCTACGTGTCATTGCTGAGACCACCAGCCTTCACTGTGGTCCCACTATTACACCTGCACATACCCTGCTCCACTCTGCACCAGTTTGTCATCCACTATCTTGAAGAACTACCCCCATCATCCAGCTCCAGTCCTCGAGAGCAGCTTCTCACATGCTATACGACTTTATTTGGAGCCGAATGGAGCTGAAATTACCAAGTCCTTCGAGTTTGGAGTTCAGATAATGATGCTTCTGTCTTTTCATCTTTGCCTGCTGTCTCTCTGCCCGTGTTATTACATCAGTCAGACTGCACTAAAGGCCCACACATCAGAAAATAACCACCACACAACCAGCGAGAGGAAGTCTTGACTTCACCGTCTCTCTCCTCACGAGTGGCAAACACAAGGCATGATGGGAGTTAATGAGCTGTCGTGCTCTGTTCTCTCTGCAGCGCTCCAGGACAGGGCTTAATGGAGAAACCTCTATCTGTCACTCGTTACCATATTTCTCTTCAATTTCTTCACCCCGGTCTTAAGCCTGTGCTGCTTCTGTATCCCGCCTCACTCATTTGTCCCTAAAATTCATGCCTTGCCTTTTCCTAAATGCTTAAACTTCTCGATAATTTCCTGCCTGACCTTCCTTCGTCGCCCCCAGCTTCAATTTGTCTTGTGTGATGAGGGTTCATAAAGTAAGGCCGGGTTTGCAAAGCAGATCTGTGTCAGGGCTCCAGCTCAAATGCTGCCAAAGAAACACTTTTAACTTCCCAAAGAAAAGTGGCTTTAGCAGATGGAGTTCTGAACTGAACTGGCTGCCAAGTGTTCGACTCTGAAAAAGTGACTTTAGACTATCAGACAATGGAAAAACTGCCTCAGTATGAAACAGCTGTGAAGGAATGATTAGTAAACACCAAAGTTTATGTTTCTGTGGATTTGTGTTGACTTTAGTGAGTGAGTAACATCATAAGTGGATTTCAAACAGCCATAACATTATTTTTGACCCCCCACTGTGCTGTAATTACTGCACACACTGCACAGCTGGTTACATAAATCAGCTGCACATTATAATATATCCTAATTGCAATATCAAACAAACTACATTTGTCGATTCACACTTTGGAAATGTCTAAATAATTGTCCAACCACAACTTTAAATCAAACTGTGGTGTGAAAAAAAAAAGAAAAAAAGTTTAAAAAGTCCCAATTCTTTTTGTAAATTTAATCCTGGTTTGGTCTTTCTTTAGTTTTGATATAGCCCCAGATTTTCCCAGAAGAAATGGCAGTACAAACAGGTATGAGCGCAGATAGTGTATGGTCTTTAGCCTGGAACCAGTCCAGATAGGCTGACCCATGTTAAAATATGAATGTACCTTTAGGAAATGATCACTCACCTTTATAATCATCATCATCATAATTGTCATTTTTCTATGACTCCAACTAACAACAGACACATGTCTATGTGATTGTTCTTCTCCTCCCTCCCTTCTGGCTATATTCATACTAGCTCATCTGCTCACATTGCATTTTAAAACGGTCAAAACTGAAGTTAATGCCTTACTTCATTTCTGTTCTTCCGTCTTTACATTTGTAATACTTGACTTTAACCTTCACTCTCGTTATCTCTGTTGTCACTTTCTCTTCATTGCCTCCTCTACGTCTCACTTTGTCCTGACGGCATCATCCTTTTAGATCAGCTCTAGTCCTTTTCAGTCAAAGAAAGGGCACAATGCTGCCCTCAAAGTCTGTCGAGCATCAGAAGGGGTTTAAAGGATCTGGCCCACCTTTGGCCAAAAGTGAAAGAACTTGAATACAAACAATCAAATAATGATGCAAATAAAAAATGTGTTTGTCCTAGAGATTACTATCTACATTTCTATACAGCATTAGATCTGTATTTCATTTGGTGCTGTAAGAGAGATTTTTTTTCAAATAAACAAAAAAGGGAGAAAAAAATGTGGGAAGTGGATAGAAATGGGGGTGGGGGGTGATGTACTGTTCAAGCCTTTACATGTGTATATACATAACAAGGAACAATCATCTGCCAGGACCTCTCCTGGACTGAAAATACAACAGTCAAGGTGAAGAAGTTCCTGCAGAGGCTGCACTGCCTGAGACGGCTCTGCAAAAACAATCTGCAAGAAAATCTTCTAGTGACTTTCTACCGCTCCACCATCGAGAGTGTCCCGACCTACTGCCTCACAGCGTGGAACTCCGCCTGTTCTTCTGCTAACAGAAAGGCTCTGCAGAGAGTTATTAAAACAGCCAAAAAAATTATTGGCTGCTCCCTGCCTTCTCTGGAGGATATTGCAAAAGCTAGATGTCTCAACAGGTGACCCACCCTGGGCATGAACTGTTTACTCTCCTGCCCTCTGGATGGGTAATATAGGAGTTTTAAAAGCAGGACAAATAGATTAAAAAACAGATTTAACCCATGGGCTGTAAGGAGGAGTTCCATCTTGCTTTTACGTACAATAACATTTTAATGTGCAATACAACTTTAAAATACAGGGTATTTAATTGGGTATTTATTGGAGTTTTCTTTATTATGTGTGTTTGTGTGATTGCCTGTTTTTAGTTTCTTCTTTTTCTACTAGTGAAGAGCATTCTAAGCAGAGTGTCCTAGGTCTTTCTTGAGGCCTCCTCCTGGTGGGACATGCCTAAAACACCTCCCCAGGAAGGCGCCCTGAACAGATGCCCAAACCACCTCAGCTGGCTCCTCTCGTGCTCCTCCCTAGTGACCAAGCTCCTCACACGATCTCTAAGGGAGTGCCCAGCCACCCAGCCTTCATTTTGGCCACCTGTATTGGGAATCATTTCCTTTCGGTCACGATCCAGAACTCCTGACCATAGGTTAAAGCAGGAACATAGACCAACCAGTAAATCGAGAGCTTAACCTTGTGGCTCAGCTCATCTTTTGCCACAACAGACCAAATCAAATCGAAATACTGCAGAAGCAGGACCAATCCCCCTGTCCATCTCCTGCTCCATCCTCTCCTTTCAAGTATTGTAAGCACAAAATCATGATCCTTTAAAAAAAATAGGTAATTTTCACAAATGTAGTCTTCTTGACTGTAAAATTTAAAAATGTAAAATTGTAAAATATTCCAGTGAACTGTAGCTTTTGACTTTTGAACAGAGTCTGGAAGCAATTCTATAGACATCCTCCAGAGATGTGTGAAAGAATCAAACTTTATTAGGTCGTATGGAGCAAAGAAATGTTAAGCGTTAAACATTTAGTGATCTGTAACACTAATGTGAGGTGGAAAAGGTCACCATTGAGCACCAGCTTCTAGAATTTTGTTATGTGTGAGCATGGTATTTAGATGTTTAAGACTAGGTTTTCTCTGTCAGAGCAGAAATAATCACTGACCAATGGACTCTTTAAGGCTTGAGGAGTTTTTTTATGTAGTTATGGTGTTTTGTGTTAAAAATATCCTCGTGTATTACATACACATACGCATTTGTGTATGTAGATGCCATGTAAGAATAGATCTCACTTGAACTTGTTTAATATGTGTCACATTATGGTTTCAAATCCCAGATATTGCCTCCAACATGCAAACAAATTGTTTGTTGATTACAATAATGAATCATGTTGCTGCTTATATAAAGATAACCAAACCGTAGATGGAAGTTCATTTACTCTAATTTGTTGTCCTCATTACAAAGCAGTGCTGTCTCTCACTCATTTAGTAACTGCTTTGTTGTGTCAGGCAAAGTAAGTGAAACTCACATTAAACTAATATGTAACTGTGTGTGTTCTAATTGATGAGAGATCAGAGCTGTCAGGAGGAAACTGTGGGTCATGCATTGTTACTTAAATTAAAAGTATACTTCACATATGGCAGCGTCTGAAATGTTTATACAGAGCCATTGATGAGTTGATGAGCAGGAGATGAGTTGGAACTAATCTTATTGCTCTGGAAGTCATTACTATTATGTCTCACTAAACTTATAACGACATAGACTTTAACTTGCTTAGAATAAAAATGCCATCATAACCTGTGATGCTCTTGTATTAAAACCACTGCATTTCTTGTTTAGGTTTGAGGTAAATTATTAGAACTTGAAAGTCACCATATAGGTTGGATTATTGTTTCTATAGTACAGACATATACTACATCCTGATTTAATTGGACAGTGTTCTGCAAGTTAACAACACTGATTTAAATAGCCCTGAAACGCCAATTTATTTGTGAGATGTCATCCCCCTTGTATGAATTTGCTGAAAGATATTGCATGATGATTTGTAAAAATAAAGATTTTGTGTTGTTTGTGCTGGGATATTACATTTAATTTTTAATATTTTCTTAAATGTTTACTTTTGTTCAAAATGTGCGACACCATGGAAAACATTTAAAGGCTTTTATTTAAAAATGGTAGGGTGCAGGTGGACAAGCAGTCCGGAACAATGAGAGCAGGCGAGCCGAGACAAAAAGCAGGCAGAAGTATGGGTCTATAAGCGACGGGATCACTATTTACTAGGCATTTATTCTCTTTTCACTTTCAACAATACTCAAATTTAGATTGTTTTAAACTTCTTTTAACTTGTCTGGCTGGCTGTAGACGGTAGTATTTTCAAAACCCTCTCTGTTTGGAGTTTAGAAAGTTGACAAAGCTGGAAATGAGGTCCTTACATACAGTGTGGTCTTGTCGTCCAGCCTCTGGCATCACAAGACAAGCATAGGCCATCTTTGCTTTTCATTTTGCAATTCTCTTTTAGTGGCTTTTCAAAATGTGTCATTAAATCCAACCAATAATCAGATTTGTCTTGTTGAAGTTGTTGGGATGCCCTGGCTGCCGTTCTCTGCTCTTCCATGTGAGTGCACTATTGAGCTGAAGGCTTTGGTGCTGACTTCCCTCTGTCACTGGCTGCTGGTGCAGACATGTCTCGCCTTTGGTCATCAGAGAAAAGCCTGCAGATAGGAGTTATCAGAAACCCCCATCTTTGGCCTTGAACCCCATCTTCCTGCCGCCCCCACTCTTTTCCTCCTTGTTCCATCCATTTTGTGGTGAGAATACACTCCTGACTTTATTCTTTGAACAAAGTGCCTTTGTTGATGCATAAAGCCCAGGGTTGTGTCTGTCTAACGGCCTAATGGGCTTTTTGTTCTACATCTGTGAACAGTCATGCACATGCTTAGCTCATGCATTAGGAACAGATGCAGAGTCAAATATGGCCCTCAGATTTAGACTGACTGGACAGCAGCCATCACTATGACTTTATGAATATGATTAGATATATACAGAAACCTAAACAATCACAAGATTCACTTTTTTATTGTTGAAATATACACATGAACACCTCTTTTTGTTTGATTTCAATGGTGCAGTAAAAGACTAGGTGTTGGTGCATTATTACCTTAACACTTAAAAACATAAAATGATGTCAGTGGCCAGAATCTACATGAGACTTGTGTTTTCATTTATGCTCTAGAGCAGTGGTGTCAAACTCAAAATGGTGAGGGGCCACGATAGTTAATAAGAATCCTTTCAGGGGCCAAAGATGGTGATACTTGGGAAGCTTTTATTACATTTTGAATGCTTGGTTTCATCTTCATCTGAGTTTCACACAAGTTATCTTTAACATTAATATCTTCCTTTTATGGTAAACTGGTTTTAGTAGGATTTTAACAGGTTTTAGATGGATTTGAACAGGTTTTAATTGGATTTGAACCGGTTTCAGATGTGTTTGAACAGGTTTTAGTTGGACTTGAACAGGTTGTCGATGGATTTGAACAGGATTTAAATGGATCTGAACAGGTTTTAGATGGATTTGAACAGGTTTTAGATGGATTTGAACATATTTTATATATCTTTGTAGAAAAACTGGCTTAAGATTTCCTGAGCAAATCAAATAAATCTGATTCAAATCCTTCGAAAACTTGTTCAAACTTAATGTGCCAAAATATTACCAACAAAATACACTGGAGGGCCATATAAAACATTGCAAAGGGCCGCATTTGGCCCCCGGGCCTTGAGTTTGACAGTGTAAGTCTTGGACACAGTCTTTGTTATGCTTTTAAATAAAATATGTGAATGTATTTGATGCTTTGAAGTTTTCAGCGGGCAATGCTTTTTCCATCACTCAAACAGATCTTGTAAAAGCACCAATTAATTTAGTCTATTATAATTTAGAGTATATGGGAGCCAAGTCTGCTTAAGCCTCTGTGATACTGCACAAATATTATATACGGCCCATAAGTGCTGCTGACAGAACTCGTAATTTAATTAGTTGCTGGTCCACTGCTGCTTTGTATCTACTTCTGATCTTCTTAAGTTCAATAAATAAAATAAAAAAAACCCGTTACAAACAAAAAAAAACAACAACAACATGGTGCCAGATTTACTAAGCTGTGTGACAGGAAAGATCTAGTCTCTTAGAACCTCTCTCTCTCGAGGAAATTAAATGTATAATAAACTTGTCTGATAACTCTACAAATGTTGGAGTTTATTGTCCGGTGATGTGGTCTTTCTCTTTCTTTCTTTCTCTCTTTCTGTCTGTCATTATTAACTAATGAAAATGTAACTGTTGGGTTAGTTGTCCTTAATGTCTGGAATTTTTTTCATTTATTTATTTAGTTTCATGTGTAATACATATTGATACCAATTCTTTTTGTGAGTTAGTAAATTGTTGTTTTTTTTTTCTTAATTTCATAATCTCCTCTGCAGTTTCTCCCTACACAGTGGAAAGTGCCATTTTTGTGCCAAAAGGGTGTGCCACAGTTGCCGCTAGTGTGCGCCATGCCTTCTCCTTTATGTTGTCCTTGTAAAATTGGTGTTCGCTGTTGTATATTATATTAAACTTCTCCACCTCCAGAATTAACTTTCCGTCGTCCATTGTCAAACATTCACTGAACTACTTAATGTGATGCACAATGTTTTCATCACCACCGTGCTATTAGAAAGCTTTTCCTGTGAAAGGGTAACAGAAGTTTATTTTGACATTTTGTGTCTACTGTATTTTCCCTGCTGTAGCTCGTAGAGTGACATGGATATGCTTAAAAAATAGAACTCCAACCTATCTTGAGTGGAGCGTAGCATCATGCTGCTCGTTATATGCACGGATGCCCGCGCTGCTGTGAACTATCAGGCTAATTAAAAGAGAAAGCAGTTCATACGCATTTGCTGCTACGCTACACTTAGTGCTGGAGCTGCTTTGGTGTAAATTGGGGGTAAGGCCTTGATAGATCTATCCCTCAGTATTCCAATTACTGCTTGTAAATATAGTATTGTATTGGATGCTATAACATGTTTTATAGAATGTTTGCAAGGCAGTAGGGTCTACAATGAGCAATGAACTTTTAAATACGTTATTATATTGCAGTATCACTTTAAAAAGCAACAAATGCAGAGATTTTCAGCAGTAATATGTTATTGCCCAGCAACACCTCACTGTCAATTTTATTGGATTAAACCTTTTACAAATATTGCCTGGGATTAAATTTGGATGTATGATTTAATACATTTAGTAAACAACTTACACTGAGGTGTGTTTTTAAAAGATATATAAATTAAAATAAACCTTAAACATTTAATAAATTTGAAAAATAATGTATAATGCTTGAATTTTAAATATGTATTATCTATTATATAGTATCTATTATTTTATGTATCTATTATTTTATTACATTGTTTGTATTATATGTAAGATGTATAATTTAATTGATCAATTAAGTCACTTTTATAGTTTCAGTAATAAAACATTTTTTGGCCATCTTCTGTCTTTCCATTTCCTGTACCCCCTGGCCTCTGGCCATTTCCTGTGTAAAGTCAGGAAACAGACGCTTCCTGGGAGCCTTGGTGACTGCCACATATCAAACAGGAAGTGCTAAAATATGACAGAGGGCTGCATTTTTAATTTAAATCCATACTCGCCACGGCCCTGGCCTCGAAACAGCAGACTGTGACTTCCTGTGGGAACACTGCATCACTTCCTGTTTGTCATGCCACAAGAACTATGACATTGAATTAACAAACGGCACACAGCTGTTTGCATTGTAGCAGCCAAATAAACAGAAAAATATGAATAGTGCAGAAAGTAGTGTCATTTGTAAACAACACTAAATTACATTTTGGGTGGGCTACATCATTATTTTTTTGGTTTGCAACAAACTTTTTTTAATCTGGAGTGTGTAATATCTATAAGGCTTACCAGTCACCAAAGAGAGTGCTACCTCAGACTCCACAGCTAACAAATTTGCTCCTTTTGTTGAACTTACTTACAGCCAGATGTAACGGTTTGTGGGAACTAAATAGCAAGTGCCTAGCTCGTTCAAAAAATGAAGTACTATGATTTATTATTGTAGAGAACCAAAAGTTCTCTCACAGGTGCAGAGGGAGCGCAAAGCTGATGCTCAAGTGCACAAAATCCAAGGCTGAGAAAATGTAAATGAATTAATTTAGCGGCTGCAATCAGATTCTAGCAGCAGCTAGAACTAGAGTAAATTTAGAACATTTGAGAGGTACGTGCAAACCATTTGCAGAGAAAAGATGTGTTATTTGTGCAAAGATAAAGCATAGGAAATGTGAAATAATAATGTAAAATCTCTAAAATGTTCGATATGAGGCATGGCTTTTAGAATCTCTGTGATTAAGTCCACTCTTGCCACTTCAACCATGCAACTGGACAAATACCTTAAACGTGCCCTGTTGCAGCAGTGGTCATGGGACATATTGGTGCGAATCCATCTTGAATGTACCTTACTGGCAGCAAGTAACTATGTGCACAGGTTGTTCCCCACAAACTGAGAACATAGAAATGTGAAGGTTTAAATAATGGTGCCATATCTAACATTGTTGCTATAATAATTCAACAGAATACACTATTTTTTTTTTACATTGTAAACAACACTAAATTACATTTTGGGTCGGCTACATCATTATTTATCATATTATATATTATTATTTCCCTTGTTTTAGGGAGACAATTTTACCATCTGTCCAGGGACAACAGATGAAAAATAGCCTTTTGGCTAATTCTGGTGCATTTGCAGCAATGCTATTTAATGTACACTGTCCCTGTCAAATAAACCAATAAATAAATAAATAAACATTCAGCACTATTTAAACTTTTAGTCGATCCGGCGAAGTGTGCTTTAGTAAATCAGGTCCATTATTTCTGAATATGTTTTACGATATATGTTAATTTGCTTACTTGACATTCATTAAGAAAACTCAAGATGACCTTTAATACTTTTTAATAGTTGTACTTTACCAATAGTTAAATATTTATAAATGTGTGAAGGGTTTTCTTGTGGTCCATTGTCATGACCCATCCAATGGCAAAATTGTAATGCTTATGTGTTGACAGTTTAGCTGGCTCAGTGGAAGTTGGAGTGTTCACTACTTCATATATTTAGTGAAGACACATACTTTATTTAGGAGTCTTTAGGGTCCTGTCACTGCTGAAGTGTGGACAGTGTGTGCTTAGTTTCCTTGTGGCACAGCATAAAGCCCTGACAGTGAGGCTCAAAGCAGAGACTGGCGGCCTCATAGCAGCAGACGGCTTTTCAGCGTGAGCAGTGTTCGGTATGATGTGTCCTGATGGCAGCACTGATACTCACCACAATGAGCCTTTCACAGCACAGGTCCAACTGTTTCCTGAGCCAAAAGCCATTTGCAGAGCGTCCTGACAGCACTGGGCAGACTTCACCTGGCTCATACAAATGGGAAAGTTGGAGCCAAGTCTAACTCACCAAAGTTTGAAGCAAAATTTCTTTATTGAATTTAAGATGAGCCCCAAAGAGAAAGTGAATAATAATGTAATAATATTATCACCAAGTTTGTTTAAAAAGTCGCGTGAGTATATTACAAAAACTATTTAACACTTTAACAGACAAAAGCAAATGAATTAAGCACAACAAATGTCTAACACTATGTAATATGGTTGTATGTATTTACATTTGAATCTATATAAGCTTTTGGCTAGCATCGGATTTATTTAGAATATTTGCTTTATTACTTTTAAATGTATAAATTTAGTGTATTCATTTAAACTTGTGCCTATTTAGTCATTTACTGTCAGCCAGTCAAGATACATAAAAATGTAAAATACTTACTCATGAAACATTTACACATTACTAAACCACTGACTGGTGCACCACAGTGAATACTGATTTTTGCTTTGGGACCATCTAATTAGCATTTCAATACAAACATCTTATGAGTTTGCAAAGCAGCATTATTTAACAAAATTTTAGCAATTGATAAATTCCCACCATAAATTTAAATCAAAGCTTTTGATTGCAAGATGATTAATCTAGCATTTGATTGTGTCAGCATGGGCACCCTGACTGGTCTGAGGTTATGCAGCCTCATATACAACAAACTTCGATGCAGTGTGTATTCTGACACCTTTCTATCAGAACCAGCATTAACTTCTTCAGCAGTCTGAGCAACAGTAGCTCAGACCGGACCACACAGGCCAGCCTTCCACATGCATCAGTGAGCCTTGGCCATTCACGACCCTGTCACCGTTTCTCCACTGTTCCTGTTCACTTTTGATAGAGTGCTCAACTTTTATAGATGCTCTGACCCAGTCATCTAGCCATCACAATTTGACCCTTGTCAAACTTGCTCAAATCCAAACACTTACCCATTTTTCCTCCTTCTAACACATCAACGTTGAGGACAAAATGTTTACCTGCTCCTAATATATCCCACTCACTAAATGGTGCTATGATGGAGACATAATCAGTGTTATTCACTTCATCTGTCAGTTGTCATAATGTTATGTCTGATTGCTGTATGCTCCAAAAACAGAACTGGCCTCACTCAACTTCAAAGATTAAAGGGTCTTCAGCTAGTTTGCCCATGTGTGCACATTGGCACACTTTCTATGTCCACTACTTATCTTATTTTAATTAATTTTTAAAAAGTCTGGGTCAAACAGCTTTTTCAAAAAGTTTAGGTTGAGCAGCATAGGGGACCTGTTTCCCAATGCCTTTCCCAGAACAAGAGGAGAACGAGGAAGAACAGTTCAAGCCGGGACTCCAAATGGATTTAGATTTATTTATTTTTTTATGATTTATTTATTAGATTACTGGGCAACAGGTACAGTTTATTAAATCATATTGAAGTTTTTCAGTTACAGCCTTCTAAATATAACATACAAGGATACATGGGCCTTCTTTATGATTATTTTGTCAATAAATAGTTAGACTTGATTGATTTACTCTTTACTATTAATATAAAACAATGCAAGTATAAGAACAGATCATAGTTAAAGTATTAAAAAAGTAGCAGGTTACAAAATAAACAAAAATAAAATGTCACCACCAAGGATGACATTATGGTTTTTTTGGAGCCTCTCCATGTTTTACTGAGTTGTCTTCCACTTGTGGATGATTGCAGGCTCTATGTACATCCTGGTGTGCCTTTGACATAAAAAACATAAAAAACATAAAATTATTTATTTCACAGGGTGTGAACGATCTAGCTCTATGCAACATCAGACAATCTAATTCAAATATTTAAGCCATTATCTTTTTGATTTAGAAAAAAAGAGCCACCGTTGTTATACACTGCCACTAAAAGCTGTAGATTGCCTCCCAGAGTGCTTCCAATAATAGCTGGCTATTCCACTTTCGAGAAAAGTCACGGAGTGGGCATTGTTGCTCTACACAGGCAAATGGTCCCACCCTTCTTGCCCACATATCTGACCCACATTGACAGACAGGGCACACTTCAAACAGCTCCATAAGGTAATTTTTATACACTATGTATGTGTGGGTGTTAGACAAAAATATAGAATAAAGCAAACAACAACAAATATCATATAGGAATGTACCTTTGCAGTTTCAAAGTATTTGGGCTTAACTTACGTCACATCAGCCATCTCAAAGACAGAGTTATGTGTCCTCACCGTAACAGGTGGATTCCAGTGGGACTAGTCTGTCCATAGTTGAGCTGTCTTTTAAAGAGTCATCCTCTACTTCTTTCCTCTCCAGTCAGGATCACTTTCTTTATGGGTGTTAGGTCCTTATGTCCTCCTTTAAGTGAAGTTAATGTTACAAATGCAGGTGTACGTACATAGGCATCAGTCCAGTACAAACACTAACCTCAGTGCAGTGTATACTTATCTGTGTTGGACAGGAAAGGTAATAATGGTATATAGTTATGTATTTACACATTTACACAATGTTATCATATCATTGTAGGAATGCCCCTCTCAAAAGGGGTTCTCACTCCAAAGGAAACCGACAAAATGTCATACACCGAAAAATGATGTTCAGTGATTTATTGTGCTCGTTAGTGATGTGTCATGCGCAAAAGATGCGGTTCTGAGAGCCGATGCTTTGTAGTGAATCAGAAGGTCAGTGAAAGGAAAAAAAATGGCTCTCACTCAACACGAGCCGGCTCCTAGTTTTTTTTTCCTTTCGCTGCTTACCTCAGTGCTCAGCCTGAGCTCTGCTCAAGGCAGAACTTTGTTTTGATTGGTCAGCATCGCGGCCAATCAGATGTGAGGATATAGGATCACACCATTATGTGAAACAGAGTCCTCTCTGTCTGTCTGTCTGACACCCGAAAGCAAAGCTGGCTGCAGTTTAAAGATACTGGAAACAACAAAGCAGAGTGCCTTCACTGCAAAATGAAAATAACTTAAAGAGCAGGTACCACCACAAACCTGCATAGACATATCAGAACTGTCCATCCTACAGTGCAGTTAGAGGAGAGAGGGCAAGCTAGCACACCGTCTACTGATCCTGGTGTGTCTCATCCCAAAACAGTTCTCATAAAAACACTGAACATGAAAGGGTTTTCAACACACAAACCATTAATTTTTGGTTATGGTTATGGTAAAATAAAGGCCTACAAAATTAAGAGCCGTTCAGGAGTCAAAAAACTTCCCATCACTAGTGCTCATCCTTCGCAAAATGGTGTTCAGTAACAAAACTGTGGAAAAAAGGATTTGCAATATTTACAGTTCAAGACAATATACTGATCTTTGCAATCTAACTGTCAGTGGCTCTTTGTTACCTTCTCTGTAACCAGCTGACACGCATACCTCGTAAGAGGCAATGTCACCAGGAAGTGTGAGCGGCTCTCGGTTTGACAGTAGAGTCTTGTGGATGTGAGGTGGATACTGGCTGAAAGTTTGCTAACTGATAAAACTATGAGATGAAAGCATTTTAACAGTGGCCAAGTGTGCACCTACGACTACTGTGATGGCTGACAGATGGTAAAATAACAGGGGAACGGAGCAAACGGCTGGGAGATGGGCCAAATGAACAAACAGGTAAGTGGTGAGTGTGTGTGTACTTGGGTTAGCAAGGGTGTTTTCCTGCAGGACCTGATGGTGCTATTCTCTGGAAGCTAATGACCTTATATATAGATTTACAGTAAGGAGACAGATAAAAGACAAAAAATCTAACTCGATACCTGCAATACATAAACGGAAAGTTAGCTTGGCAGTCCCTGGATAGTTTAATTTATCATTTTGAGTCCTAGTAGAGACTAAAAGTACTCAAATTAAGGTACCCAAGGGCATGGATGGGGACTTTTGCATAATATATCCCCTAAAGTTTTGCTTCCAATGAGGCACTACCTTGTCAGAACAAAATTGTGCAGCAGAGGCAGTGGCACACAGACAAAAGGCATTTTAAACAAACCTGGGAGAGAGACTTCTTTTCATTACATGCATAAGATTTTAGCATTTGGCCTATGATCCACTAATAAATCAGTTTTTATTCCTCCAAGAGAAAAACTTTGGGCACCACTAGCCCTTTGTTCTATGTGATGACCATTGTTAGGCACAATCTCTTGTAAAGCTGAAAAACAACCAAGACTTAGTGGGTGAAATAACACTATCCATATAAATATAATACACAATAGATAACCATTCTACATTAGGTGTACTACTTTAGTGCAAAAGCAGAAATATCTTCTAAAACCTATATACTTGACCATAACGAATGAGTCACATACTTATCATTTACTCCTAAGAATAAATATGAATGGATAAGTTATTTAAAGCTTCTTTCATTCCTGAGGCACGTTGTTCCAAGGCCAGCAGAGCCCTTTCATTTTAGTATGACTGGATGTGAAATCCAACTCAGCGCTGAGTGAATGTGCCGTCAAGAACAGAGCAAATAGATATAGGAGACGACAGCCCGTGTGCAGAGCAGCGCAGGTTTATATTTGCAGGTGTAATTCCTGACAGACTCTGTTTGCAGCATCTCCTATGTGCATATGCTTTTGTATATGCCGTGTGCGCATCTGACCTGTCTTCCCTGTTAACGTTGTTTGTCTCTGCACCAAATCATCCAGAGAAATTGGTCTGACGCCGTGCATTGGCATGGCTAATTTCTGCTAATCTGGAGAGACGCAGGCTTCCTCGGACATGAACGCAAAACTAGGGTGCAAATGGAGTCGTCTCAAAACACACCATGCAGCGCAAACAGACGGAGCAGAACAAGTTAATTTGTCCACAGCCAAGAAACACTAATTCCTCATAGCGCCTGTTAATTCCCATCAAGGAAACGGCTAGCGGCTCAGACAGGCCATCAACCGCGCTCAGTGCCGCTACAATGGAATCAGCTTCAGAGGTCGGAAGATAATGAATAATAGATAAACACAATGAGACAGACTCTGGTTTAGGAGCAGTTTTTGTTGGTGTGATCAAAATAACACTGTCAGGTTTCAAGTGGAACAGCAAACAATTAAGAATTAGAAACCGTGGAGAGAGAACAAGACAAAATGCTGCTCAGAGATTTGTCCACAGGCAACACACGCTTGTCAAAGTCTCGTTCGCCGGCTGTCAAACATCAAGAAGTCGAGTCCTTTGAATGCTCACGCTGGGATGGAGACTGTAGTGCTTTTGTTAAGGCTATGAAGGGGAATAAGCACTAGCTGTCATTGTTGACATTTTTTTTTTTTTTTTTTGTTTAAGATAGAAACGTCAACAAGCAGTGAATTATTCTTGGTGACATTTGAAGCTGCATTTTACAGCAGTGAGTATCTGAAATATTTATTGATTTGAAGGTAGCCATGTTGTGTACACTACTATTAATGTACACTGACAACAAGAGGGTTCTTACACTCTGTGGAAAAGCCAGAACTGACTACAGCCACTAAGAATATCCTCGAAAAGTATAGTATTTATAAGTATAATCAATATAATGGGATAGGAACAATTAGAAAGAGATTAGAGATGGATTGTCAACGTTAAATCAATTGAGATTGATACGAGGTTTTTCCTGAGTTCTCAGTATGTTCTGAACCATTGTGATAATGTATGGCAAACAGATGGTTGTGAGGAATAGTTATCCTATGTCACAGTGTCTATTTTGTTTCAAATGACAAATATTCACAAATGTTATGTTATGTGCATGAACAATAAAATACGGTCCAGAGCTCTGACATTAAACCTAAGAGCATCACATTGTGGTCTCTGTGTTTTTCTATCTCCAACCAAGACATCAGAAAGTCATCAAAACAGTGACAGAAAGGAGTTTTCAGTTACTTCTGCTTTTAGTGACTGAGTAATTTATTTCAGTATTCAACCTGGCTCCAAAGCTTTGGACCTATGACTGCAAGTCCTGCTATAAACCATATTTCTTTCCCCAGGCCATCAGAATTGTTTTTCTGCTCTCTGCAACACTTTAGTCTGGTCTCTGTGGATATGAGTCAGATTTCCGGGAGGGGAAGCTGGTCAGACCACCACATTTTTATTAACTAAAGCCAAAAACATAGTAAAATATATTTGATCTGACATTTTTGCTCATTGTCATTTTAATACATACCTTTGGGTAAGTCATTCAATTTCACTGTTCAACTTCTTCTGCTTATTCGTGTTAGGGATTGCAGGAGGTTTGAGCCTGGGCCCGAGGCCAAATTTTTTAAAATAATAGAGTGTGTATGGTCTAATTTATAATGTAGAATTTATTTATTTTATAATCTCTAATATCATCTAAAAAGTTTTTAGGATGTCTCTGCACTGAACCAATCACTTGAAACGTGAAAGCAGATAAAACACAGGTCCAAATGAATGAGTGCTGTTAACGCACTGACAGTATTGGCTGCAAAACTAAGAAAAAAACTCAGAAACCAAAAACGTTTTATTGGTGTATGCACCATTGAGCAACATCCATTGAAAATCAATAAAGGTCACAAAACACAGAAACCTTCCTTTATTTATTTACTTTTTTAGCTTTATTCAGCAAGAATGCAGTGGCGGAGCTAGACTTTTAAAAAAGTCTCACCGTCATCTTTTTCTAAAACTGAATCATATATCATCATAACATATATTACTTAGCATTAAAGTCATCACACAATCTGAATTAGGCAGCTTACTGTCCCTGCTCTGACCTGCTGGTGACACATTTGGTTCTTGTGTTTGTTCATCTTCTTTACTTCTCTGTCCATCTCCTGAAAGTTGATCACTAAGACAGACACCGGGGCTGAGAGCTGTTTGGTCCTGATCTGCACCTGATTTTGGCTTCTTTTGAAGATATGCCCTTTTCTCTCCAGACTGTCCCTATACAGAGGAAAGCCTGGTTACAATTACACCTCATGTAGAAAGCAAAATTTGGTACAGTTTAATTTAGCTTATATTTACCATGTGTGTCCTACAAAACAATTACTAAAACTATGACTACTAAATTTAACTACATTAACGTTTAATTGACACCATGAAACTGTTAAAAGTAGTTGCCAGGTGTATTGCTGTTAAATTCTCTGCCTAAACAATAAACAGACGTATAAGCACTTAAGGCAATTCTACAGTATCTGCAGCTTTTAATAAGGTTAGCTGTTTTTTGTAGCAATGCACTGCCTTACTACATGAAGAGATTTTTTTCACGATTGTCACTGTCAGTCTGGTGCACAAGTGACTAGAGCAAAAAACAGACTAGCGTTAAACAGTCCAGCGTCTTCTTTACTTCCACGTTAACTTCAATTCCTTGTTTGCTTCATTTACCGATAAAAGACGTACATACCGCAAAACGCTCTTCATCCATGCCGGTACTATGTGCCAACCCGCTGCTGCTGCTATGTTTTGCAGCACACACGAACGAACCGCCTGTCATCTTAACCAATGAAAACCAGAGTCCAGCAGGCACGAGCTAGTTGCGTGAGGGTGCATTCACATGCGCTGGGAATGTACAAAATTAGACTTTTCTTCAGAAAATGTTCACAAGAGTCTAACAGCAGATTATCGCCATATTGCCATCTGGGGGTGGCCAGGGCTACTCCACTGGCTCCGCCACTGCAAGCACGGTAAGTTTTGTTTACAATAACCCCAAACAACAAAATGCCTAACAAAAAAACAAAAACAAATAACTTGTGCCTTATTATGGCTACATCCAACTGTCCAAAGTCAGCCCTCAGCCTTACTTCACTGAATGACTCTGTCGTTGCAGAGTTTGTGTGACACCGAGATCTTTTTCTTCCACGAGGGATTTCCTTGTGACAAATAGTGCGAACAGCGAGTGAAACAAGTGAAAGTGTCGGGTGTTTTGCGTCATTTGATCGTCCCTGCTGATCGGGTGTTCTAGCTGATCACCAATCGCACTATTTTTAGCTATTATCGGCACCCCTAGCTTTTTACATACTTTAAAAGGAGTGTGGGATTCTGTTGTGTATTGTAATACCATGTCATTAATTGGTGCATGCATGTACTGCATGTAGAGAGAGGACAACAGAAGAAAAAGACATTAAGATGAACACCATGCCCTGTTCACATTGGGCCTTTCCAAATCGACACCTTTGTTTTCTAACACATCTTCTCATTTTAAAACATTATCCAGAGCGTTATAGATTATTTGCCACTTGCACTTGGTGACACAGCGGACCTGTTCCCATCAGAGAGAGGAAGGTGCTTCTGAAAGGCGAGTTCATGAGTTAGACCCCACTCTGTGATCAAGGTAACTAAATCCAGCTGTGAGTGTCACTACACATGTAGGGAACTTGAGTGTGAAGTGAGTAGGGATTTGTTTCAGAAAGGCCCTTTGTGTTACTCCATTGTTATAAAGTATTCTTATGCACTTTGTTGCTGTGCTTCTTTATTCGGCCACACAATATTTACTGTGCACAATCTCCATCTTTCTTCTTCAGTTGTACTCTCTCTACGTACATGCATGCACCAACTAGTGACATGGCAACAAAAATAGGTCAAAAATACACATCCCATTTTAAAATATTTGTGGCACCACATGCAACCTTTTCCTGAAAAAGGTGGAATCACAATTTCATAAGGATCTGTCAAATGCCATGATAATGACAAATAACATGACAAAACAGTACACATTTCAGCTTACTGCGTTTTGAATCCAAAGATAGCTTTCTGCAGCCAGCCGTTGGTCTTAATTTCCCTAGACACACCATGAATTATTCCTCCTGTTCTCTGTTTGTATGAAATATAAATAGGACAATCATCCAAAATCAGGCCCCAGTGAAAGGGAGCCATTTGATTGTTTGTTTTTGGTCTCTATTGTCCTGTTCATGTGGCAGATTATTGTAGCTGTGTGCAGTTTATGATGAGGAATGTGCATCTCAGAGAGAGGCTCTGGCACAAAGTGTGCTGTTTATCATCATTAAAGGCTCACTAAACACAAGCTCCAGTTTTAAATGCAGAGTCATGGCCACAGCTGAAAATGTAGAGGCAACTTACCTTATTCTAATTCCTCTAGACTGCTATGTTGAGCATATATTTTTGGACATAAATATAACAATAAGACTTTAAAAGGCATGTATCTCAAGAAGCATTGTACATGTAGATGTCACTTGTCCCAGAGTGGATCTTAAACTGACAGACTTAGTGAAGCATTTGAATTTCACATTTTTCAGCTATATTTCAAAAAACGTACATATCAATATCTCTTACTGTTAGCATCCACCAGACAAATATTTATTAAAAGAAACCGATCACCTAAACCCCACAGCACACAGACATTAAGGATTAGCTCTGTAACTACTCAGCGGTCACTAAAGCAGCAAGTTTTTCAAGGCTTATAGGTCTAAAAAATGTAAAATAAAGAGATATGAACATAAGGAATTGCATTCTAAAAACATTACCAGGGCTCAGTCTAACTCCTTACCACTCACCCAGACATATTTCATGTTCCCCATGTTAAGAGCTGTCCCAATTCTCACATTAGTAAGGAAGGGTGGTAAGAAAGTAGCTTCCTCACTGATAGGTAAGTGCTTACTGGTGTTCCACAATCCATTGCACCACCACTTGAACCTTTCAGAAAAAGTTTGTAATGAGTTGGTAATGAGTTGGAAGTTACTTTACATCAGCCGTTGGGATATTCCATAAATATCTGCACAAACCATGATTTATAAAAGACACTGCTCATGACCACTGTGTCATATTCCTGACTTTTTATAATTCAGTGTTAATGTCTAATGCAATTTGTTCACATTTGTAATAAACAGAAGTTAAAAGGCGATTATCTCATTTATTTATTTTTTTTACTATTGCAACAGCTCATTGTTATAGTCATCATCTGTAAAAAGACCTTAAGACATGATCTAGGGTTTATACTTGATCAGCCCACAGTATTTTGGCCAATCACAGTGCGCTTCCGGTAAAAAAGAGCGCTGCCATTGGTCGACACTGATGTCATCAATGAAGGACCAATAAAATACTAGGAAATTGGTTATTTCATTGCAAAATATGTTGCAAAACAGATCAAAAATGACAAAAATAGAGCAATATGCAGCAAATTAAACATGGATAAATGTTAGCAATTCTTAGACACAATGTTTAACAAGGAGGCCATAATTACAACATTACACTACAATGCTACACTCTACATTGTTAAACTCTAAAGCTAAAAGTTTTAAGTAAGCTCTAAACTTTGATTTAATGTAGCGTATTAGTATTTTGTGGTGGAAAATTGGTCCGGTTTTACCTTTTTACTTAAATAAAAGAAGCAGGAAAGATTACAATTGCATTCGCTGGAAGAACAAACCTCTATGTGTAACTAATAAAGGTAAAGGCTTTGGTCAGCTCAGGACAAGACCAGGACCATGATTGGATTAGAGCTGATATTTTTCTGCTAGTGAGTCTTTTATGTATTGAATAGATGCACACTCACTGTTCTGTGGAGCTCTGTTTTCCTTGTTTAACGTCTGATGACTGAGACTGAAATGACTAAGACAGTCATTTCCCTTCAAAGGCTGGCCTTATTGTTTTCTTCATTACAGCATAGCAACGTTATCTCGTTGCCATGTCCAAAGGGTGGCATCCTAAATGTTCTGTAATCACGGTTTATGAGCTAACAAAAAACAGCATGCCGCTCCAGTGTTACTTTCTGTCCATTTTACTGTTGTTTTAATCACAAAACATTCAAATAAAGCATAGGATAACTTTCTAGATGTGCAAGTTAATTTATTTTATGACAGATAACATGTGAAAACAAATTCTTCGCCCTTCTGCACCTTAGTGCCCTGCGTCCTGAGGGGAGTGGGGTGAGGTCCATGTTTAATGGGTGTGTTATGTCCTGATTTATTGAGGTTGCCATACGTGAGATGGCCCTGTTATTTAGGTCTGTCAGGTTTGGTGTGGGGAAACCAATTATTTTGGAAGCTGTGATGTTATCCAGGTGACTTTGGCCTACGATATGAGCTGTCGTAACAGTGTGTGCACCATCTTGGTTCCCAATAAGAACGAAATATTCTGAAACTTGTATAACGAGATCTACATGTCTATTCCAAGACCTTGAGATTGAATTATGTTGTGCCCTGGATAGGACTAATTATGTCCCAGTCACCTGTACTATGCGGCTTAAAATTAAGATAGAAATTATTACACCACGATTATTACCACCATTATATACTATTATACCTACTGTCTATCACTGTGGCAAATATATATATGCCTTCTTGTATACTGTAGCTGTGTATCGCCTCAGTAGCCTAAATTTAGCCTGGCACAAGGACAATAATATCTGAAAATCATATTACCAGGGCTGTGAAGGAGGAAACCATGACTGTTGAAGGTGCTTTTAAATGTATTTCTTATGAATGCATTAAGAGAATTTTGCCCATTGATTACTCTTTAAGCTCATGGTCAGACTCAAACATGAAGAATAACAAGAATGTTTAAAAACAAAAACAACAAATTGTAGGAGCTCTTCAGGAAGGGTTTTCCAGGTATTACCTAAACCTTGAGACATTTTGATCAAAACATGCTACACTTTGCTGGGAGCACAAAGGACTAGACAGATCCCTTTGTTTCATTTTCTATTACTGGCTTGTCTTTATCCAAACCTTTTAGCAAAAACCTTTTCTGTTTTCACTTTTCTGCACTAGTTTTGGAGTCTAATGTACAACAAATTACTACAACGTCACAAGAGGGAAAGCCATAATCTCTGTCAAACCTTGAAAATGGGCTCAGCGCTTTTGTACAAATTTGTTATTTAGCAAAATCATGTAGAGCCTGACAACAGGTTAGCATTACTTTATGTCTTTAAGTTGTATTGACAGTGCAATCACAATATGCAAGGATTATTCACCCGACTGCCCTTTTTCTCGTTCTTCAGATACACAGAGTCAACATGTGCCCCTTCCCATTCGGCAACACACAGGGGCAAGACCAAAAGTTGAAAGAAAATCTGTGAAAATGACTCAAACATATGGCTATAATTATTTTATTATTAATTCACTATTTGCTATGGCTCTCCAAATGTGTAGTGGACACTAAAGGCTAAATGCAGGAAGTTTGCAACTGGCCTCATTCATTTGTGGAAGCTCCTTGTGCAACCTGATTTATTAAAGAAAGTTTTAATCATTTCAGTTTGGCTTGAGCAGAGTCAGGTTGATGATTCACCGCACATAGCACAGACAGCAACACTGCCAAACATTTCTAAGTATGCCACAGAAGTGTGTTATTATTTACATACCCAGCTGCACAAACGCATTAATTATTGCTGATGAACACTGCAACAGAAAGAGAAAAGAAAGAGAAAAAGAAGAGTCGCACAACATCTGTTCTAACATTGAACTGCAACATTTGTGGAGTTAGCAGACCATTTACCATTAATCATGAGTACACTCATAGCATAAACTTAACTTGTCTTGGCATTTTAGCTTGTAAATCAACTTGTGTAAATATCCTGATAAAAGGGAAAATCAGTTTATTACACAATACTACTCAGTTTTTGCTCTCTAAAAACATTATTTGTGGTGAAATGACAGTAGGGAAGGTGCATACATTTCAGCCAATCTTTACATGTTGCAGTTCCTTAATTGTGACTGGACACATCAGCTGTTTGAAATGCAAACTGAAAACATGGCTAAAAACAAATATTTTTGGACAGAAACAAATAATCTTAGTTATTCACCTTGGTTATGAACTATTCACAACTGCAAAACACATTTACGTTTCAGGGAGAGATAGAGATGCTTCTGTACAGACTACAAAGACCCAGATGGCAACATTTGAACGGCTAATGGTTCTGGTACAAGAAAAAAAAAAAAAAAGCTGGTTGGTCTTATAATTGATGTCCTTTGTTGAGTACAAATGGTTAAAGCAACAGTACTGTTTTAAGGACTTGCTGGTAATTACTGCAACGAGTCCCCAAGCAAAGTTTTAAATCTGACACTTGATAGACCACTCACACAAAGTTTTCACAGGTTAGTAAATCTCTCACTAAGTATCCCACAGCGGAAAATGTGATCAGAAACTGGGCATATAGATGTGGAGGATAGAAAGAATGTGTTTTACTGTAGCCTTATAGAACCATTTTGTTGCACAATGCGTTTGACCAAACTTTTCTTGGCTTGTGCCCCGAGATAGCTCTGAATTGGGCTGACTCTGTCTAGTACCTATGAGCCCTGATGGGGCAGATGGTCGTCATGCACTGTTTTTTTCCTCTCGGGCCCTCCACTCCCTTTAGCCTTGAAGTGCTACAATTTTATTGAAAACGCTCATAGGGCTGAGCAGGTTTGCTCTGATTGTACACATCGCTGTGTGCTGAAAGATAAAGTGGTGATGTGTCCTGTGTTCGACCGACTCCAGACAAAAGTCATCAGGGAAATGCGCCGCAGACGATAAGCCTGAACAGATGGATGTATGCGCTGTTATCATCCGTCTCCAATGATCATCTCTTTTCAAGGGCAGATGAAACTAAGACAATGGCGTCTCTGGATCTAGACATTAGCAAGTTCAATTTGATCGTATTTTGTGTAAATCTGTGGAGAAATAAATTCACTTTCAAAGAGGCTTTTGGAAACAGTAAAAGTATAACTGCCAGCAATCAGTGCAGCCACTGTTCAGACAAAGTTCTTTAGTTTAGTAGTTGTCATATCTGCCAATGAGTGTCAGGGATATCAGTCTATTAAGTTTGGAAGGTATATTTCAATAATTGTTGATGTAGCATTGAGACCTCAGCTGTTGCAATTACTTTTTGCTCACTTTTTCCTATTAAGTTGGCATGTCGCCCCATGTGTCGTACAGATCTCTATACTATCATACTTAGGCTGCAGTGACCAAAAACTCTCTTACTATGAGCTCTATTGATAGGGAAAGACACTTTTAAAAGCAAATGTCCCTATCCAGAGTCAAAAAGTTTCCAGTGAAAACTATGGCTGTTTAAAGAAGTAGATAAAGTCCCAGGGATTTCATGTAGCTTTTGGAAATTGGTTTATTCTCAAATTCCACTGTGGTTTGAATGAAGAATATTCTGAATATAACAATGCTGGTATATGTGTGGTCTTATTTTTTTCAAAACCTTAGTCACACCTTCCTCGATTATGTGCTGTGAGTTAGCAAAGCTTTTTCTTTTCTCTAATTAAGTGTTCAAATGTTGCGTTCATCATCTAAAAGTAAAGTGTGTATTATGTGCACTATTATTTTTAGCCCGGAGTTGTTATTGCAGAGCCTGCAGCGTCTGACTAACTACACCAATCAGAAGTAAGGAGTGCCTTTTTTTGCCTCAGGGGCATAATATGGGGCAAACTCTCAGAGCTTAAATCGTCTGGATTGATGACTCTCTGCGGATGTTGTTCCCAGACAGGGATCGGTGTAACCCTGGGGGCGCTATTGCCGCTGCCAGAGGCCATATGTGCACAATAGAAACGGATAGAGTGCATTTTAGCTTTATATTTAGTAAGAAAAAAGTGTGAGTCAAGCAGAGATGAGCATTGACCCAACACCTACTGGGAAATTAGTTTAGCCTCATGAAAACTGCTCTGCTCCTGTGTGGTCTTCTCTTAGAGGCTGCCCTCTGCACTTTTACCTCTTTAGATTATTCTTTCGCCCTCGCATCTTATAAATGATCAATTCAGCCACGGCTAGACCTTGGGGATAAGTGACAAAGTATCCCCAAGGCTTTCAAATGACAAAATAAGATAGTTTCCTTTTCTTCTGTTCCTTATCTTAACATTTTAAAGCATTATTTTTACATTTTAAGGGTATAGGACCAGATTAAGTAATCTGTATACTTCTGAGTGAGGCACTAATTTGCTATTTTACAGCAGTGGCCAATTTAATAGTTTATTTAGTAAACTGTGCAGGGTTGTGGGCTGAGCTGAAGGTGAGCTCATTTCAATTACCAAGTCACACAATGCAAACAGCACTGTTGCTTAATATTCAGACATATGCACCTGAGAGCAGAGGTTTGTGTGGTTTGTATTTGACAGTGTGACAACACACTGTACATTAGTAATGCTAAGTCCAGCTTCATGAACCAGCAGTGAGAGGAGGAAGGGATGCACAGCTCACAGATCATTGCATGCTCCTCATGGTAAATATATAATTAGTCAAGATGGAGACTGGGTCAAGGACAAAGTTTGTGATAGAAACTGAAAACTTACAGCTTTAGTCTTACAGACAAGATGAAGAGTTCAAGTGGACTTTTAACAGTGGAAGTTTAAAAAAGTTTAATAAACTATAATCCACAAATGCAGACATTACTTGTGAAGTCGATGTTGTATGACTTTATATTTATTTATTTATTTTCTGTTATTAAGTTCCATTATCCAGTATCCATTAACTGGTCTAACAGGCTGAAGCGGAGACGCATAAATGATAATTATAAACAAACTCGGGTGGCGTTCTGGCAGAAATGATGCTTTACACAGAAGTCAGGTAGTGATGATGACCAAGTGTGTGTCCGGTGAAACAAGAAGACAAGAACACAGGCAGTGAGGCCAGGTGAAAAATGACCTGGGTACATTAGCAAAACTGCACTACAACCTTTTAGAAAACCTTGACAGTACCATTGTTGTTTTAAAATCTGGTTAGAAAATGCTTGATTAAACCTGGCTCATCGGCATTTGTGATTTAAATTTGCACTCTGCTTAAAGACTGACTTTAAAGAACCTTCTGACACTAGCCATCCATTACCATAAAAACATTACTTATACAACCAAACACATACAGTAAATAAGTAGTTAAATGCTACAATTGCACAGCGCAATGGCTGTGCCTGTACTAAACTGGTCCCAATGTCAATTCAAATGTTGATCAAATGTATTTATATTCATTTAATTCTCAGCAATTAACCATTTGACACCCGGTGTCACTGGGGCAAAGTGTCAATGGCAGTGGGCAGCTATTGAGCAGAACCAAAGGAGCAGATTTAGTGCCTGAAAGTACAATCACACCAGCCCGGTTTGGTCTGCTTTAATCAAACTGCAGTTTGTTTCCTTAAAAAGTCAGGTTTGTTTATTTAATACAAGAAAAAATGACTGTTTGGGAGACAGTAAAAAGTGAGTTTCTTATGACGAACTACGCACAAGATCCAAAAAGCTCAAAACATGTAGAGTCTTAACGAGAAGAGAGACTCTGATGCTACCGTCTGTGGCACAGAGTGAGGCCGACAGCAAGTTGTTTTACTGTGTGTGAAACTTGAGCAAAATTGACACATCAACTGCATGTGTATAAATGAGTTACATTTTGCCTTAATGCATTTGTCAGTCCAGATTTGTTCATAACAGATAAAATGATAGGGCTAATAAGCTGAAGACATACATATCACCAGTTACGATTTGGGAGAAGAAAAGGGCCAACCCCGGTGGACTGTCCCTCGGGTTTAGAGCAGCAACAAGCCGAGGTGAGACATTTGCAGTTAATGCAGGAGAAGCACACGGCCAACAGCCGGGTGTTTTTATAGATAATGAGGACTTTTCTCTGGCTGCAATGCTCCAGCCCATA
>CM072164.1:20292897-20297801 GCA_036850595.1 Rhyacichthys aspro
CCTCAGGCCCAAAGTTGCCGGGCTCTAGCCACCTACCACCCGCAACAGGGAGATAGAAAATAAATGAATGAATTTCACTGCTCTTATTTTAAATATTTCCATTAAAAAAAAAGTTTTAGGCAATTTACATTCAGCAAATTGTAAACATTTTCACAAATAAATTGTTGCATTTGCGAACATCCAAAGTTCTATAGTAGTAAATAAAGCAGCATAAAGCCAGCATAAAATCTAGAAAAGGCCTATGATGCAATCAGGACAGTGCTTAAATGTATTTATGTTATTAATAACGCTTCGCAAGAGTAATTAGGAGGTCTAAATCTAGAGACAGCACAACATTAAAAGCAGAAACTTGCTTGATCTGCGCATTAACGTCATTTTTAGAACCCTTATTACTCCAGGGCTCCCATGTGTTTCTTTGCCCCCTGTGGCCAGGCGAAGTTCTTAAATGTGCAGTGCGTATGCATGAATAAGGGAAACATGAATAAACGAATGAGCTTTACATGAAGTGAGTAAAAGAGAAATCCCTGTGTGGGTAGTAGTGAATGTATTCTGTTTGGAAACCAAATTAAAATGTCTAAAATCCAGTGGCGGGCCGTTCATTTCACACTTAGGCCTTCAGTGTCATCCCACTTACATATTACAACATCACCTCAATATAGGCTAGTCAAGCAACACTTAATTCAGGAGCATTTAAAACCAATAAGCATGCATTCACAACACACACTGTCCTGTGTGTTGACAGGGGCCACCACAGGAGTCCCAGATTCTGATGAGGCCCATGGGGAAAAATAATTGCCCACCCCTGATCTAAACCCAATTTCCATTGCATATGTCTCTGCTCCGCTGCAGAACACCACTGACCGACTCTGTACAATGTACACTGCACAATTAAGAGTAGGAAACTAAGTTCAAAGATACTGTCAAAAATAAAAAATAAAAAGGAGATTTAAAGATGCCAATCAAAATGCCACCAATTTGCAGCGTTTCTCAGAAGCTGTGAGCCAAGGTACCGTTCATAGTTGCTCGTCTGGAAATGACTGGGACAGGCTAGCTAGCACAGCACAGACCTCTTCTCACAATATCCAGCTTTTCATGAAAGCCCGTCTTGAAAATGGTGTGGAAAGTATATCTGCAACCAGATCAATCTCTTCTCCTCCTTCGGCCATTATAAGTTAAAAATACAGCAATAGCTGTTGGATCTCCGGGTTTAGTTCGATATTCTGCAAATTGCCGGCTTTCAGGCTCTAGCAAGTGCTTATCCAATCACAGGACGCGTACATGTCCAGTTCAACATAAGACCTTCTAGCTGGCCTTGGTCTGCAGAATCGAGATCTGATTGGCTATTGTAACTGACTGTGTCCGTTCACTTACAGTGGACAGGGGCCTGCTCTGTTTATTCTGAAGGTCTCAAATGAAATTTGCCTGACAACACAAGCTAGCTGAAATATAATTGGATAAAAACTCTACTATAATAAACAACATTGGAAGCCACTTGACTGAGTGGATATAATATGACATAAAGAGAACAGAGAAAAAAAAGAATAATTTTGTTTTTATATTTATGAAAATAAAATAAAATAAATGTACTTTTCTGTGCATGTTTAGGCCAGCAGAGAAGGCCTTGCAGGTCCTGACGGCCCACCACTGCTAAAATCGCTCCACTTGTGTTCCTTGTGTGTTATTATAGCGCATGTCCAGACTGTCTGTGGTATGGGCTACGCAAAGGTATCACACGCTCCTGTGGACTGGCTTACTTAAAAATACCACACTTTGCAATTGAAAAACAAGCCAATTCCTTTTTCTGTGTTGAACAATATAATACCAAATTAATGATGAAGGCAAAGTTTGTTTGTTTTTTGTTTGTTTGTTTTTTGTTAATCTCCATGTCACATGTTGATATTGCTATAACATGTGGTGCAGTGAAAGGGTCTGTTCACATTTGCCATATTAGGTTTGATTAAAACAAACTCTGAAGTAGTTGCTCTTTAAGTGTGTTTTTTTTTTTTTTTTTTTTTTTTTGAGTAAGCAGGAATGCTGCCATACGGATTTCATTGCCAACAAACATGCTCCTGGTCTTGTATAGTTTGAAATATTTTAAATGATAACTTTTTGCTTTCCCAAAGGTGGAAAAAAAGGAAACTAAACAATGTTGTCCATCATCGTAAAAAAAAAAGTGAAAATGTAGAGCAGAGAGGAAGTAAAATGCCTTGATAGCATTTGGGATGACAGCACCACCTAGGGCATTTCTTGAGAAAGGCCTTGTTTTTTGCTGTTTAAAATTTTAAAATTAAAAGTTTAAAATTCCAGGTGTATAGCAGACTGAATGAAGCAAACTAAGAGACACAAAAAGTGGAACCCCCATGTTTAAGGTTGCTTCTCCCTGTGTTATTGCCGGTTCTGTTCCTTTTCTGTCCTTTTTTTCAAGCTTCCTGTTGATGTTGTTGTTTTTCTGCCAACTGCCAGACACAAATCAAGGTCAATACTTACGCTACTATAAATAAGATTTCATTCCGTCCAACAACATTACATTCTATCAGTATTTCAGCCCAGAGGGTGGGGGGCTTGTTAATCAATACTTTCAAAGGCCTTGTGCATAAAATCACATCTATTAAAATCTGAAAGATTTAGAGTTAGATGCAAAAGCAATCTTAATACTCTATGTCCAATCATATATATATATATATATATATATATATATATATATATATATATATATATATATATATATATATATATATATATATACACACACACACACACCTTAGTTATAGTAAAAAAAAAAAAAATTCTCCTCCTTGAGCCAAGTCAGCTGAGGTACAAGGGCATAAGTGTCAGTTTTCCCTAAAGAGGCCAGTTTTTCCACCAAGCTGTGTCCATAGAGACTTCTCTTAGGGAAATGTCACACAACGCACAGTTGACTTTCTATATGAGGTTTAAATTGTATGTAAAGTAGACTTTCAAAACTTTTTTTTTTTTTTTTTTTTTTTGGATTGGCTCCTGGTTATTGATATTAACAGCACATAAATATGTGTATGTAGTGAGAGGTAAAGCTGTATCAGAGAGCATTTGTTAAAGGTCCCATATTATGCTAAATCGACTTTTCTGAGCTTTTAACCATGTTCTAACGTTGTTTCTACCTCAAACACATACCCAGAGTTGTGTTTTGTTTCATTCGTGCATGTTTGAGTAATTTATTTAGTTTGAGCTACATCCTCCTCCTTTCAACGAGCTGTTTCACGCAATGACGTCAATATGTGAAATAAACCACTCCTCTCCAGGAAGTGCTCCTCCACACTCCTCCTGCCCCTCTCTCCTGCACTGTCAACAAGTGTCGTGCTCTGCAGCTCAGACACAGAGAAGCATCGCTGCTACTGTGTTAGCTTACTTACATATTGCTAGGCTACTTTATTATAGTTCTTTCAATACACTGCACACCAGCTACCTTAGGAGTCTCCAGGCAGCATACATTCTCAACTTCAGAAGGCATTGTAAGGCAATTTCCACATGTGCACCTATAAACAGAAGCAGTTAACACGCGCTATGCTACGGGCTACACATAGAAACATACACAATAAATAGTTTCTCATTTACCAAGCAGAAACGTCTTGTAGAAGCCTTCGAGGTTTTTGTGTTTGCTCATGTTCTTCAAACTCAGAATCAGACTCTGGGTCGAAGATATACGGCTCAGTTACTCTCAAAGCCATTGCTGAGCTCATCCAAACCGCTTGTATAAGATCATTATTGTGTGTTTCATGTTGCAAAACATGATATGGTAACCTAAATGTATCCAAAATACACTGTATAATGTTCAAAATAGTATAATATAGGACCTTTAAGAGCAGCTACTGCACCAACTCTCAGTAACCACCTCCCACAACAAAAGGTTTCAAAGAAGGCATCTGGACATAGGTTTGAAGGTGAAGACGTTTCTTCAGATACCCTCTTACCACTTGAACTTAGAATTGACAATCCATTGCATGGGGGACGAAACCTACTTTCAGATGCCTTCTGAATATGGTCTGGACGACACAACCTCCACGAACACATATTACAAGATGATTTTATTCAATCAGAGCAATGCTATGTTTTTAACATTAGTGATAGTAAATGATGACTTTGACGTCAAAAGCAGGGAATCGTAGTCAAAAGCTGTGACAGTACAATATGTAAAATGTTACTTAAAAACAAAATGAAATGGTTTGCAATTGTCATAAAACCATCTTTTATTCACAAATTCACAACAACATAGCAGGCATTTTAACATTTTATAAAAACAGGGAAAAAGGGAACAACACCTGGAAGTGGTATTGAAAAACGTCTGACAACAAAATCCTAGGTGTTTCTCTTTCTCGTCCAATTAACACATTGCAACAGACTATGCTCATAGCACTATTATCACATCTTAACATCATTATTCTGACAGGTCTGTTAATTAAGAGAAATAATGTTAAATGTAGTTTAAAGTTCTTATAACAGACTAAGGCAATAATTTTAACTTTTACTTAACTGACAATGGGAAGATGTAAAATCAGCATTAAGTAGTGGAAACATGAATGGTTAAATGAATGCAAATTGATGAATAACTATACATGTTGAATACTGCTGTACAAAGCACACATGTACTCATAAGAAATACTTCCACAATAACTCAAAATGAAGAATATTGACCTTTTTAAGACACCATAGCACTGACTTGTTAAAGCCTATTCAGATATAAAGCCCGCTGTACTTCCAGAGAACATTGCTTTTTCAAGAAGTGAAGCTCAACAATGGATGCCGTCTGCAGGGAACGTGAACGCAGCGACCACGCTTGAGTGCTCTTCTTTATCGCTGCTTCTTTGTGTCCACTTGTGCATTTAGTAGAAAAATCATCAGATAATAACTTTTACCTTGAGTCAACTCTC
>CM072164.1:20297901-20376353 GCA_036850595.1 Rhyacichthys aspro
CATTTGTTCTTTAGCTGCGTGTTTTACTGGGACAGTCAAGGACTTTGAAATACAAGGTGTAAATGTGAGTTTTCAGATAGTCAGTTGGGTGATGTTTGTCATGGTTGCAGTATGACTGAAGTTGGCTCAGATGTTCAGAATACTAGTGAGGAAAGAATTGACCTGTACATTAGTCCACATGCTGATATTGTTTCTGATGTTTCTGAGGTTAGTGATGGAAGTGAAGGAGGCTCAGATGTTCAGTATGTTGGTATGGAGATAAGTGATCTGTACTTTAATCCACTTAGTGAACCAGTCTGTAGAGCTGTGCAAGAAGTTAAATGTTGATTTTGAAAAGGTGTATGTAGCAGTTCCAGAAGTGGTTGGGAAATTAGGTACTCCCTGTGAGAATGAGAAAATTGTAGCAGATGGCAACTGTTTCTTTCGAGCAGTTTCACAAGCAGTCATTGGCACACAAAAGCATCACAGGATAATTAGGGTCATACCATTGTAAAGCAGCTAAAAAAATCCTCTTCATATTTTGAGCCGTCTGCTGCGCAGGGTTTTCATCGGTGGAAGAATATATTAGAAAGTCACACATGCGATATGTTAACAGTTGGGCCACAGAAGTAGAAATATTTGCAACTGCAGATTGCTTAGGAATTGATGTGTTTACTTTTAACAATGGAGGTTGGCGAGAACACAAATGCACCACTGAACCACTATCAAACAAGGCCATCTACCTTGAAAATTGTCATGGTAATCATTATGAAACAATTATTTGTACAAAAATCCCAGAAGAGACTAGGATGTTATAAATGTTGCCAAGGTAAAACATGTGTTCCTGACAGTTACAATTTAAGATCCAAAGTGGTAAATGCCAAATCACAGGTTGATGTAGGAAGTAAACATGTACATGAGGCAAAGTTGAAAGTCAATGAACAGAGACAGAGTAAATATATCCAAACTAAAAAAAAACTGCAAATGAAAAGCTTCTATTATGCCCAAAAAAACAATATTAATCAACAAAGGAGAGTAAATTATAAGGAACAAACAGTGTACCGACAGAATATGAAAGACAGATGTGTGAACAATTACAGAGTTAATTTTATGTATCGACAAAATCTTATTGCAGCAAGTAAACAGAAGTATAAAACCAATGAAATGCATAAAGAGAAAGTAAAGGAAACAAGTAAACAAAAGTATATGGCTAATGAAATGCATCAAGAGAAAGTAAAGGTGACAAGTAAACAGAAATATCAGGCCAATGAAATTCACAGAGAGAAAGTAAAGGCGGCAAGTAAACAGAAGTATCAGGCCAATGAAATTCACAAAGAGAAAGTAAAGGCAGCAAGTAAACAGAAATATCAGGCCAATGAAATTCACAAAAAAGAGGCACAAGAAAAAATATCAGGCCAATGAAATTCACAAGAAAGTAAAGGCAGCAAGTAAACAGAAATATCAGGCCAATGAAATTCACCAAATGAAAGTAAAGGCAGCAAGTAAACAGAAATATCAGGCCAATGAAATTCACCAAAAGAAAGTAAAGGCGGCAAGTAAACTGAAATATCAGGCCAATGAAATTCATAAAGAGATAGTAAAGGCAGCAAGTAAACAGAAATACAAGGTCAATTATATACACAGAGAGACAGTGAAGGCAGCAAGTAAGAGTAAATACCACAATAATGTAGAATTTAAAGCCAAACTTCTTACAGCAAACAAATTGAAGAAAACCAAACTGAAATCACAAAAAGAGAATATATATTTTGTCATAGAACAATTTTGGAATAAAGTCAATGAAGGGCTAGAGTACATCTGTTGTGTGTGCAATAGATTGTTTTTTAAACCCCAGGTATTACCTTGTAGAAGAGGGATTTATAAGCCTATTTCTGCAGCTATTGCTGAAAAGTGTATTTCAGAAGAATTCTTGCACAAATGTAATGCAAGCTGCAATATTCCATGCCAGGTCGTAGATACACCCAGAGGACAGTTATGGATTTGTTACACATGTCACTCCAAAATTAGTAAAGGTCTTGTACCAAATGAATGCAAATCTAACAATTTAGAATTAGATCATATTCCTCCTGTGTTGTCATGTTTAAATACTTTAGAGCAGCATTTGATTGCCCAACATATTCCATTTATGAAAATGCTAGCTTTACCTAAAGGTGGTCAAAATGGTGTTCATGGCCCGGTGACATGTGTTCCTGCCAATATTGTTGAAACATCGAATTTGTTACCTCGTTCTGAAACGGGTTGCTCTTATTTGCGTGTGAAGTTGAAGCGTAAACTGACATACAAAGGTCATTATGAGTATCAGTTTGTAGACTCTGGGCGTATAAGGCAGGCACTTGCATATCTGAAGCAACACAATGTGTATTACAAAGATGTCAATTTCAATGAAGAGTGGTTAAATGAATTTTGTCTGGTGCAAGATGAGGCAAAGGAAAAGGAAGGAGAAGTGATTGTACAAAGTGAAGGGCCATTGGACAATGACAATGATGAGCTTCTCCATGACAGACAGCAACATTGTATGTATCAGGACACGTGCCTTATGCCTGTAGATATTGGTCAGGAAGCCCTGGATCATTATTTTGAAGGTGTTTTGAATTTAGCTCCTGCAGAAGGGAACAATCCAGTGAAGTTGCTGTCAGATTCCGGAAATGAAGCCAAATGTTTCCCAGTATTGTTTCCTCAAGGGCACAACACATATCACACTTGTAGACCAAGTCATTTGACTTTATGTCGTTATTTTAATAACAGAATTTTACATGCTGATGGTCGATTTGCGCAAAATGTTGATTATATATTTTTTGCTCAGTATATGTCTGAGGTTCAACAAGTTGTTTCAAAAGTGTCAATAGCATTGCGTAAAGGACACACAGGTCAAATGCGGGCAGGACAAGCTAATGATAAAAATTCCCTAAAGGAATTGTTAGACTTTGATGATGGTTATCGTTTCTTGCATCCTATAAGGGGCACTCCTGCATTTTGGCAGACTGCACAGAAAGATTTGATTGCAATGGTACGCATGCTAGGGATCCCAGCGTGGTTCACTTCTTTCAGCAGTGCTGATTTAAGATGGCAAAACCTTCTCCAAACTATATTAAGACAGGAAGGTAGAAGTCAAACAGTGGAGGATTTAGATTGGGCAGACAGGTGTGACCTTTTGCGTCGTAATCCGGTGGCTGCTGCTCGCATGTTTGACTTTCGTTGGCATTGTTTTTTAAAAGAGGTGCTTATGTCCCCAGCGCAGCCAATTGGAAAGATAGTGGACTATTTTTACAGGGTGGAGTTTCAACAGCGTGGCTCACCCCACATCCATGCCCTTTTTTGGATTGAAAATGCCCCTAAAATAGATAAAAACACTGATGAAGAGGTTGTTCAGTTCATTGATAAATACGTAACGTGTGAACTTCCCAGACATGATCCAGAGTTAATGGAAGTAGTTACAGCTGTTCAGCACCATTCCAAGCGGCACTCAAAAACTTGCAAAAAGAACAAAACTGTATGCCGCTTTAATTTCCCTCGTCCAGTGTCAATGCGCACTTTCATTAAGAAACCAGAACCAAAACCAAAATGTCAAAAGTGTGACAATAAAATTGTCAATGCAAATTGTACATGTTTGCTGGTTCAGCCAAACCTCATGGCCAAGGAGCGTGCCGTGGAAATCATGACAGCCATTAAGGAAGCTCTTCATGATGAAAACCATCCTTGTGATAGTGTTGCGTCATTGTTTGACTCAATTGGTATTACACAGGAGAGTTTTGAAAAGGCATATAAGCTTCTGGGAGGGCATACACACATTGTCTTAAAAAGGAATGTTGATGAGGTATGGATAAATCAATATAACAAACACTTACTGAAATGCTGGAATGCAAATATTGATATACAATTTGTAGTTGATGCATGGGCTTGCATAGTCTATATCATTTCATACATTTCAAAAGCAGAAAAGGAAATGGGATTGCTTTTAAGTAATGCACAGAAAGAAGCATCCAAAGGTAATGTCAGCGCACAAGAGTCAATGAGAAAAATTGGCAGTGTTTATCTCCATAATCGCGATGTTTCTGCACAGGAAGCAGTTTATCGCCTGACAAATATGCACTTGAAGGAGTTTTCTCGGAAAGTTGTCTTTGTTCCAACAGGAGAGAATATTGTTAAAATGAGCAAGCCGATTAGTGACATAAATCAAAGCAGTGCGTCAGACGACATTTGGATGACTAATATTATTGACAGATACCAGAATAGACCAAACAACAACATATTTAATGACATGTGCATGGCTGCATTTGCTTCTGACTATCGAGTGGTATATAAAAAAGAAAGATGCCAGAAACCTATTCAGTTGCAAAAGTCATTAGGTGTCATTACCAAAAGAACCAGATCAAAACCAGCAGTTGTTAGGTATGCACGGTTTTCTGAAGAAAAACATCCAGAATTGTATTACCAAAGCATTCTTCAGCTATTTCTGCCATATCGTGTTGAGCAGGACTTAAAGCCATCTTATTATAAAACATTTCAACAGTTTTATGAAAGTGGGATAGTGCGTTCCAGTAACAAATCTTTGAAACGTGTGAAGTCAATTGTGGAGTCAAATAGGTGTCATTTTGAAGTGGAAGCTCAGGACTTGGATGACATTAAAGAGAAAGTTGACTGCGAGGAAATATTACAGGATGCATGGTGTCTGTTGTGCCCAGAGCAAGAAGTCACTAGGTTGGAATCTAAAGAGGAGCACTTACAGAGGCAACAGGAGGATGAGTCAGAGCAGGAGCAGAATATTCCTGATTTAGCTGTTAGAAATGAAGAAATGTCTCATTTACACAAACAGAATAATGTTATGAATCGTTCTGAAGGTCTATCATTAATTAGGTCTTTGAATGAGCTACAGCTGTCTATTTTTTACAAAATACACCAATGGTGTGTAGACAAAGTTGCAGGTAAAAACCCAGACCCATTTCATGTTTTTGTAACTGGTGGTGCAGGCACAGGAAAAAGTCACCTCATTAGAGCAATTCAATATGAGGCAATGCGCTTGTTATCACCAACTTGCCACAGTCCTGACAATATTAGTGTTTTATTGACTGCACCTACAGGTATAGCCGCATATAATATACAAGCAGCTACTATCCACACAACATTTAGCATAGGTAAGGATATTCGCCTTCCCTACACACCACTCACAGAAAATAAACTTAATTCCTTGCGTGCCAAGTACATTGATCTACAAATTGTAATTATTGATGAAATATCAATGGTTGATCACAAGCTATTAAGTTATATTCATGGTAGGTTACGTCAGATCAAGCAAACAGGTGACTTTTCTCCATTTGGAAAAGTTAGTATAATTGCTGTTGGGGATTTCTTCCAGTTACCGCCAGTTAAAGGTAAACCCCTGTATGTAGAAGAAGCAGGTGTTAACCTATGGTCAAATTTATTCAAGATTGCACAACTAAACACTGTTGTCAGGCAAAACGATCACAGTTTTGCACAATTATTAAGTAGGTTAAGAACACATTCTAAAGGGACACCCATGTTAAAAACAGATGTACAATTACTAAAACTGCGAGAAACTGGTGAGGAGTCTTCAGAGCTACATATATTTTCAACAAACCAACAGGTTTTTCAACACAATCTTCATCAGCTTGAAAGTATATGTCCAGAGTACATTGTAATAGCGGCACAGGATTTTGGTTATGATAAGAAGACTGGCAAATTGGTCGAATTAGAAGGACAGCTTGGTACAGCCAAACAAACAACTTTGCTTGAAACCCTGCCAATTGGAATCAATGCACGTGTGATGCTCTGTAAAAATATAGATGTAGCTGATGGTCTAGTAAATGGGGTCTGTGGCACAGTCACGCACATAGATCAGTCACAGAGAAAAGGCCTTCCTGGTGCAATATACGTTAAATTTGACGATGTCAAAGTAGGTGCCCAAACAAGGAAGCGCACACACACCCTAGCAGACCACAGCAATTCCACTCGCATTGAGCCAGAGGAAGAACAAGCTAATAAAAGAGGGGAAAAACGTCGACAGTTTCCCCTCAAACTTGCTTGGGCTTCAACAGTCCACAAAGTACAGGGTTTAACAGTAGAAAAAGCAGTAGTGTCCCTTCAAAACATTTTTGCAGCAGGTCAGGCATATGTGGCTTTAAGTCGTGTTAAAAGTTTAGAAGGGCTTATGATTGAAGACTTTAACGAAAAAGCCATATACTGTAACGACAATATAACAACTGCAATAGAAAAAATGCCTCCCTTTGTGGTTGACAGTATGTCCATGCACAAACATGCCACACACATTTTCACATTCTTTTTCATGAATGTGCAAGGTTTAGCACGACATGTATCAGATGTAGCTTCATGTACACAGCATTTCCAGCCTAATTGCATTGCATTGGTTGAGACATGGTTAAATAGAGATTCAGCTATTCAAACAAGCCACATAGAAGGTTATAGCTTCCATAGTCGTCCTCGAAGTGACTCATATCACACACACAGCCATCCAGCATTGATTAGTCTGGCAAGCCAACAGCATGGTGGAGTTGGTATGTACTGTAAATTAAATGCTCACTACACACTCTCCGTGCCAAACTTTAACCTGGAATGTTTAGTGACTCACTTCACTATGCACAACATCTTACTAGTTCTAATATACCGGCCACCATCATACCCCATGGGTCTTTTTAAACAGAATTTAGAACTCTTCCTCAATTGGCTTGAAATACACAATCGCACAGTAACTGTGATGGGAGATTTCAATGATGACCTATTACAATCTTCAGTTGTCAGCAAATTCATGACAGAAAAAGGATATTTTCAATATGTCACATCTCCCACAACTGAGCGTGGGACATTAATTGACCATGTGTATTTTAAATCACCACAGTTGGACATAGATTTGATGGTCGTGCCAACATACTTTAGTGACCATGAAGGGATTGTATGTTCTTTTAAACCTAAAAATATACCCATCAGTGATAATTAACATTTCTGTTGTTTTCACTTACAACATTACATATTGGTTAGTGTTAGCTTATGGTAATACTTTGCTTATTCAGACAAAAAGACAGCTGTAGCTCAACACTTGTGTAAGGTTTTGACTGTATGGTGCTGTTTATACATGCTTTATTTATTGCAGTTTAGAAGGTACTTGTTGTTGATACATTGTACTGCTTCTAGATTTGTCTGTGGCTCCTACATGTGATATCTTTGTACAATATAGTTGATGCATAACAAAGGGTCATTCACTGACATGACTTTCTTTCATAATTATTATTTCAAACCTACCTGGATTTAAATATTTGTTTTATGATATCACTTTCTTTGCTTACCTGCATCACTTTTTGTGTGTTCTTTACTGTCTTTGTATTTTTCTGTCCTGTGTGTCTCCAAATTACATTGCACTTTTGTATAGTCACACTATAACTGCTCTGTTATCTATTACAAACATGTACATTTCTTGTATACAAACCAAATGTAATTTTGACTTGTTCTTGTTGTTAAAATGGCTAAACATCTGTGACTGTGTACCTTTCTGGTAAACCTGTATTTCTTTGAAGATTGTACATTGTTTGTATTTATGTCATAAAATACTAATAAATAATAGTAAAACATTGTGCTACATTACTTGTATTTTTTTGGTTACTGTCATTATTTTTATTTGTCTCAATTGTTTTTTGTTTCATTATTTTAATAAATATGTGCCCATTGCATGTGGCCACAAAACTTGCACTTCTTCTTTATAGCAGGGAACAACCCTATATCACCTACTCATAAAAAGTATTCATCCAAAAGACAAAGCCTTGGATGTCTTCAAACTAGGGAAAAATTACTGGTTTGGAATTTGGGATAGGATTCAACAGGTACAACTATAACACCCACCTTGCTCAAGAACTACAGATAAGCATGATAGTAAAACACAAACAAGCATGGTGTTAACTGTATGTCTGGCTCACATTAAGTCCCCATTTTAAGAGTTTCTGGATGGCCTAACATAATTTTTACAAAGAACTTCTAAGAAAATCCAACATTACAATTCTAAAAAATACATTATCATCAGACGTGTCATTACAGTCACATAGTAACACTCTCACCTCAGAAAAAGTTCAGCATTCACCTCCCCAAGGCTTTCTGTATGGAGTTTGCATGTTCTACATAAACTTATGTAGACATCTAGTCCCCATATAAATAATGAATAGATAATTCTTATTATGACATCTTCAAAAACATGCCTAACTTAATGACTCACACTTTTTGTGTCCAATCAAATCCAACCATGTTTGTGAAAGTTACAGGAGATTTTTTTCCCAAAATGGCCTCCTTGTTAGGGGCTTAACACATTCACAACAAAAAAAGAACAAATAATTTTTATTAACACAAGTGTCTAGGTGATTCTGACCAATTTGGACCCTTTTGGATGAAAACCCTACGAATGTCCTGGGCAAGACTGCATTTTTTACTGTGAAGGTGAGCCAGTTATAAAGACAGTCCCATTATTTAATATCATTGTGTTCAGGTCATTAATGTGCACAAACGCTTCATTGGGTCCAACCAAATCTGACAGTGTATGTGAAAGTTAGAGGAGATTTCTTTTTCCCAAAATGGCCTCCTTGTTAGGGGCTTGTTACGACCACTCCCATTAAGACATCAAAAAACCAATTGATAATTTTTGTCGGCACTGATGTCTAGATGATTCTGACCAAATTTGGAGTCTTTTGGATGAAAACTTTAGGACAAGTAGTGTTTTGAATGAGGGGTGCGATTTTGGGCGTCGCATGTTCCACCCAAAATGGCACACTTCCTGATTGTCATGGAGCAAAGCCATAATAATATTTTTTGTTTGCCCTGGGGTAAGGAATGTGTGTACCAAAGTTGGTGGCTTTACAGCAAAAAAAATGTACTTTCACTTCCCATTGACTTAATGTATTTCCACTTTTCCAGGGTGCGCTGTCGAGTCCCCTTTTTATGGATTTGTATGGCAGTGGCAAAAAATATTATTACTCAATGGTCTTGAATTTTGGGTAAAGATTGGTGCGGTTTAAGTTATGTTTAGGCGCTCAATTTAGCGTTGAATTTATCCTCCCATTCATTTACATTGCATATTTGGAGCATTTCCATGGCAACATGGTTGTAGATAGGGGATCATTGTCATTGGCTTTTTTGTTCAGCATGAGATAAGGGATGTGTGTACCAAATTTCATGTCTCTAGACCAAACTAAATTTTTGGCCCCCATTATAAATTTATAGAGGGCGCTGGAGAGCCAGTTTTAAAGATAGCCCTATCATTTGCATATCATCGTGTTCAAGTCATTAATGTGCACAAACGCTTCATTGGGTCCAACCAGATCCAACAATGTTTGTAAAAGTTAGAGGAGATTTTCTTTTTCCAAAAATGGCCTCCTCGTTAGGGGCTTGTCACGGCCACACCCATTAAGATATCAAAAAACTAATTGATAATTTTTGTCGGCTCAGGTGTCTAGATGATTCTGACCAAATTTGGAGTCTTTTGGATGAAAACCCTAGGACAAGTAGTATTTTGAATGAGGGGTGCGATTTTGGGCATCGCATGTTCCACCCAAAATGGCGGACTTCCTGTTTTTCAAGTGGCAAAGCCATAATAATATTTTTTGTTTGTCTTGGGGTAAGGAATGTGTGTACCAAAGTTGGTAACTCTACGTCAAAAAAAAGTACTTTCACTTCCCATTGGCGTAATGTATTTCCATTTTTCCAGGGTGCGCTGTCGAGCCACCTTTTTATGGATTTGTATGGCAGTGGCAACAAATATTATTGCTCACAGGTCTTGAATTTTGGGTGAAGTTTGGTGCGGTTTAAGTTACGTTTAGGTGCTCAATTTAGCGTCGAATTTATCCTCCCATTCATTTAATTTACATGTTTCGAGCGTTCCCATGGCAACACGATTGTAGATAGGGGTCATTGTGATTGGCTTTTTGTTCGGCATGACATAAGGGATGTGTGTACCAAATTTCATGTCTCTAGACCAAACTAAATTTTTGGCCCCATTATAAATTTAGAGGGCGCTGGAGAGCCAGTTTTGAAGCTAGCCCTATAATTTGCATATCATTGTGTTCAGGTCATTAATGTGCACAAACGCTTCATTGGGTCCAAAAAGATCCAACAATGTTTGTGAAAGTTACAGGAGATTTTATTTTTACAAAAATGGCCTCCTCGTTAGGGACTCGTTACGACCACACCCATTAAGATATCAAAAAACCACTTGATAATTTTTGTCGGCTCAGGTGTCTAGGTGATTCTGACCAAATTTGGAGCCTTTTGGATGAAAACCCTAGGACAAGTAGTGTTTTGAATGAGGGGTGTGATTTTGGGCGTCGCATGTTTCACCCAAAATGGCGGACTAACTGTTTGTCAGCAAGCAAAGCCATAATAATATTTTTTGTTTGCCTCGGGGTAAGGAATGTGTGTACCAAAGTTGGTGGCTTTACGGCAAAAAAAAAGTACTTTCACTTCCCATTGGCGTAATGTATTTCCACTTTTCCAGGGTGCGCTGTCGAGCCCCTGTTTTATGGATTTGTATGGGACCCCTAAAATAAATTATTTTTCGCCGATCCTGAATTTTGGGCAAAGTCTGGTGAGTTTTTGAGCATGTTCAGGGGGTCAAATTAGCGGTCGAAGTGGAAGACGAAAAATAATAATAATAATAATAATAATAATAATAATAATCCTAACGAAAACAATAGGCCCTCCCGGCCATCGCCGGCTCGGGCCTAATAATCCTAACGAAAACAATAGGCCCTCCTGGCCATCGCCGGCTCGGGCCTAATAAAGAGAACAGAGAAAAAAAAGAATATTTTTGTTTACATATTTATTAAAATAAAATAAAATAAATGTACTTTTCTGAGCATGTTTAGGCCAGCAGAGAAGGCCTTGCAGGTCCTGACGGCCCACCACTGCTAAAATCGCTCCACTTGTGTTCCTTGTGTGTTATTATAAAGCATGTCCAGACTGTCTGTGGTATGGGCTACGCAACGGCATCACACGCTCCTGTGGACTGGCTTACTTAAAAATACCACATTTTGCAATTGAAAAACAAGCCAATTCCTTTTTCTGTGTTGAACAATATAATACCAAATTAATGATAAAGGCAAAGTTTTTTTAATTTATTTTTTTATTTTTTTATCTCCATGTCACATGTTGATATTGCTATAACATGTGGTGCAGTGAAAGGGTCTGTTTACATAGTGTGTTTTTTTTTTTTTTTTTGAGTAAGCAGGAATGCTGCCATATGAATTTCATTGCCAACAAACATGCTCCTGGTATTGGTCCACTTCCTGCCGAAGTCTTGTATAGTTTGAAATATTTTAAATGTTAACTTTTTGCTTTCCCAAAGGTGGAAAAAAGAGCAGAGAGGAAGTAAAATGCCTTGATAGCATTTGGGATGACAGCACCACCTAGGGCATTTCTTGAGAAAGGCCATGTTTTTTGCTGTTTGGTCGCAGTTTAAAATTCCAGGTGTGCAGCAGACTGAATGAAGCAAACTAAGAGACACAAAAAGTGGAACCCCGATGTTTAAGGTTGCTTCTCCCTGTGTTATTGCCTGTTCTGTTCCTATTCTGTCCCTTTTTTCAAGCTTCCTGTTGATGTTGTTGTTTCTGCCAACTGCCAGACACAAATCAAGGTCAATACTTACGCTACTATAAATAAGATTTCATTCCGTCCAACATTACATTCTATCAGTATTTCAGCCCAGAGGGTGGGGGGCTTGTTAATCAATACTTTCAAAGGCCTTGTGCATAAAATCACATCTATTAAAATCTGAAAGATTTAGAGTTAGATGCAAAAGCAATCTTAATACTCTATGTCCAATCATATATATATATATATATATATATATATATATATATATATATATATATATATATATATATATATATATATATATATACATGATATATGACAGCTGAGGTACAAGGGCATAAGTGTCAGTTTTCCCTAAAGAGGCCTGTTTTTCCACCAAGCTGTGTCCATAGAGACTTCTCTTTGGTAAATGTCACACAACGCACAGTTGACTTTCTATATGAGGTTTAAATTGTATGTAAAGCAGACTTTCAAAACTTTTTTTGTTTTTGTTTTTTGGATTGGCTGCTGGTTATTGATATTAACAGCACATAAATATGTGTATGTAGTGAGGGGTTAAAGGTAAAGCTGTTTCAGAGAGCATTTGTTAAAGGTCCCATATTATGCTAAATCAACTTTTCTGAGCTTTTAACCATGTTCTAACGTTGTTTCTACCTCAAACACATACCCAAAGTTGTGTTTTGTTTCATTCGCGCATGTTTGAGTAATTTATTTAGTTTGAGCTACAGTCCTTTCAACGAGCTGTTTCACGCAATGACGTCAATATGTGAAATAAACCACTCCTCTCCAGGAAGTGCTCCTCCACACTCCTCCTGCCCCTCTCTCCTGCACTGTCAACAAGTGCCGTGCTTGTGCACGCACAAAGAAGCATTGCTGCTACTGTGTTAGCTTACTTACCGTCAATACTTTTACTTTACTTTCAATACACTGCACAACAGCTACCTTAGGAGTCTCCAGGCAGCATACATTCTCAACTTCAGTAGGCATTGTACGGCCATTTGCACATGTGCACCTATAAACAGAAGCAGTTAACACGCGCTATGCTACGGGCTACACCATAGAAACATACACAATAAATAGTTTCTCATTTACCAAACAGAAACGTCTTGTAGAAGCCTTCGAGGTCTTTGTGTTTGCTCATGTTCTTCGAACTCAGAGTCAGACTCTGGGTCGAAGATATACGGCTCAGTTACTCTCAAAGCCATTGGTGAGCTCATCCAAACCGCTTGTATAAGATCAATATTGTGTGTTTCATGTTGCAAAACGTGATATGGTAACCTAAATGTATCCAAAATACACTGTATAATGTTCAAAATAGTATAATATAGGACCTTTAAGAGCAGCTACTGCACCAACTCTCAGTAACCACCTCCCACAACAAAAGGTTTCAAAGAAGGCATCTGGACATAGGTTTGAAGGTGAAGACGTTTCTTCAGATACTCCCTCTTACCACTTGAACTTAGAATTGACAATCCATTGCATGGGGGACGAAACCTACTTTCAGATGCCTTCTGAATATGGTCTGGACGACACAACCTCCACGAACACATATTACAAGATGATTTTATCCAATCAGAGCAATGCTATGTTTTTAACATTAGTGATAGTAAATGATGACTTTGACGTCAAAAGCAGGGAATCGTAGTCAAAAGCTGTGACAGTACAATATGTAAAATGTTACTTAAAAACAAAATGAAATGGTTTGCAATTGTCATAAAACCATCTTTTATTCACAAATTCACAACAACATAGCAGGCATTTTAACATTTTATAAAAACAGGGAAAAAGGGAACAACACCTGGAAGTGGTATTGAAAAAAACGTCTGACAACAAAATTAGGTGTTTTCTCTTTCTCGTCCAATTAACACATTGCAACAGACTATGCTCATAGCACTATTATCACATCTTAACATCATTATTCTGACAGGTCTGTTAATTAAGAGAAATAATGTTAAATGTAGTTTAAAGTTCTTATAACAGTCAGACTAAGGCAATAATTTTAACTTTTACTTAACTGACAATGGGAAGATGTAAAATCAGCATTAAGTAGTGGAAACATGAATGGTTAAATGAATGCAAATTGATGAATAACTATACATGTTGAATACTGCTGTACAAAGCACACATGTACTCATAAGAAATACTTCCACAATAACTCAAAATGAAGAATATTGACCTTTTTAAGACACCATAGCACTGACTTGTTAAAGCCTATTCAGATATAAAGCCCGCTGTACTTCCAGAGAACATTGCTTTTTCAAGAAGTGAAGCTCAACAATGGATGCCGTCTGCAGGGAACGTGAACGCAGCGACCACGCTTGAGTGCTCTTCTTTATCGCTGCTTCTTTGTGTCCACTTGTGCATTTAGTAGAAAAATCATCAGATAATAACTTTTACCTTGAGTCAACTCTCGATTTCTACTCTACTCGGCAGGAATAATACTGTACTTCCACAATGCATCTATGACGTAGAAATAACATGCTTGCATCTAAGGCTTGTCATTTTGATGCCTCTAACCACTAAGCCACATTTCTAACTGCCCTTTTACTGGTGTGATAAACAGAAATTTACATTATAAAGTTTAAGATGTAAAAAATTGAACTGCAGACCTGTAGTTGAGGACATGAGAATGAATCATGACATTGTGTCTTTCAATAATATAAGTTCTCATAATAATAAAAATCAGATGTTGATATTTAATCTGTGGTATTAGACAAGGAAAATGCATCAATAATATGCAGACGTTCAGTTTCCTGTGACAAAAAGTCTGGTTGCAAATAACAAAACAATGGGGCTTTGTTGTTAACATATATTTGACTTATTGAATTGGTTCAATCCTTTCGTGATTGAGAGAGTGTAGGGTTTTCATGTGTCTTTGGTTCATTTTTTGTCAACTTTGCTTTTGAATCTGATGTTTTGGGTCCACCAGAGAATTTACACCTCCCAAACAAACTGGACCTACCAAAAGCACACATCAGGGTGGGACAGACAAACAGCAAGTGTTACACACGGCTTGCATAGGCTTCAACCTAGACTTCTATTTGTATTAACATTATATTTGATATAACTTCCTTTTGTTTTCCCAGCTTCGGAATGGCTAGACCGGGAAAACTGGCTCATAAAGCCTGAGAAGGGAGAAGTCTCACCAATCTCTCTGCCAGCACGGCCCCAAAAAGCCACAGATGAAACATCGTCTCTTTTCTTCTCAGTTATAGTTTTAGTTCAGAGTGGAGAGACCCAGCTCCTTAGTTTAGTCCAGGGGTGTCCAAACCTTTTACCGCGAGGGCCACATTAGATGAGAGGACAATTTCCAAGGGCCGATAGTGTCTTCTGATGGAGTAGTGCCACAGACATTGATATACACATAGTAGATCGGACCTATGTATTTACTCTGATGACCGGTATCTGATCCAGCTTTTTTGTCCATAATGGGACAAGACTCCAGTCCGAGTATTGGATCGGTGCATTCCTAAGGTCGACCTTAAGTTTGTTTTAACTGGCCATGCTGCTGTAGGTGGTTAATGCTATCTGTTTTTTTCAATATTTGCCTGTGGACACAAGAGCGGGTGGGATGAAAACAGCATGAAAGTCAGAGGTCAAGTGTACGGTTAGGTAAAAGGTCAAAATTCAACAAAGTGGTGCACATAATGTGGCTTTACGTTCATTGTGAAGAATGGGTTGTTGCAGTCCAGTCAGCTTTCCGGACAATAATCTGCTAATTGGTTATAATCTGCCCTAGACCTTTTACAACAGGGACTGTAACTGCAAGGAACTAAGGAGACATGTATGAACTTAAGTTGTAAACACATTGTAATAAGATAGAGGAGTAGAGCAGACAATGGGGATTTTTACACTTTTTCTCCAATTAAATATTATAAGATTACACCACCTTGCTAGGGCTAAAGATAACATCACCAATTTTACTCACACTGGCATCTCCAGGCTAATATGACTGATGTGTACTTTGCTATTTATCATGATCAATACCTTTAATTAATTCATAATTAATTAATACATTAATTTTCATACTTAATTATTTTCACTGTTATGCTCCTTAGTATTAAAGCGGTTACTGCCCCCGACCTCAGTGCAGCCACAGTCCCAGTCTCGTTCCAGGCTGGGGTAAATGGAAAGGGTCAGGAATGGCGTCCTGTGTAAAAAGTAGCCAATCCACTCATGACCTACTTCACTGTGGTGACCCCCTGTCGAAGATAAGCTGAAAGGCACTTATTATTTTACACTGTTCTGTGCAAAAAATTGTCTCTGACGTATTCAAACTTAAAAGTAATTGGACCTTGCATCCATGAAGATTTTGGTCTGAATTAATCCCTGAAGCTAAACAGTCTAAACAGATATGAGACATTTGGACCAAAGACACTGTTCAATTATGGACAAATATGGCAGCAATAACACGCCGCATCACTATTCTCCAAGGTGTGCTGGATTCTCAGTTGGTATCGTCGGCTCAGCTCTTGACATAATCCATCCCAGTGAGAGACTTCTGTGGAGGCCATTCTAATTCTATTCACAGAGCAGATAGGCACATGATAGACACATTCTAATTCACTTTTGGAGCGCCATGGGATGTGCCACTGCACAGATAACGTAACTGAGTATGAAGACTTACACCACTCTGAATGTGCAAAACTCTTTATCAGATTTCATTAAGTTAAATTATACCGTGACTCTTCCACTTCCACTATATTCTGATATATGCTGGCTTATTCCACTGCAGTGACTATTATTTTACACGGCACTCAAAATTAGCCTTCATACATGAATTTCATAACACTCGACTGGTTGAGTAGAAAAGACAAGGGAGACTGGGACACTTTATATTTTTGACCACTTAAAAAGAGATATTGATAGATGTCATAAAATAAAATATGATAAATTAACGCCTTGATCGAGCCCCCCATAATAGGTGGAATTTTTTTATGTTTAGAAATATTTAATTGTTAGAATAATGCAATGTATGAACATAGTGTTTTTTATTTACTTAATATAAGTCAGCTCTTTGTAGGAAGCATAGGGTTAATCAAAGTTATGTTTGTCTGATTGTCTGATTGTCTGATGTTTGACACAGAATCAAAGCACAAAATCATTTATATACACTCTGTTTTAGAATCACCATTTAACCTACATTCAGTTCAGTTAAACTTTAATAATACCCAAGGGAAAATTCACTGTTAGGTGTCTCCAAATGCATCTGAGGCAGAGAGTCTGAGGCAGAAGAAAGAACTACATGCTCACCATGTGTAAGACTCCTGTGTTTGAAATAGAGCCTAGTGATAGTGACAGTTTCCTCTGGTGACTCAAAAAAAAACAAAAAAAACCCACAATGCCTGAAAGTGTCCTTGGACTGGCCTTACCTATGGACAGATGCAGATGATCCCTGATTCTCTTTATGCATGTCAACAAAATCATCTTTGTCTGGGTGTTTTTGGCTTGACATTGTAAGCCTTCTTTAATGGTTAATGTGCTACGTAAACATCACTCCATGGATGTAGAAAAAAATTGATGTGTATGTGTATGACTTTTTGGAAATACTCTAGGTGTTTCTTGCCAAAGTTTATTTTCTGTAACACTTTGGATTAATTGTTTATTGGTATTTTTCAGTTGGCTTAAGAAATTGAATTTACTGTTTGGTTTAGATTAAAAATGTCCTAGCTTGAATGAATGGTTAATGAAGTCAATTAAAATGAAAAATAAGGTGTTAAAATGTAAAAATGCTCTTACCTGGTAGAAATTTGTTGAAGCTAAAATTAAGTTATTCTGTCACCTTAATTTGTGAGTGAATTGAATAATTGCTAATTTGCAAATGCATCACCTTAATTCCTTATGCAACTTCAAAGAAGAAAAATAAGAGAATAAAATGAAGCAGAGCCTGATCATTGAGTGGAAACCAGTTTTACCTTCTGTAGAGAGAAGTCCTTTTCAAGTGAGGAAACTGCACCAAACTAGAACTTGACATAGTACACCAATTTGGTCACCATGTTGTTTTTAATGTGCTTCATAAATAATTGTATTGTATCAGTAACAACATGTTTTTTTTGTTTTTTTTTTTGCTTTTTCTTTGCTGCAAAATAACTGCACAATAATGTTGCAATAAACAGACACAATACCAGATGTCAGGCAAAGTATTTATGTCATTTTCAGTCACGTGACATTTACAGTGACCTGGGGGGCAGAAGTGTTTGCTGTGACAGTGGCTCATAGCAATCTCCCCACAGGAGAGTCAGTGACAGTGAGTTCATTTTACTTTGGTTTCAAACCCTCAAAGTTTAGACTGTCACTTAACACTTAAGCTAACTACATAACATTAGCTTTCCATACTGTAGTATAACTTCAGAAAACACAAAGTAGTTCAACTCTGTGGTTCCTGTGGTAGATTACATAGCACATACTTGAGAGACCCTGGTTCAAATCCAACACAGCTCGCTGACGGAGAGATGGCAGAGCACGAGATCACTGGTTCAGCAAATCACAGAGTTGGAGATCGCTGGTTGGTGATGTCACAGGTTGAACAGCATCAAATGTGACCAGTGGACTACATTGTGATTACGTCACCTGACAACCAGGAACAAATATTTAGCACGTAACATGTGCCGAAGGATCTCTAGCCGTCTCTCAGTAAGCTTGTAATCCATTGCCATCCTTTTGTTTTCTCTGTCCTTATGTTTATTTTCATCTCCTTTTTAAAAATAATTGTTAATGCACTTATATCAAACTTCTATAATGCTGTTGTGGGGTCTGATGGTGCTACTTAAATAGCTATTCAAAACAAAGCTAACATGATCCTGTGGCACATGCTACGTGCTAAATATTATTTGTTTGGGGTTTCTGGTGTAATAACTACAGCTCACCTCCAAATGCAAGTCTCATGGGTCACTCCACCACCACACACATCTCAACCACAGCCCAGAAGTCTGCCAGTCAGCCGGCTCCATTACCACTAACATGTCACAAGACACTTGCCATGTTAATTAGTGCCACTGAGTGTTACCCCCAGTGATCATATGCTTTTATGGACAAATACAACTTTATTCTTGGTATATTATGACCACTACATAATATATCAACAGATTATTCTCACATCATCAGGTGTTTCTTCTGTTGTTGTGGCTCTAACAGGCAGTGAGTGCCTTCAGGACAGAGACAAGTAACTACAGAGGAAAGTTAAATGACATCATTCCACTCTTTCCTCTTCGTCATTCAGTCCATACCTTTGTGGTACAACAGCTACCAACAAACCAATAATTTAATACAAAGTTTTCAAATACATTGTATTACTGTTGATTTGTTTCCAGAATGGCCAGTTAGCCCACTATAATAGAGTCTATAAGAGAGTCTTCATTGATACACACGGAGTTCTGTAAAATGTGGCTCTGTTGTGGGAAAAGCTAGGCTTGGCCCCTCTTAAAAAAACAAAAAAAAAACATCTTTACAATGAATAGGCGGCAAGATCTCAATAGACCAGCTGACTAGACACAGTAACACCACATGACTCGGTGAAGGAATAGTGCAGGAAGTTTCCCGTTGAAAAATGAAAACAAAGTTTCACAAACCTTCACCTCTGTTGGGAACTCACAAGAAACACACTCTCGCTTAAGACACCAGTTAAGTAGGACCAAAAAAGAGATTTAAGGGTGAATAATTACATAACCAGTTCCCAATGTGTGTAAACATAAATATACAAATACTGAAAAATACTTTTGAACGAAAAGCTGTTGAATCATTCTTTTATGTATTTTTTTAAAAATCTACCAATTCATGAACAGACTTTTGTCACCTTTTGCATTGTAGGTTTTTGTGCCGAATTGTCATTTTTGATATATTTTTGGAATATGATGCCACTTTCTGTGCTGCTTTTTCACATTGCTTTGTAAGTAATAATTTCACTGTGATGAAAGTTAATCAGCTTTAGCCTAAGGTCAGAAAAGGTTATACTCTTATTCATTAAATGAAAATAACCAAACCTAAAAGTGTGCATGAAAGTGGCTGGTGTTCTGCTGCGACAGACGCCAGCGACGATGAGGAGCAGCCCACGTCTGATGCAAACCGATGTAAAAGTCTGGCCTGTCTACTCTGTGCTGTGCTCTCAGAACAAACTCATGCAAAAGCACGACACTGCCATTGAAATCTAGCCTGTGTGCTGGTCCAGAAACAAATGCTTTCAGCATGTGAGAAGACGACTAAAGCGGTTAAATTCATTTCATAGACGCTATTACAGTCAGTGAATTGAAAGATAATTTTGCCGACCAGGATTATGTTGGAGACACAAGAACAACTTGGCAAATCTGATTATTAAAATGTCTTGGACTGTTTTGTACAAAAGCAGCTTCCTAAAGAGGTCTAAACATAAAAGATCACTCTCTTTAAGAGTTTAAGGTTTTTGGAGTTAACACTGATGAATGGGATCAGACCAATAAACCATATGCAGTCATTCAATATTAAATAACACAGGCTGCTGTTTAGACTAATCAGTCTAATTGTCAAATTAAATACATTTATATTCACACGGATCAGGCTCAACATTATGATAACCTGGGACATCGAAGGATAAGGATGTATAGAAAACTGAAAGGACATAATATGGTTACCTGTTCTTAGTACCATTATTGGTACTTGTACAATAATAATAATAACAATAACAATAATAGAAGAAAAGCGAACAAGACATACACAAACAAGTTGAAATTTGGAATTGACCAACTTTTTTATTGTAAGAGTTCACAAACTCACAGACACCGAGTCCATCTTGTCCTGCGGAAGGTGACGCAATTTATTTGGAATTGTTGCTGGTTTGTAGCAGTGGGGGGCAGGTTCCACAAGTATTATGCTGTCTACAACTACACTGGTGGGAGAGAATAAAGTTACTTTTTGATAGCCAGTCATTGACAGTGATTATTAATTATTAAACCTAAAGCCTCTCCAGATGGTTCTGTGTAAGAGACCGTCTGGCCAGTCAGGTTATTCTGTAAAGACAAAACAATTCAGCAATAAACAAACTGCAAACACAATTTGTAGCTCACGAAAACCCTGACTAATTAGATGTGACACAAAAGTAGCTTCACATAAAGCTTCCTCGAGTTACACTCTAAAAAATGAGAAGTAATACATAATTTACGCTGTGGTCTGGTAGTGAGACACTGGTCCAGACATTTGGAGTGTTGTCTAAATAAAAGCCAACAAAAGTTAGTCAGTGTATACAGTAGTTACAGTTGATTATTTCTCTTAGTAGATATTAAAAGCTTTAGATGGATCAATTCACCCATACATGCATGTCTTTAGATGGTGGGAGTAAGTTGGAGAAAACCCCCGGTAACATGGGAGGACATGTAGACTCCACAACCCCTTGGAAGCCAACGCAGGGACTGAGCTAACAGCGCTGTAAGGGAGGTGCAATAATATTGGAATTCCAAGAGTACAATTCTTAAATATCAAAAAGAAGATTAAAAATGTGACTGGTGATAATGCAGCCTAAATACAAGTCGCCATGACAAAATTAGCTACACTAGTGCTAGTTTGTATTATATAGAGGTTTGGTCAGAGGCACATCTCTTTTGACTTTATTAAGTCAACACAAAAGAGGCCATTTTGGTGCAAAGGATATTACACTGTTGGTTTGAAGTTCATCATCTTTGACTCTGACAAATATCTTGTGCTTTGAAGATCATTGATGTCTTAATGCTGCAGCGCTGTGTCATTACAAATAATTGATCTGTGCAAAGTGTCTCCCTTTACCACCTTCATAGCATAGTATTCAAGTTGTTTTACTGTAAGTTTGTGGCAGTGTTGCAGACTTGTCCTCACCATGCTGTGTCTTGGTCCTAAGGGGGTCTCGGTTCAGGGGGTCTTGACTATCACAGCAGGCTCTGGAGAGTTGTATAACTGGTCACACACCAAATCAGGCGCTTGTTTTAAATACATGTCACCAAACACTATTCCTGTGCCAGTAACATTCACCTGTCACCCTTGAGTTTCCTCATGAGATTTGCCCTTTTTGGCTCTCTGTCTTACTGAAGTGGTTCACGTCAACATGATTTATGACAAGTGCCGTCTTCAGGTCACTTACTTGTAACTTTTGATATTCCCCCAATACCTGTCAAAATATCAAAAATAATCACGGACGTTGGAAAAGAAAACAACGTAGCCATTGGTAAGAACACCCTTGCCATGAAGATACTATGTATATGGTCAACTATTTAATAAGTCATCCTTCTTTTTCTTTTTTTTTCTTTCTTTCTTTCTTTTTTTCCTTTGGGCACTAACTACAATTATTCACCACAGGAAAACAGAAGCCTAAAAAGGGTGTGGAAAAACTATTTCTAAATACAGTACATTGTTTTAATAGTTTAGTTAAGTTTTTCCATTTTTATGTAAAACGGTTCAAAGAAAGAATGGTGACACGTAAAACTATTAAGCATTAGTTGAGTATTTGTAACAATTTAATTAATCCTTAATTCATCATTTACAAAGCATTAATCCAACATTATTAATCATTATAATGTTATAACCATTGTTATAAATGTTTTAGTCTTTACAAAAAATCCATGGATAACTATACATACACATTACATTTCAGTGTCTATAAATACTTTGACCCACTTCACTGGTACCCCACTGATGGTGATGGGGATGTGTTCACTCTTCTGCCTCCTGAAGTCCACCATCACCTCCTTGGTGTTGGTGGTGTTGAGTGTGAGGTGGTTCTCCTGACACCAGCGTGTTAGAATGTGCACCTCCTCTCTATAGGCCAGTGATTAGGCCGACCACTGTTGTGTCATCTGCATACTTCACAATGGCGTTGGTGCTGTACGTGGCCACATAGTTGTGTGTGTAGAGGGCTCCATCTCTCCCCCCTGTGTTGACTTGGCCAGCACGGCGGCGACCACAACAAGCATGGAGAGCTCAAGCTAGTTTTCGGCTTGGGCATCACATGTAGCACCTCACTTTATACCACTCACCAAACTGGCCACGGCGAAGTAGACTCGCACTTGCTCTGCAAATCTTGCCTGTGCTTGTCTTTGTCTCACAGCCTCCACAGGACGCAGCCTGACACCGTTGCACATTCAGTTAGCAGATTTTTTGGCTTTTGTGCACTATTCCTTTTAGATAATTAGGCATTCCTTAGTGCATCACATCACTATCCATCACACAACAAATGGCAACAGCATATAAAAAAAAGGCTTGCTCCGCAAATACTGGTGATGCACATTGCCCCTCTGTCTGTCCGCAGTGAGCAGCCTGACTATGCTGCACACTTATTTAGGGGAGTTTTTGGCTTCTACTTGTTATTTGAATAAGGAAATTAGGCATCCTGTCATGCATCGCCTCACTTTACATCACAACCCAAACTAGCAACAGCTAATAACACACGCATCTGTGCGCCTTATGTCACTTGGTCTGTTTCAAAAGTATCTTGTATTTCTTAGCTCAAACCAATAACAAGGTTTCAGCTTGTCATTGGTGTGAGCTGGTCAATGTCAGATCTCCTGCCACTGGCCGCAGACAGAGACATGCCCACTAGAACCAACAAAGTCCGACAGATTTTTATTGAGATTCACATATTGAGAAAAACAAAGATAAACAAATAAATGTTCATTTAAAATTCAATCATAATGAAGAAATCTAAATCTAGTGATCTGCTTTTGTTTAAAATAGACAAAGTCATTTCACTTGTGCAAACATGAGTGAATACACCAGTGTTGTCAGCAGAGGTTTAGATCTGATGGAAGTGTGAGAAAATTCATAGAAATTCATATAGTTTTTAATTGAAAAATGACTAAGAATGTGTGAGACTTGATTGTCAGATAACTGACATGTAAAGTCTAATGCATGGTTCTAGGAATATTTCACATTAATTGAGATCCCTTCATCCTGTAAGTATTGATATTAAGCATTGCAATGAAGATAAATTATTGCAATATACACTTGGTTTGAGTCAAAATGTCTGTGCACATGGTGTAATTTTTTGTCCATATCGCCCAGCCCTAGCTTGGAGGGAACAATAGTGTTTAATGCAGAACTGTAATCTACAAAAAGTTTTATGTTTCAATTATGTTTAATTTCTGAGAAATTTTGATGTTAAAGTTGCAGTAACTACAAAATTCACAGTGATACTTTGACTTTGAAGTTATTTTTCTCAGTTTCACTATTACCACAGATTCTGCGTTCTGCCTTTGTAGGGCAGTATGGTCATGAGCGATGGGTTATGATCAGAGGGGCAAGATCTCAGATACAGGCAGCCAAAATTTAGTATCCCATGCAAGGTGGCTAGGCCCTCCATTAAACAAAGGGTAAGAAGTAACCTGGGAGGAGCTCAGAGTAGAGCCGCTGCTCCTCACATCAACAGAAGCAGCGGAGGTGGCTCAGGCATCTCCCTGGGGAGGTCTTAGCATCTCTGCTTAAACTGTTGCCCCAGTGACTAGATAGAGTAAGTCCTCTTGTATTGGAAGAGGCAGGAGGGACAGCTCTATACAGCTTTATCAGGGTTTTGAAAAAAATGACATTTAACTTTCTTTATGTTTGAAATATAACTGTTCATCACAAGAACAATACATAATTCCTTCTTGTTGTTCTTTTGCTTAGAATTTTTCAGGAAATAAGGATGCATCCTTTAGCAACCAAGTCACAGAGTTGACACCCAAAAGCCGAGAGGTAATCAAAGGATAATGGTATGAAAAACTGAAACTTAAGTACTGGTTAAGAGAATTAGAGTACCACCAACAATACTAGTACAGCAGCTTCTTTGAAAACCATTAGTCTAAAAACAACCAAGCTGAGAAAAGGTGTAGGAAGAACTAATGAGCCACAGTACACAGCAATCCAATCATCAGTCCATCGCTTTTCATCCACTGCTTTGCAACTTATTTGTTTGACTCTGTTTCCTGTTACATTGATCTATGATGAAAAACACAGATTTTCTAAAAAGCATGTAATTATTAATTACCATGGCTAATTATCATATATTAGCATAATGTCTGTTAAAGACAGGGCATAGCGAGTACTGTGCTTCTATTATTAGCTAGTTACTATTGTTGCTCATTAACCTTTTGAACAGAAATATCATTTGATGTTCCCTAATTGCTCAAAAATGTTTGTATCCCAGCTTTATGCACATATTGTAGGTGGGACATCATCTCTTACCCTTGTTTTGTTCTTCTCAAATACAACATGGAGTAAAATAAGGCAGGTTTTCCAATAGTCTTATTTCCAAGAAAACTTATAAATGACAAATTTTGAGCAAACAACCAACCTGGTTACAAAATACTTTTTGGTAGGGCTATTTAATTTGAGGCAACAAAGTTTTGGAGACTTCTAAAGATATGAGGCATGACACACTGTTAAAATGGTCAAATTAATGGAAAATCATTGGAGCACAGCATTTACTGCTTGCCTTTTTGGCTAAAATGGTCTTTTTTCCGCTGTAATTTGGACAAACCAGGTAACCAGCAAATCCACAGGACACTCAAGGTCATAAACATACACAAGTCCAAGACATAGTTTGAACAACAATCTATAATTGTCTTGAGGATTTCCAGTTCCAACTCACTCAGCTAAAGCCACGTATTATGTCCCTGCATTGATACAGGGCATCAGCTGGAACTCATTCAGCCACAGACATCATGAGAGACTGGACCAATGAGAAACATCCACGATTACTGTCTCTTTCATGATATGATGCAATGCTCTTTTCTTGAGTTTTATAATAATAATAATAATAATATTATTATTATTTTATTATTATAATGGATTAGATTTATATGGTGTTTTTTTGTCACTCAAGTCACTTCACAATTGGGTCCATTATTCATTCACTCCACACACACACATTGGGGTTGGTGAATTACCTCTGTGGCCACAGCTGCCCTGGGGCAGACTGATGGAGATGTGGCAGCCATAGAGCCATCTCTGACCACCACCAAGCATACTCCCTCAAGGACACCACGACAGTATGAACAGGAGGGAGCGGGAATCAAGCTGCCAACCTTCCAGTTATTGGATGTCCTGCTCTACCCACTGAGCTATTGAGCCCCGGGCTTACTACTAAAACTTTGGAAGAAGATTGAGGTTTGGCTAAGCTTTAGAATTCGTTTTTTGCTTATTTAGTGTAGTTTTACTGTAACCAGACTAGAAAATAAAGAAAACTTTGGCTTTGATTTATCATTGCAGGTCTGTAAATTTTGAATACTCTCCTATAAAAGCCTGAGTGTTTTGGTTTCCAGTGGTAAACTGGACCCTGGAGGTCAGGTCCTATGTGTTATATTCTCTGAGTGCTTCACCAGTTTATATGTAACAATCAGGGAACTGGGGCTTTCACATAAACCCTTGTGGATTATCTGTTTACGTTACCTCCCAAGATCCACAGTTTTCAGGTTTAGTTAGGAATTAGAATATATAAAAACTGAAAAACAGCCCAGATCTAGCTAAATGACAAGGGAAGTTGATATATGTTAAATGATATTTGGTGTTGTTTAGTCAGAAACTGATCCCTCTAGTTCAGTAAACTTCAGGTTCAGGTTCCCGAATGTTCACAGCCATTATCAGCTCTGGACTAAATGACACAACAGACTGCTTTCCTGTTGAGTGTGGATTAGGCTCTTCTGATTGAAACAAACAAATTAAAGTCTTACTAGTCATTAACTTACATTCCTTTGTCTATATCTGTTTTTATTAGATGTATGCATGTGCAGAGCTCTCATATATTGTAAGTTGTTTGTGTTAGATATTATTTAAATGACACTATTTTTTTATTTTTTTTATTTTAACATCCCCTTAATTTTAATCCATTTCCAGTAACTTGCTGTGGATAATAGCACACCTTTCTCTGGCAGACTGAATGGTGCTCTCACAAAGTAGCGCCACTCCTTCAACGACAATGCCGCCTCTTACCTCTACTTAAGTCCAACAGTGAACATTAAGAGGTACACCACTGAATGTAAAGAACCCAAATGGGGGCCATTAAAAAGCATGCTGTGAAGTGTACTCTCAATGGCTGCTACGTGGGGTGCTTTTATTAAAATCTCTACAGCCTTTCACTTAAGAGCACCGCAGCGCACAGCAGAGAAGCCTTGAGCTAACGAGGATTATAGGATGTGTAATTGACAGAAGTAGAGCCCTCTTAATTTCTCATCTGGCTATGAGTAAATTGAACATGCCTTTGTTCTCATACTCAATTATCCTCTTTATTTCTTCCCACTTGGTTCCTTCTCAACCCAAAGCCCCAGTAATTATGTCCCTCCATATTGAAGGGTTTTAAAAGATGGGCTGGACCTCTTGCTGCCTAACAGTCCACCACTCCAGTCTGAAGTGTCAGCATCTTTTCAACATCCAGGAGAAAACTCTTACATATCAATGCCTGTCCTTCCTTGTTAAAGTGTTGTCAGGGTTCCTGCTCCTTTCCAAAGCTTATTTTCCTGGGCTTTTTTCCCGCAATTTCATTGGTGATGATCTACTAACTACGCAAGGGTTATTCAATGTATGGCTTTTACGTTGATTAACCTATCCACCATAGTCATGTGAACAGCATAAAATAAATGTATTAAAATAAATTCAGGTAAACATCGTCGACTGACTCTGGTCTTTCTGTGAGGAGTCTGCATGTCCTCCCCGTGTCACTGTGGGTTCTCTCCGGCTTCCTCCCACCGCCCAAAGACATGCATGTATAGGTCAACTGGCAACTCTAAAGTATCCCTAGTGAATGAATGTGAGAATGAATGGTTGTCTGTCAATGTTCGTCTATAAGTGTCAGCCCTGCGACAAACTGGCCATTGTCCAGGGTGTACCCCGCCTAAGGCCCAAAGCTGCTGGGATAGGCTCCAGCCCCCCACGACCCCAAACGGGACTAAGCGGTAGAAAATTAATGGAAAAAAAAAGAATGAATAACATAAACCAGTCTGCAACATGGTAATATTTGGATATCATAGATTTTGTATTTCAATTTACTGCCTATTTTGACTTGTTTAAGAAGACACTAGCTGTTAGGTAGCTTTAGCGTAAGCCTTGTGCAAAGGAAGAAATAACACTGAATCAAGTGGATAAAGCCTGTTCTTTGAATTGAATGAACTTAATTGTCTCCTTGTGTCTTTGCAAACAAAGGCAGAAATTTGTCTTTGACTTGCAAAACACATATTTTATTCACACACACACACACACACACACAAATACACACATATAGAAATTGTAGAAGCATAGGAGAGGCCAGATTGGTATTGATCCAGTACACGCATATGCAAGTAAAGGAATTTAAATTATTAGTGCGATTAGAACTGTAGTTTCACACTGCATGTTAGCATCTTCCCCTCACTTTAAAAAGAAAAACTGTAGCTTATGAAATGTTCAAATACTCTTGGAGCAGTTTCTGAGTAAAGAATATATTGTTCAATTAATAATGAATTAGCTGCTACTATTTGCATTTAATGCTAGAAGTCAGGTTGAATGTTACCATATTTTTTTCTTTTTAACAAAGGCTTAATTCCGGCCACATGAACGCAGCATAAGTCTGAGTGGAGGTGGGGGACACTTACGTTTTCTTTCTCCCGTGTGTGTAAACTCAAACACTTTATCTAAATACTGAACCATTCATCATGTGGGGTGATGCAAAAGCAGCGTTGTATTTGAAAAAAAATATTTGTTGAACTCTTGGCTCTTTGAGAGTTTGAAGTCTCCGACAGACAAGGGTCGCGGTGATGTAGCAGCACCAATGGGAGCAACGTGGATGTGACTCTGATGCTGTTTGGTGGAGCCTGAAGAGCGGAGGATGTGAGCGCTGTGGGGAGTCAGCAGTCGGGCTGCCTGCAGGGCTGTCAGCTGTCACTCCGGCTCGTCTCTTGTAGCTCAAGGTTAGATGTCGAAGCGCATCAAGAGGTTAGTGCAGACGTGTGGACTAACTAATGCCTGCTGCAATGCACAGGGAGCTTCACTGACATCTGGAAGGCAATGTGAATTAGCCTAAAAAGTAAAACACAAGCAGTCCTCCTTTAATACAACAGTACTTTATGAGAGACTTGTTTAATGCAAATTTCAGATGCTCATGAATGTAAACCTCCTGGAACACTGGAAATATAGCATAGGAAAGATAGTTTCTAACAGTTTAAATATACAGGGATAATTATTGTTGTACTTAATCAGCATTTGTGAATGACGGCTTAATCAAAACCCTCAGCAAAGCATTTGACTAAATTCTAATCTTCACCAGTGATACTTTCCAAGGATCCATGTTATACCATAATGTATTATGCACATGAATAATAAATTGCTTCTACACTGTGAATCATAATAAAGTCATATTTTGAACCAACTATGCAATACAATTCAGGTGCTCATATATAAAATATCCCCTGGAAAATAGGAAATATGAGACAAAGGAGAGTTTATAGTAAGAGAATAGATATATCACTTTATAAGTTATTTGCAAAAAAAAACTAAATCGAAGGAGCTGAAGGGAATAATGGGGCATGTACTGGTTTAAATTATGCAGCAAAATTTAGATGCTCATAAGAATATGTTTATTTTGCAAATGGACAAGGAGAAACCTGAATCTGAAACCAGGTCCCTTAAAAAAAAAAAAAAAAAAAAAAAAGAGTTACTTTAATCTGCATTGCAAACACATCTGCATCATAGGGAACAAAGCAGAAAATTCTTAACCCGTTTAAACAGCAATATACACATATAATATACTCATGACATATAGAAAATATAGTACATGTCACACTGTATCTTCATTAGGGACAAAATATGATCCTTATTATTCACTGTCAATTATATATGATGAATACAATAAAGCTTCTCTGTTTGACCATTTGAAAAGTCATATGATCATAAATGTGCTACCCCATGGCATAGAGTCATTATACTATGAACAGGAGCGGATGTTTAATATGAGAAAATATGATCAGGGAAATGAAACCTCTCACATAAGAACACACACATACACATGTGCCTGTCTGGAAGCAGGATTACGCAAAAAAAAAAAACTACTGCTCCAATTTGCGGGTTAGGGTTAGGGATCATAGAGCTGGGTTAGACTTCAAAAGGGTAAAGTGATGCTGATATTTTAGATTTCACAGCCATATGTCTCTGAAATATCAGAGGTTGCACTATAAAACCATCTGTCTATTTCATTTTCTACAAACAAAAAACAAAAACATTCTCGCATACTCTTGTGTCTCAAAACAGGAGAAAGATGAACACAGCTGCAGCTCCTATTGTCAAACAGTACCCATGGTTACCCTTATATTTTAAGTTTCTTTTGAAAGCATTACCAACAAGCTAACACCTAACTAGTGACTTGAACATGAGTTTTACTTTCAATGAAAAACTTGAATCTGTTTAAAGTGGGTTGTGTGATCTATTCTGGATGTCTTAAGCAGGCGAAGTCTATTGACCGTCAATACAGGACGTGGAGACAGGACACTCAATGCAGGGGGCTAGTATTGAATATACATATAGAGTGTGAGTATACAAGCCTCATATGGCGTCAATGTGCAAACAATGCCATATCAAAGGAAAGGCGTTTACTCAATAGAGTCTAGACTTGGAGCCTTGATGTAGAAGGAAGGAGCTGTTCAATTCTTGGCTGAGACCATTCATTCATTGAAATCTGTCTTGTGACTGCACAATAAAGTCAAATGGTCAAAAGAGATCAACCTCAAGTGACTTCCACAAAGTCCTCCTTACTCTTCTCTCTGTAGTTTGAGTAGTTTGAGAGTAGCCTGTCCTCTGTGTATTCAGCCAGAAAGATTACAATTTACCTAGTTTTTTCCTGACAACAAAAAACATCTCAAAGTCCCTAAAATGTTGCACTTAATTATTGATGTTGACCCCAAACTGTAAAATTGAGATACAATTAGTGTTGAAACAGTCTAATTAGTTCCAACAAAAATATATAAAAAGAACTGGAGCCTGTAAATGATTAGAAATCCTTGCCCTCATGTTGTTTATTAAAAATAGTGGTAACTTCACAGTCCCTAAATTCAATTAGAGCAAGGCATTGGTATCACTTTGTGACCTCATTGAATGGAACAAATTAATAACATACTTTTAAGTGTTTTTAATCAGTGACAATTCAAGATGGGGATGTGCATAGACACAGCAGTTCAGTGCTCTCTCTTTTGGTGCTTTGTGTGGCTGTTTTTCGTTTTTGATATTTATTTAACACGGGTATTTAGGTATTCTTTACAAAAACAGCACATCAAATGTAACCTATTTAAGAACATTTGTTTAATACACAGAACATAACTTAAACCTTCAAGAACAAGAAAAAAACAAAACAAATAAATGTCTTTACAGTCTAATTTCTGTACAAACCTCAAAAAAAGATAGATCTTATTCCCTCTGGTATAGTGCTGTGGATCAGCTGCTGCAGTGTCTTTAGTGAGTTCAGCTCATCTCTGCAGCTTTAACTCTATGTCCTTTTCTGAACTCCAATTTTATCTTCAGCAGAATGGTGCAGTGAGTAATTGGGCCGTGCTTAAGTCGCCACTGGTGTAAATTATCAGGCTGAGTAAAGTAGAGAGCAGTTTATATGCAGGTGACATGATGGCATTGCTCTGCTTGAGTTGGTGTGAATTGGGGGTTTGGCTCTAGCACAATAAATTGCTTGCTGCCGTGATAAAATTACACAGGTTTTATTTTGAAATAGTCACAGGAAGTTTTATGTTGCCGTGAATATACTCTCGACATGGCTTTGGTGGAACTAGTTTAGTTCACAGCAGTGTGCTTTAGCAAAACTGACCTCTTTGTTCTATAGTTCTCTCTCTCCCACAGTCCACTCCAACAAGCAAATGTGTGAGTAATGTCAGCAGAACCGTCACAGAATCTGAAACTAAATGTGAACAATTTACTTCCCATTGTGTCCCAGCAGAGAACAGAGAGGTTGAGAAGTACAGGCACTCTCACTGTTACCCTTAAACCTGTGCCTCGCTATTTAGTTTGTTTAGTAAAATAAGAAGCCACCCCCTGATCTATAGTAAAGGTAATCTTAAATGACTTCAGTTGTTATCTGACACTATATAGAAAATAAAATAACATTTTCTGTCTGCCTATCGCGATGAGGTGGAGCAGCTCTCAGTATAGTCTGGGGACAACTGTTGATGGTGCACAACAGGAGGAAAAAAAGAGACATTCAGCCCCTGTACATCAGAGGAGACTGTGTGGTAAAGATGGCTGCATTCAAGTTGCGGGCCATCGAGGAGGACCTGACCTGGAGCACTAACACCACTGCTCTGGTAAAGAAGGCCCAGCAGTGACTGTATTTTCTCAGACCCCTCTAGAAAACAACATAAGTGAGAAACTGCTGGTGTCACTGCTCCACAGAGAGCATCTTAACGTACTGTGTCTGTGTGTGGTTTTCCAGCTGCACAGTCATGGACAGAAAAGTGCTCCAGAAGGTCACCACCACAGCCCGGAAGATCATCAGCCACCCTCTCCCGTCTCTGGAAGAATTGAACAGTTCCCACTGCCTCAAAAACTGCAAAAAAAAAAACATTTTACAGGACTCATCCCACCCCGGACATACTCTGTTTGAACTAAAAAAAAAAGGTTTTCAGCCCAGACCCATAATCACCTTAAATGCTTCTATAAACTGACTTTTTAAAGTGCAATATTTGAACTTTTTATGTGCATTGTCAGGGAGCTGTGCAATAGTGGAATGCAATGGATGTGTCTGTGTTTTTCTTATAGTCTAAATCCTTTTACCCTTGTGAACCTTTTGGCCTTATTTTTATTTATTGTATTTAAAGATTGCCTAATGTGTGGAAGAAGATATTCTATTCTATTTTCTTCTCTTCTGTTCTCTTCTATTTTCTTCTCTTCTGTTCTCTTCTATTTTCTTCTCTTCTATTTTCTTCTATTCTATTCTATTCCATTCCATTGAAGACAGATTAGGTAGAACACCTGAAGAGGCTTGTTTTTCTACTGGACTAGAGAAGTGAATAAATCATTCATGGTAGCAATGCAAAAGATTTGATGTTTGGGGCGCAGTGGGTCAGAAGGTAGAGCAGGTCATCCAATCACCTGTGGTTTGATCCCAGTCCATACTGGCATGGTGTCCTAGGGCAAGATACTTCAGATGCCTATGAATGTGTTCAAATGTAATGTAATGTAAATGTAAACATATTCATATCCCATATTGGCAATGAACTCAAACAATAAAATTAGAGAACTGCAAGACAGAAAAACCTTAGATCTGTTTTTGTGAGTGTGTTATTAAAGAAAGTACTCAGAACATTTATTAGAAAGGAGACATTGACTTTGTGAGAGCCAGGAGGAAGCTTAGCTGAACTGTCACAACAAATTGAAGTATGTTAGTCATTACAGAGCCAGAGCTCGGATAAAAATCATTTAGGTCAACAAATGAACACTGGCCCAGATTTAAGCGAGCGACAAATCAGAGGGCAGTTATTCTCTGGTCGCCAGCGGGAAACTGGTGCACGACCCTAGCATCGACCGAGCCTTCCTGTGAAAGAGACACAGCAATAAGAATCTAAAGGCTGTGTGGAAATTCCCTCGAAGCCTGGTGGAGAGAAGAGTGGTAATGATTAGTGAGTTGTGTGTTCTCTCGCCTTGTGATCCGGTTCCTGTCACTATTTTACATCCCAAGCCACTGCCACGGCCAAGTTTTAGGGTAAATCTATGCAGGACAGGAGACTGGAAGTGTGTCTAAAACTAATCTTGAACACAACAAAACAAAAACAGGGGAGAAAATGGCCATTAAATTGTGTGTGCACTAGCTTAGAAGACAATGGCCACTTCCAAAATACAGCACTTGATTGTCTTCACTGTTTTGCACCCAACTTTAATGTATTTTAACTTACTCCTACATTGTAGAAATGGTGAAATTTAGGAGGAAGATATTTGTGCATCATGTAACGTACAGTGTGATAGTAAGGGGTGAAACCAAGCAATTTGAAACCAAGCAATTTGTTTTCTTTGGTTTGTTTATACAAATTAAAACATGGTTAAAACTTCACAAAAATCTATTATGTCACAGAAGACAAAGACATTAGTGTCTTCAGGTAATGTTTAGAAGATAGTACATAACACATTGTATTGACTGTATTTTTGCTAGTAAGGATTTAAAGATATAGGGGAGTGGAGTTAGGGTGACCACCTGTTACACTTTTGGCTGCAGCATCTAGCTACCTTCAGCATCTAGCTATCTTTAGTCACTCACAGCAGCAGCAGGCACCAGACAGTGAGAGGGAGAAAATATGTTATGTGTGGAACGACAGACAAGTAAACACAACTATGGCCAGTGAGGCAAAGAAAAAAAAGAATTTGCTGGTACAATAGGGAACTGAAATATCCCCATGGGTTCAGCCAATGGAGGGAGAAGCAGAGAGAGCACTATGCAGTCTTAATAAAAGTAGCTTCTCTGTTGCCCACAAAACTCTAGCAGGCTTCATATGTAAGGTGTAAAGACTGTTTATACAGTCATGGCTAGAAATATCTGCACCCTTGCAATTAGGTCAGAAAATGCAACTTTCTCCTCAGGAAATTGCTGCAATTGCTTTTTATTGTTTTTGTTTGCACTGGAACAACACAAAAACAGAGAATAAAAGTAAAACCCGGGAAATATTCCACACAGAACCTAAAAAATGCACTGGACAAAATTACTGGCACCCTTAACTTAATATTTCGTAGCAATAAAAAAAAATCACTGAAATCAATTGCTTCCTGTAACCATGAATGAGTTTCTTACACCTCTCTACTGAAATTTTGGACCACTCTTCTTTTGCAAACTGCTCCAGGTCATTCAGATTTGAAGGATGCCTTCTTCCAACTGCAGTTTTAAGATCTCCACACAGGTGTTCTATGGGGTTCAAATCTGGACTCACTGCTGGACATTTCAGAACTCTCCAGTGCTTTGCTTGTAACCATTTCTGAGTGCTTTTTGAAGTGTGTTTGGGTCATTGTCCTGCTGGAAGACCCATGACCTCTGGTGCAGACGGAGCTTTCTGACACTAGCCACTACGTTGAACCCTAAAATTCTTTGGTAATCATCAGATTTCATGATACCGTTCACACAGTCAACACAACCCCAAAAAATCTTTGAACCTCCTCCATGTTTAACTGAAGGGACGGTCTTCTTTTCTCTAAAGACCTCATTTCTTTTTCTCTAAACAGTGCCATGATGTCCTTTTCCAAAAAACTTTACTTTTGTCTCATCTGTCCACAGTTCATATTCCCAGAAGGACTGTGGTTTTGTCACATAAGTTTTTGGCAAACTCCAGTCTTGCTTTTTTATGTCAGCAATGGTGTCCTCCTGGGCCTCCTACCATAGTGTCCCTTTTCATTCAGATGGCAACAGTTAGCGCGAGCTGACACTGTTGTACCCTGTGTCTGCAGATTCGCTTGAATTTGTTTGGAAGTGGTTCTTTATTCACCAGGATACTGTAGCTTTATAAACTTTGTTGACAAGTTAAATCTTTAATTTACCAACTCTGTCCCTCCATGTCCCACCACTTCACAATACCTGTCCCACCTTTCTGACTTTTTGAGGTGGTCACCCTAAGTGGAGTAGCCTACTAAATATGCAGTAGGCCTTTTATTGCTGTATAAATGCTATATTTTATCAATGACTAAGCCGATGGTAAAACCAGAACTGAAGCCAGCGCTAAACATTATTATTTAAGATATTGGTCTGAAAAAAGAACAGATCCCAACATGTATTATGCTTTTATTTATTCTCTGCCATTTCCTTCAAGTTAAAAAGGCATACACTGTATTTGTTCTGCAGAATACACAACTATATAACAGCCTTAACAATGTTCTTTTATGGAGAAGTATGTAACATCCTTCAGCTGCAGGAACCCAATAACGTGTGGGTGACATGTGCGTGGAGTTGTGGGCACACACTGACTTGTTTGAATGGTACTCCGACTAGTCTTGCATTTGCCTGGTGATTCAGATTGGCACTTAAGAAGAAGAAAAAAAAATAGATTGAAGCTGAGAAAAGTATGTTTGACAATAGTGGCTGTGTGCAGTGAAGTTGTAGCCTGGGGGCTGCAAGAAACGGCTCCCGAGAGAGACGTTCCCTTTTCAAGCAAACTAGCGTCTAATTGGAAACATCGCTCGGGTCAATATTGTATCGAGGATCTGCCAAAGAAAAAGCTATGTTTCATTCCTCAGGGCCTGCACAGATGGGCTTTCCAATTCAGCTCCCACCGTGGCAGCCAGACGTGAAAGGCGGCATAAGGCCCTGACTTTGAGATCCATTTTTATTTACTGACTACACTTCCTCTTCAAAACTACTCCTGTGGAAAGAATCGTTGAGGAGCAGTCAAAACCAGGTGCTATACGTGTGTGCAGCTCAAAGTGCAGCGCCATTAACAGCCTGTATTTTCTTAGTGTTAGTTGAAGCAGAGGTGATTTTGCGATGGCCTCACTGCCCATGTATTTGTAGGAGTCTCTATTCCACGGCACAAAATCTGGGGAGAAGAGTACTTAAAGGTGGAATAGAAGATGTTTGCGAACATTCAGACAGCAGCGACTGTTAGCTTAGCTTAGTTTTTGAAAAATGCGCATGCGCAAGACCAGCCGACTTCTTTCACAGTTCTTTCCGAGATCCGCCTCCAAAACAACAGGCACACGCCAGAGACTAACAGACGGCGCTTCACAGCTGACTGGCCCCGATTCTCTCCATACAATGTCACAAACGCAGGTTTCTGTCCATTGATTGTTAGAAAATTGAAATAGAGTAGCCCTGCCTGTAACGTTTTACAATAATAAGAAATAACTTCTAACTTCTGCCCACCAAAAAGAATAGAGATCAAACATTACATGTGTCTAACAAAATACAGTGACAAAACACCAGATAATACTCCCAACTAGCAGTTTTTAATATGACAACCAAACATTGAGCCTAAAACTTACCTGTCGAGCAGCGTATTCCTCACTGTGCCTTCAGCGCTCGCTATCGCTCAAACATGCACCAAGAACAACTCTGGTTTTGTTTCTTTCATCTGCCTTCTTTTTCCTTTTCGCAGCCACCTCAAACATAGTCTTTCTTTTACAGTTACAGTGATTTTGCCTAAATATATATTGAATACAGTTGTCCCTCACTATAATGTGGTTCACCTTTCGCGGCCTCGCTGTTTCGTGGATTTTTTGTGCAATTTTGCATGCTTTTTTTTTTTTTTTTTACAGTGCATGAACGCGCATTGTGTTCTGCGTCCTGATTGGCTAAGGGAGAACTCACGCATTGTGTTCTGCGTCCTGATTGGCTAAGGGAGAACCCGCACATTGTGTTCTGCGTCCTGATTGGCTAAGGGACTGTAGACCATTGTCAATCAATCTCCTCCGTGCCGTGTCTCCTGTACAGTACAGAATGCGTTGGGCTTGCCAAATTTACATAAATGTTCGATCGCTAGCAGTGTGACTCTGAAGTGCTGTATGTTTGCAAGTTTTCTCCTACAAAACCCACAATGTCGACGAAATGTTCTGCACCAACAAAGGCACCTGCGGTCACACCCAAAAGACAGAGGAAGATGCTAAGGTTTGAACTCTGAGAGTGTTTAAACAAGAGAGAAATGTGAGAAAATGTTAATGTCTGTCTGAGAAAAGTGTATAAAGTGTGTGGTAAGGGGTTTTACCGCCTTAAAACATATATAATAATTGTAAAAAATAAAGCTGACTACTTCGCAGATTTCGCCTATTGTGGGTTATTTTTACAACGTAACCTCCGTGATAAACGCGGGACCACTGTATATACATTTTTCCGCATTGCTCAGCCCTACTATGAATATATCATCACGCTTTAAACTGGAGTTTTTTCTTACGATTGACAACACCAAGCAGCATGCATATTTATGTCTGTGTTAGATGAGTTTATAATTAGTATGTCCAACCAGACCCATTCATTCTCTTCGCCAAGTAAAGTGGTCCTGTTTCCAATGGAATACTACCTGACCAATCAACATGGAAGAAAAAACAGATTTAGACGGTGCTTTGTTTTTCTGATTGTGTGTGAGGTAGTTTATTCTGTGTATGTTGGTAATGTCCACCTTTTGAAATATGGATGTTTATCAGGAACAAGAAATGCTTCCTTTTTTAGTTCAGATACATTTGTATGTGTGGAGTGATAAAAAGTACTTTCCAACAACTTTTAGTTGTCGATGTATTTATTGGTATTTGTTTTGATGTAATGTTAAATGTTGATGTTGTGTGTTGTTGAGATACAGATATGATGCTGTGGAAGGTTATCAAGAAAAAGTTAATAATGTGGGACCGTAAAGTGTACCTTACTCTACTCCTGGATGCCCTGTAACTTGTAACCTTTTTTGGTCTAAAGGCATCATAGCAGTAGTGGGACATACTCCTGAAAAGATAATGGAAAGGAGTATAGCTTCAAATTACAGTATTTTTGTGCATCTGTTTTTAACTTTTATCAGTTAATGCATTTGCAGCTAAAACTTTTTTTTTCTCTTTACTATAACACAGTGACTTTCTCTTGTGCACCGACATGGGCTCTAATGGGTTTGTCTATATGGCTGAGTTACACAGTTGCAAAGCATGATTGTCAGATAATTACTCTTGACATGTACAGAGTTGTTAATTTCCCACTGTTTAGACAGCATAAACAGCAGCAGTTATAAACAGTTCACACATTAACACATTAGAAGATTTGTATGACATCTCACCTTTATTGTTTTCTGTAATAAGTGTTTCTGGCTGTAATGGGATGTGATGACCCCGCTATACGTTTCTAATCAGAACAAAGCCAACAGCTAGCCTCACGTCAGGCTTCTGCACATTTGACAAGCTGCTGTGCATCACAATTAAGTCTGGTCCCAAAATAACTTTGGTGTGAATAAAAGTGTTTTATGCAGCACTGAGTGAAATTCTCGTTTGTGCCCTTCGTGTTTCACAATACTTGAGAACAGTGTCTCAAGCCAAATGAAATGAAGACCCAGGATGTATTTGCAAATGTAATCAAGAAATGGTCTCTGGGGAAAAGTCAATCAAATCACCCCTGCAGGATGCTGATGTTATGATTTTTGTTTCAGTTTTAATGGATGGATAAGAAGGTTTTCACTTTCTTGATTGATAATTGCATATATGGCAAGGTGCAGGCTTAGAAGAAATATTTCTATCAATATGTATACAATTAAGCGTAATATGTTCTGGACCTGAGCAGCAGAGTTATATATATTATTTTTTATTGTGCCTTCTTTCCTTTGCATCACAAATCTACCCTGACTCTACCTCTAGTTTTATTAGTACCAAAGACGTTTTATTGTTCACTGCTTATAAATTGTATTGCAGTCTATGTTTATAATACAATAATATCAAGAATCACATTTTTATAAATGTGTGATATAAATGTGTGATTATAAATCACATCACATATTTTGAAATATAAGTAATTATTTATATAGCTAAAATATAAACTTATACTTAAGTTATATTTACAAACTAACAAAAAACATAGCTGAACATGTTCCATGAGTTACATGGTAATATCTTAGTGATTGGCGATATCAATCAGAGCCTTCACTACAGTACAAGTGGGGGGATACTGAGGGATAAACGAGTAAAAATGATGTCAGAAGCTGTAGCACGCAAAAAAAAAACCAAAAAAAAAAAACAAAAAACAACACTGTATTGATGTTGTTTCCAGTCAGTAATAGATGTCACAGGGTTTGGTCTGTGTGCAGCAGTGGTTTCATTTAGCGTTAAGATATCCATGCCGTCCCATGCTGCGTGTCTGATGAGTCTGATAAGAGATGCAGTTCATGGATGTCTTTATTAACAACAATAATGTCATTTTTTATTTGTTTAATTAAATGTTAAATGTTATTAAATTGCTTTGTTGCTATAGGTTTGCTCTGTGGACAATGTATGCTAACACGCTAACATGATGGATTTTTTGTGTAGACTGGCTATAGATCCAGTGGCACATGTTGCGGGTTCAATGTTATTTGTTACAATTGTCAGTTGTAACAACCAGAGCACACCTCCAAATGCAGTCCCTGTGTCTTTTTGGTCATCCAGCCACCATGCACACATGTCAACCGCAACATAGAAGTGCATCAGTCACACAGGCACATCCCAATACCTGTGGCAGGGCTGCCCTTTCTACAAAACTGGTAGTGCATTATTTAATATCACAGAATTAAATTTGCACACTGTTATTCATATGCTTTTGCCAAAGTTTTAATGGCTAATATGTAACATTTACAGGTGTATTTGTGGAACCAACAACAGTGAACTCTATTTATCTTGAAGACCTATCCGTCTTCTTCTACTTTTCCAGGTCAAGAGGGCAGTATTCTAAGGGTGTGTTTGTTGTAGTTCAAACGGACTCAGGTGCAGTTGCTCTGTTAATGCGGTTCACTTGGATAAATGTGAATGCTGCCATATGAACCTCAGTGCCACCGAACATGTGCACCGAGACCCCTTCAAAACAGAGGTCTTAGAGCGCTTACAACTGAAATCTAGTATGGTTTGATTAAAATGTGAACCCCAAGTGGGCCACAGATGTCTAAACGAGCCCAAACAGAAAGAGTATCATAAACTGGTGACAAAAACATCACCTAACATTGAGTTTTCAGAGAACAAACATAAAGCAGTGAGAAGGTATATTATTTGTATTTTCACTGAGGACACCACCAGCACAGATGTGTTTTTTTCCAATTCAAATTCAATCAGTCAAATCACCTGCAAGTTATTTATTTAAAGTTCATACATCTGAGAGCCAGGTTAGTGTAAAACTAGATTTCTGAGAGTACGTCTGCAAATTAGAGACATTAACAATATTTTGCTTTTGACCAGAATAGTAGTAAGACTGAGGTATTTACAAACAGAGCTGCTCTTGAGAGTTTAAAGAATAATCAAGGCCAACACATGAAAATGATCTCATTTGAATGTAGACACAACTGGAGACAGTAAAATCATTTAAAATAATTAAGACTGAGGCCTTTCACATTGTTCACACTGTGCCGGGGACCTGTAGCCTGGCAGCGTGCTGGTGAGTGTGTTCGCACATGAATAATGCAGACACGCTTGTTGACATCCCATTAATTGATAGGATCCGCCTGGCTGCTACCTTCACCCTTGTTAGCACGGATAAATGAAAGGATGAAGTGCTCTTTTCGAGGATGGCCCTGTTTAATAAAGCATTCACACAGGCTCTAATCCTCACAGCAGAACTATTCCTCCTTCTGCAGTGTCAGTTTCCTGTTAAGAGACATTCCATTGTGGTTATTGGTGAGCAGATGTGGTTATTTTGAATCCTGAATCTGTAAAAGAATTTTAGTTTTAAATAAAACAAAAATATACATACACACAGATGACAAAACACAACATTCATTAGGCCCGAGCCGGCGATGGCTGGGAGGGCCTATTATAACTGCATGTGTCCGTTATTATTATAATTAATATTATTATGATTTTTCTGAGCGCAAATTTTGTCCCCTGAACATGCACGAAAAGTCAGGGAAACTTGGGCCAAAATTCAAGCCGGGTGAAAAATGAATTTAAATGGAGTCCGTGAGAAAAAATATGAAAAAATGACTCAGTGGCGACCCCTGAAAAATCAAAATACATAAACCTAAACCTAACAATATTGTTACTTGTTGGTTTGGACATTTGACATCCTAAGTTTCATATTCAAAACATTAAAACAGCAAATTTATGGGCCACACCTCCCGGGTGAAGGGACGTTGTGCTTTGGCCCCCCTTCTCCCCACCATCTGCTAGATCTGAGAAGAGAGCTGGGTCTGCAGTGAGAATGGAAGAAGAGGAAGGATGGCAATAAAATAAAGAGGAGAAGGACACAAGGAAAAACCCAATGAGATTCATGCCAAGAAGGACCCCAAGACCCAGCTGGGCACCACTGCACCTTTCACTTTTTAGACTCTTTTAAAGTGCATCTTCAGTGTGACGCATCATCAGCAACAAAAATGTGAATATTGCAAAGAGACTGCAAGCTGGACCAAAATTCAAATAGACACCTCTTACTAAGAGCGACTATTATTATGACTGTTTAACACTGTTTACCTTGTATCTTTACACCATTTATACACGGATCAGACTACTGGAGAAAGTATTGGCCATATGGGTTTCCTTTTAACCAGTAAGATAATGTCACAGGTCCGTTCTGAGGCAATCTTGTACTCGCTGCACATCAGCAATCCAACAGAGGACGAGGAAAATGAAAGGAAGAGGAATACTGCTGAACATGATAGGCTGTTCAAGCTTCAGTCTCTTTGCACTGACATATGAGATGATCTGTATTGATGAGAGGGTGGTGGCGTCTAAGTATGAAACAGTATATGAAAGACAAACCCCCAAAGTAAGGCTATAAAATATTGCAGATTCCAAAACAGCACACACCTCCATTTTTTTGTGTATCAGGGGAAGACTGAGTCCACCACAGCCCACAGTCTGACCTTCTCTTCTATATGGGACCTGCTTCCATTTCACCCACTTGATAGGGGTTACACACTCTATCTACATAATTACACCAGCCTTGTCCTGTTGGAAGAATTGTCCAAGAAAACACTGGCTGCTGTTGGACCACTGGAACAAATCTGCTGTCCAAAGGTCGAGGTCAGTTACCTCCCCAAAAATGCTGAAAAGGGAGACATGATTCGGCTCTTTAAAGTGGAAGGACACCTATGTAGTGAACATGTGGACGACCATTCTTAAAGCCTTTATGGGACAAACTGTATAAAGGATAGTGGAGGAGGCTGGTGTGTGGATCATAGAGATTGTGCATGTGTCCTGCTGTGTCACAGAGGAGTACAACCATTTCATGGGCAGTGTGAATTTGTCAGACCTACAGTCCACCACAAGACAATAAAAAGACTTTTCTTGTACCATTTAATTGATGTTGCAGTGGTGAACAGCTTCATTCTCCACAAGGAGCTGTGAAAGAAGAAAAACAAATGACAAGCCATACACCCAGAAGGTCTTCAGGGAGAAGCTAGGACATCTGCCAGGACAAAGCTGTGATAAAACGTGTAAAAATGCTCAGGAACGTCTTTTTGCCACTACTTTGGCACTTATTTTGGCTAAAAAAAAAAAAGCTAAAACACGCCGACTTGATTATAGTAAATCATGCTAAATTCATTGCCTCTGAATTTAGATAAAAAACATATCGAGGTGAAGGTATATTCTAGAAAAAACTGCCTACATAGTTTGTAGAATGTGTTTTTTTTTGTTTTTTTTGTTTTTTTGCTTTAGACTTGCCTCTCAGTTAATCAGTGCAGATCTATTTTTATTCATCCAGATGTATTATTTATATCAGAGTTCATCCACCCCGAGGTGTCACATGTTAATGGTTCAGGAACATTGCCTGCTGTTAAACCGTGTTGATCTGAAAATGCCAGGATGTTTTTAAAATAAATGAATTTTGACACACAGAAGAGAGTTTGGCTCCAAGCGAACTTCACTCCACCATTTTCAGGAAGTGCAGTGTTTGTGTTAAAGGTCACATCAGATCTGAATGTGTGAGCCGAGTTTGCCAAAGACACAACTCTTGAATATGTAGGGCCACAAGATAGCTACCCTTATTTCTGACGCTAAAGTTTGAAGATACAGATTTTGTGTTTGACAGTATTTTTTTTTTTGTCAAACTCTGCCCTGAGGCTACAAACTGATCTTTTTGGGTCCTGTAACAGAGGAGTGGACCAACATTCCACAGACCACAATCAACAACCTGATCAACTCGAAGGAGATGTTATGCCGTGCATGAGGCTAATGTTGGTCACACCAGATACTGACTGGTTTTGGTATATATATATATATATATATATATATATATATATATATATATATATGAAGCTAAGCTATATATATATATATATATATATATATATATATCTATATCTATCTATCTATGGCCTAAGTGTAAAATACACACACACACACTGCTATATATATATATATATATATATATCTATCTATCTATCTATCTATCTATCTATCTATATAGATGCCGTATAGAAATGACAGGCAAACACATTTCCTGCTGGGACAGGCTAGCTAGCACAGGGGTTGGCCGACCTCTTCTCACAATATCCAGCTTTTCGTGAAAAGCCCATCTTAAAAATGGTGTGGAAAGTATATCTGCAACCAGATCAATCTCTTCTCCTCCTTTGGCCATTATGGGTTAAAAATACAGTGATAGCTGTTGGATCACCGGGTTTAGTTCGATATTCCGCAAATTGCCGCCTTTCAGGCTCTAGCAAGTGCTTATCCAATCACAGGACGTGTACATGTCCAGTTCAGTGTAAGACCTTCTAGCTGGCCTTGGTCTGCAGAATCAAGATCTGATTGGCTATTGTAACTGACTGTGTCCGTTCACACACAGTGCACAGGGGCCTGCTCTGTTTATTCTGAAGGTCTCAGGCAAATGAAATTTGCACCACTGTTGCCTTCACTTTCCAGGCCTTCTGATGTTCTTCTTTGAGGCCTTGGTACTTCTTTAGCTTCTCATGTTCCTTTTTCCTCATGTTGTAATTGCTAGGTATTGTAAAAGGTCATACGTATATGTGACCCTGAACGATATCATTGGTGCATTTGATATACAATCCATCTGCCGTCTGTCAAATCAGTCCACCAACTCATTTCAAAGCTCATTACCTTGCTTTACTTTTGAGTGACACAGAAAATTACATGAGTTTGATGAATTGAAAACTAAAATATGATATGTTTTTTGCAGCAGTCTGTAGTGAATACTGAATGGCTCGATGTGGGTGTCACACGGGTCAAGCCTTTGATGGCACTACTTTTATATGAACGGTTTTATATGGTACATCCATCATTTTGTTTGATATTTCAAATAATGCATGTATTCATAAAATTTCAAGGCTACCGTTGCTGCAGGCTACAAAACTTAAGCATTGACTGTAGCATTTGGACGATTGTGGCCTTTTCTTTAACACCTCAATGTGTAGAGCTTTAGCCTTGCAAAAAAAAAAAAAAACATGAACATGAACATGAACATGAACATGAACATGCAAAAGAACAACAATACAAGCCCATCCTTGCTTACAGATTGTGCTTTCAGTTCTGCAGTGATAACACTGAGTGAAAAACAGTTTTCCTGGCAGCTTGGGTTTGAACAGATTTCAGATAATGGTATGAGCACATAATGTCAATGAATACAATTATTTGTATGAACAGGTCCACTTCCAGCTTAACTTCAAGTAAAATGTAAATGCCACATGGACAACAGATGTCTAGACAGACCAAAAGTAGGAAGGGTGTGATAAGATCTTGGAAATTGTGACTTGATATCTTCCTGACAGCACAGAGAGTGTCTGTTGGAATAAAACAAACAGAAAGGCCATACATGGAGCAATGGAGAGGTGGGATGTCTTATTAGTGTATGGTGCAGGTGTATCTTTTATTTGTAGGTGGAGATTTTGTCTGTAGTGCAGGGGATGGAATGGTTTCCCTTTATTAAGCCTTTAGTACAGGGGTTGGTCAATGAATTCTCAAGCCTCTGCAGACAGTCTACAACCTTATTGTTATAGCCTCATGTTGGGTCTCTTCTCAGTGACTCTTACGACAGTTATTGCCTGCCCAAAATACATAACAAAGGAACAAAACTATAACCCATAGTTAGCAGCACAGACTCTGTCACTTTCAATCTAGCCAAACATCCGGCTAGCATCTTGGTTTCTTGGTTGGCCACACACGACACCATCTCCCCATATAGATCCCCACCCTGCCATGTTTAAGAAGCTTGCTTGTCTCAATGACCATGAGAGCAACTCCAGCAGGAACTACTTCTCCTGATAGTATCACCCTAGCTGGACATGTCAAAGGGTAGAACCAGACAAAACGCAATCCCCTTCTCCCCTCGGTGGGTTTGGCATCGGGCTAGCAACCCGACCCCGGCAAAAAAAAAAAAAAAAAAAGAGTTACAGAAACACAGACAAGAAATCTTCAAAGTTCTAAGGTGGAATATACGGGGGGAAAGGCAAACAGTGGTGACACACCTGATTACGCAACCTTGAGATGGACATACAACTTAGGTAGGCTTAGGTAGATAAGGTGGACCTGAGTATGCTGTACACCTCAATCTCTAAGAGAAAAGGCATTCCTTTGAGGACAACAATGTCCAAATCTTGTTTCCTTCATTTACAACAGTGTGTTGAAACCAAAATCAATATAGTTTTACTATAAAGGTTAGGTTAATGGTCCACAGGAGCATAACGACTCCTTCAGCAATACTCACACAGCTCATACAACCACTAACAATATTCAAACTACAATTTCTTGACTTAAGCTTTCATGAAATGTTGTCCAATCACAGTAGACTCATGTTAAAGCCTCCCTCTGATGGATATAAAACTCAACTCTCTTACCAGTTGAACTTAGAATTGACAAAGTCTCTTGGATCTTATAGATTAATATGTATAACTGTTACTATGGGATGCATGTTTTCAAGTGTCTCAGCTCCAGATCTTCATTTATGTTTTCTTTGCCCATTTAACTCACCTTCTTGGATGTTTGCCTGTGTTTAAATGGCATTAGCCTGTTTTTTGGGTAATTTACCCCTCAATAGCTGCAGGCCTGAGAGCATCTGTGCTGTGTTCTAATGTGGATCCAGAAGATTTCTCTGAAGTGCCCGTTTCATTGTGCCATCTGCTTGGGCGGCTGGACTGCTTCAATCTGCCATCTCTTTCTTCTCTGTGGAAGGAAAACAGGAGAATGTGTTAAAAATAGCAGATAAAACATGAATCCCTAGGCTGCAGACCACAGACTGGGGGTCGCCCACGTTCAGACTGTTAACATAGACTTTTTTCATTGACATATATGGCTGTTTGAATGTTTACAGCTTCTTTACATTTGAAAACGGCACATCTCTGAGTCTTCGCTTAAGTATTTATCTTGTCTGTGTGTACTTTGAAAGTCCTAATAGTACTGTTGAAAAAACGAAATAGTGCTCAATTAATTTAACAAACTGTTCTTCTAAGGTGTCCACAAATAAAATTCAAATGACATCAGAACACTTAAGCACTTAAGGTTCAGCAGTCGAAGGGTGATTCATCTGAGAAGTGAACGTTACATTTGACATTTTACATTTGACATTTTAATTGCATTTAAGGGCCACATGAAAACCTCTTATTGCACAAATTGGAGAAAATTAACCCATTTATTACATCCTTCAACAATATTAGATGAATAGAAAACAGAACAACTGACCAAAAATCAATCACAGTTAATTATAAGGCAGTCTGGATAAAAACTAACACAAATAAATAAATAAATAAAGCCACAGTGATATCAATTCTGTTTTTTGAGAACATTTGTTCTTTTGAAATTTACCTTTAAGACTACTTTTGCATTAATCTTATGTGCATAAAAACACGTTAACATTCAAAAGGTGTACCAATTTAACAAAGCATTGATGAACGCTACAATGCAACACAACACACTGGTGCTTAAAAATGAAATACTGCCTGGTGTTTTCCAGCATCTCAGTTTAGGCATTGTATCTTTAGAGGCTGCAAAACTCCAAGCAATATTTTATTGGTGTCAACACAGCCTAGATGACTCCTTGTACTTTCACATCACTCTGACCTCGTCTTTGTTTGCAGTTACGGCTGTAGCCTCCTTCAGTGAGCAGCTAATGAGACTACACAATGTCATCCCAGAAATGTGGGGACAGACATTTGCACATTTTTCTTCAATAGTTTCCAAGAATAAAAATAAATGCAGATCTTAAACCATCCAGCTCGATATCTAAATGCCAGTTTAAGGGCAACTGACAAGTCAGGGCTCGCTTTCCTGACAATTTGAATCAGCTGAAGTCAAATGTCACAGGGCAGGAGGACAGAGCGCAAAGGAAATGTGAGCAGAGATGAAAAGGGAATTATGAAAATGGAGAGTTAATGGTAAAACCAGAACTAAACAGACTGAAGACTGAAATGAAACCTTGTCTTTTCAATTAATTGTTTATTGCAGAAGAAGAGAGAAATATAAAATAAGGATCTTAAGTAAAGAATTATTGTTGATGTCTTTCTGTGTGTTTGCTGACATTGTTGTATTTCTGAGATTTAGTTGGTGGGTAACAGCTTCAACAGGGCCCAATATGTTGTAACAGTTAGATCATGTTGAGGGTAACCAATAGCAGTATGAGGTGCAGTCCCACATGTAACCTGTTAAGCCTTCACTTGCAGGCCAATAGCACTAGTTGGCATGTTATAAAAGGTCTGGCTCTCACCTTTTTCTCCCTTCGACCTCACTCACTCCTGGGTTCACCTTTCTTGTTCCATTCCTCTGTTGTAGGAATAACGCTGCATAATGTTCATAATCATTATGCTGTCTGTGCAAATCCGTTTTTGCTTGGTCCACACGTACATTGTCTTCCCAACAGTGGGGTAATCCCTATTGCTCCTGTAGGTCACCACTTCACTGGACCTACATCTCTGCTTGCAGTTGGTATGTAAGATGCAGTAGCCAGTGTATGAGTTCTAGTAATATTACAACATACTAATAGCCTTTACGTTTTGTGTCGGAGACTCTGCTGCTTTGCCTTCTGGACTGTATCGGGCTAAATTTCGAGCAGCTGGTGGAGGTTTCTGGCGTCCTTATTGGTAAAGTGCTGCCGTTTTGACTGATCCTCATCTTCTGACAACCAGCACTTCATGGTCTTGTTTGGCGGACAGAGTCACTGCTGCACCACCTGCTGGTAAACTGGGTGTGGTTCTACTGTAGAAGTGGTCTATTTTGGGCTGAGATCATATGACTTTATCCAAGTGGCTGTGGATATATTGCAATTTTTTAAAACAATAAATTAGCCCCAGCCTGTGCAGTAGGTGGTGCGTACAGTCTGTCTTTTGTCTTCAGAAAGAAATCAAGGCAAGTGAAATTAGTGAGTGAGATGTCAGACGTGACTTTAGCAACTCAAAAAAGAAGTGGGTACTTTGCCCCATGTTGCCACAGCCTGCTCTGTTACGCACGCATCTCAAGAGTGAACACGTATCTAGAAGCGTTACAAATGAACTCCACACTGTGTTCAGCAGATGGGGGTGTAGACAATAGTCTGAAGATAAAAGATAGCAAAGATGGTATATAGGCTGTGTTGACTCTTGAGCAGTGCTGTTATTTCTGAATTGAGAGTGTGTATCTGAGTGTCATGCCGGGCTTGAGCAAAGTAGGTGGAGGCCCACAAGCTACATTCATATTTGGGGCTCCACCAACAATAAATTACAAATATCAATATCAAATATGAATGATCAGATTTCTAGTTGTAATTTGGTGCTTGTTGGGCCAAGCATTATTAGCATAGCATATTAGATCTTAGTCAGTGACCAGTGAGCCCACTAATAGATACTTGTTATGTTGATTATTTTAGTTGAATAATAAAAGACTGAACTGAACTGAAACAAATGTAATGGTTTGTGCATGAGCTGAATCCACTGAAGTGAATGTGAAGACACTTGCACATGCACTTGTTTTCATCTTGATAATATATGTGGTATACACTGGATCATTAGTAAATGGAATGTATGTGCTGCGTATTTTGAGGGAAAAACACTGCAATATACTGGCGTTTTAAGCCATTTATTGCTGTCATTGATTAGAGGTACTTCAACAAATTAAAACAAGCTTATAATGTGGCACGTTGGGCAATAACACTTAAAAATAAATTAATAAAAATGCATGTTGTCTGCTGCAAAGGTGTGCTTGTGTATTTAATGGTGCCATGACTAAGTCCAGTACGCCCAGCTGCTGGTCAAATGTGCTGTGCTTGAAGTGTCAGTTGTGATTGGGCACAGTCCAGACTGCCAAGTAGAGTTACAGATTTTTGAAATCATAATTAAAATGAAATATTACCACAACAAAACTGATTATACAATAATTCCTCAGTCTTTTTAAATTAGTATTGTATCACCATCCTACTAAGACTTTCTAATAACACACTCTGATTGCTTTCATTGGCTTTTGGGGGGAACAGATTTCTCTACAGACTGTCTTTGTTGTTAAGACAGCAGCACCTTTTTACGGACGTTGTTTGTTTTCAATTAGAGACTATCCAAGCTGGCAGACAAAAAGCATTTATTCTGAAACGGTAGGGTCATTTTAGTGTATTTAGTCCAATTACAACTCTGCTAGGGTCCAGTGTATGTGCAAGATGTTCAGAGCTGTTAAACCAGTGAGGGTTTCAAATATTTGTAACTTCATTTGGGTTCTGCTTCCTCACACCATCCAAAGAAATGCATGTAAGTAACAATACACAATATAAGTGGGAATAAATACTAAAGACTTTTCATCTGATTTTTTTTTTTTTAATATTCTGAATGAATTGTGTTCTCGGATGATATAAACCTGGGCATTGCAGACACCTCCTCAATTCAACTTCAACAATTAAAAAAGAGGTTCAAGTTTTTCTTAATGGCTTTAACTCTTTTAGAGAAAAAGAAAACCATGACTGCAAAAGTTGGAAACATGAAATATGAACATTTAGTTATAAAAAAGTTTTTTGTTTTTTTGTTGTTGTTTTTTTTGTGTCAGGGCTGGGCTGAGCTCGCAAAAACCTTTTCCACTCTCCAATAAGGGTTAAACACCCCCACTAGTGGTGGGCGGATCGATCCAAATACTGATAATATTGATTCCAACATTGATATTGATTGATACCAGTGTAATGAGATCCATACTTTTTTTATTTTAGTTTTCCTCCTGTTTGCACTGCTGCGGTCACAGAAAAGAGGCAACATGTCTGTGTCTGTGTCAGTGCCGCTTCTCTCAAGTGTCCTGTCACAGCGTGGAGCAGGCTCCTCCATCTTGTGTTTTGATGTTGTCCTGTCACATGACTCAGCCGCGCCAGGCAAACAAAAGCAACCAGGCCCAGCCAGCAGCAAAACCTCGAGCGATAATTGCACACTTTGTTGATTTAAGTAAAAAATGCAGACATGACAATATGGAGAAAAAATACTGTTACTGTTCTATTGTTTCTGAACAAAACATGTATTATGATAACAAAGTATTTTCTATTTACCTATGAACTTTGCCCAAATTCTGTCCTGGGTTTTAACAAAATAATGCAAAAAATGCATTCAGATTTATCAGTTTGCTGATACATCCACCCTAATTATTAAAAAGTATCAGTATCTATAGTGGCATCGGTGAGACTGGCCCAGTTTTTACTTGTTATCAGATCAGTACTAAATCTTGCTGTATCGCACACCCCCACACAAGTAGTCACATACGCCAGGAAGGGTTTGGAGTGTATTTATGTGACTGGCTGCATTTGCTGAATAAAACTTCATGTTATGAACACAGTCCTGCTTAAAACCAGAGTTCAAAACACCACTGACTGAATTATTTATGACCCTGCTGAGATTACACTCTTTTGTTTTTACTTTTAAGTAGGCTATGTAAGCTTCAATTTGAAATAAATACAGACGATTATACATTAACATGAATCAATTTTCAATAAGTTGATTTTAATAATGTGCACATTTTATATGAGCATAAACAGTTTCATCGCCTTTCAGCATTAATCTAGATTATAAACAAAGTGTGGGTTGTGGAGGAAAGGGCGGCAGTGAAGTGTCAGCGCAGCCCTCATGTCCAGCCAGCTGTCACTACTCACACTGACAGGACATCATTTCCCATCATGCACCAAGTGTTTTGTAGTATGTGCAGATGCCTGGCTCAAAAACCGCAGCCGCCTGACTAGACTAGCGGTGCATGGGCTACATCAGAGCAAGTCGGACACAAAACTAACCAGCATATACTGCACACTGACAGGCGGCGATCATGTATGTGCAGGCCTGGCTCACCTCAAATGCACCAAGAATGAACACGCTCTGCACCACATGCTATACTTCCTGGTTCATTCAAGGGGCCAGCATACTCTTTTAAAACTAATAATAGAGTCAGAATAGTAGCTTTTGAAATGACTAGGACCAGGACTAAGAAGAGAGCACATATTTCTCCCATGTTAAAGTCTTTACACTGGCTGCCTATTGGTTACAGGGTTGATCTTCAGATTCTTTTATTAGCTTATAGAGCACTGCATGGGCTTGCTCCAGACTACCTGAGAGACATGTTTTTCTTTTACAAACCAGGATGGTCCCTCAGATCCTCTAGAACCTCACTACTAACTGTTCCACAACTTATTTATTTAGTCTGGCTTTTATGTAGTGTTTGTTTTACCTCATGTACTTTTTACTTTTACTACTTTACTATTTTATACATTTGTTTTACTCTCTTTTACTCTGTTCTTTTTACTGAGTGAAGTAAAGTTAAACAAAGCCACCATTGTTTAGAAACTGTTGTGAATGTTGTGAGTGTTTAATGATTTTATTTTGTGAAGCACCTTGAGTTGCATTGAGTTGTATGAAAAGTGCTGTATTAATGAAGTTTGATTGATTAATTATGGATAAAATAATCACAAAATTGACATCTTTGTGAAAAGCTACATTAAAAAAGCTAAATCATTTTACTAGAAAATATGAATTTTATCATTTGTGATGTAAAGTGTATTCATTCCAAGACTTAAGATCAGATGTCCCATTATTCTGTATCTCACACCTCCATGTGGTGTGAGCATATACAAATATGTTCATATGTCAGTTTTTGAACACAGAATGAATCATGCTGTGTGCTAAGGCTCAAGTATTATGAGCTTTGTAAATTTGTAGAGTAGTGTGCTTACTCATAGGAGTTATAAGTAGACATAAATAGATACAAATACAATTTAAGTAGCCTCAATTTAAGTATCTGCAGACCATTGTTCAAGGATTTCTTTTTCTTTGGTTTTCTATAGACATTAGGCACAACCAACTTCTGCATTCGGCTAAACAGTAAAAGGCACTTCCGGTCACAGTTTACAAGCCAGTGAGCAGATGAGTGAGGGGAATAAATCACTGCTAAATATCCAAAATGGCCCTTAATTAAGATTGCTTCAAGAAAAAAAAAAATCTCTATTTCTCATGGTTACTGCATCTGTCAGTGGCAAGAAATTCAAATGAAAGACTTGATAAAGGCTTCAAGCTTTACTTACATTTCCGATTACAACAACACATAAGTGCTAACTTATTTTTCACTTTTTTGCCTCTAAGTAGAAAATAGTCCAGATGAGAAGCCTTTGTACCAACGCTAAGATTATTTGCTAATTAGTGTTATGTGTGACTCTCTTTGTGCCCCTTTCTGTCTCATCTGCAGCTCGGCCTCGGTGCTGCAGAGAGTAGCTGTTCCAGGGAAACAACACAGCACCGCCCCCTCCCTCCAGCAACAGGTCTGATATGTGCTGAGAAAAGTGCACACTACACACTGCAGTTCACCTCTTGATGACACAATGACCACATCTAATGTTAAGTAGCCTGGTTTTCTTTCTGTTTTGATAAAGACAGTTAAGTTAGATTTTGTATCTAAAAGTAAACTCGTAATTAGCCTTACCACACATTAGTCCTACTATATTTTCTATTATTTAAAACGGCTATTATTCGACCACAAGTTTTTTTTTGTTTGTTTCTAGTCTATTATCATCTATTTTAAGTTCATGCAACTAAGAGGTATTTTGCTGTTAATTAAAATCTTGGAATCAAAATTTACCTTTTAAATTGCCAAACAACATATTCAAAAACTACAGCATGACATAAGACAATATTTTCTTTTTAAAAATGCTTGCTTGCTTGAAAAACATAGAATAAGAAACATGACCCATGTGATCCCTTGGAAGGCCTGTGACTTTTGCTCTCTTTTGAACTAACGGGGAGCTGACTTTACTTTCTTGAAGCACTAATTACATGATATGCAGGTACCATGTGTATGTTTCCCCTCTTAGTGTGGTGCACCTTTACCTTGTTAAATACGAACACGCTGTGCAAACCACCTGCCACCATCAGGACTCCTGCTGTATCCTTCTTGGAGATAGAAGAAATAAAAATAGAGGCTACCTACTCGGCTCACAGCTGCGCCTCGGAGATAAGTTGCACATACAATCTTGACGGATAAAAAAAATTAAGCCATTTATTTAAATTTGAAAAGAGACGTGTAGAAAAGCCCTGAAGAAGGTGAGAGACTTTTTGCTTTAAAAAAGGTGCGACATGGCACAGTGGACATTTTAATGCATGTGTAATTAAGCTTTCTGAAAAAAATGTGTGGATTAATGTGTTGATTGTGTTAATTTAGGGTTTAAAATAAAGCTTAGTTTAGTTCTCTTAAAGATGGCCCTGAAGGACAAGGTGACATGGCTTTTGAACGTGTCTGAATTTTTGCCATTTGGGGACATGCTCTGTGTTCCAAAGTATGTCCAGAAGCATAATGCAAAAAACTACTGCTCCAATTTTTCCCTCATTTGGACTTCATTGTGACTTTTTGTTCAATACGTCCTATTGCCTGGACTGCAACAACCCAATCTACACCATGAATGAAAAATTATGTGCACTACTTTGTTAAATTTTGACCATCCTCAGGCAAAGCAAATGTAGAAAAACAGATAGCATCAAGAAAATCCAGAAAAAAAACAGAACATTTTTACATTTTTTTGTGGGAAAAAAAATTAAAGATGCACTGTTCTTGCAAGACCTACACAAAATTAGGTGGTTCTTTTTAGTAGAGTATTACTGGTTTATGCTAGTGTTTTGGTTTTAGTAATCAAATAACACATCTTGTACTGGCACAATTAGATGGACATTTTTCTTGCCCTTGGTGTGGTATGCTTTGTATTTTTCAGCCCTCGGAGAAAACTAATTAGGGACCCCTGTTCAGTTGTAATTTATTATCATGACTTAATGTTATTCCGGTTGAGCAATAGTGATATCTTTTAATATTATTTATTATTACAAAATCACACACCTAAGGAGGGATTTTTTCCATCTTCTGAATCATGTCATCAGTTTCGTGAGTGGCGTCCTCCTGTGTAGAAGGTGTACGCCACACCTTATTGATTTATGGTCATTTCAAAGACTTATCTTTACTTTTCTAAAACTGAGAAAATCAATGAACAGACTGGCACGAAGCCAGAACAGGCTCATTATCGTTTTGTGGCTCAACAGAGGAAGCTAACTACTTAAAATGCACCATTTAACACTTGTTTTACTTCACCAAATGCAACTCGTAATGAGGAAACATTATCGGTGACACAAAATGAATAGCCACAGGAGACAACTAATGTTCACTGTCACAAAGCCTCTAAATTAAGTAATTTGTCATATTTCTGCAGAATAATGTACCAGGTATCTCAACACGGGAGGTCTTTTTTTTTTTTTTTTTTTAAACACGTTGCTCTTTTTTATGCAGTTGTGTGTCAAGGCTGGTCGAGTTCTATTCACAAATTAACGGAAGTCAGCTTGGAACCAAACCAAGACCCACCTTTTCCTGGACCACTTTCAAACCAGGTGAAGGTGTGGCGTAATTATTGTGCCAAAATTATGAGAGGAGGATATATTGATCTGAGCAGACAAAAATGTTTTGTGCCTCTGCTGCACTCTCAAAATTATTTATTTATCCATTATATATCTAATTATTAATGGATCACATATTTCAAATTTGTGATGTTATACTGGTGTGGCAGACATGTTGAATAAGGTTTTATACTGAAATAAAAGTGTTGGACAGTAATGTGTAGGTTACTTTTTTTTATTGTCAATCTAGAATCATTACTTGACTTTATCACTGTGGAAGTCAAGATATACACTGTACAATTTGTAAGAACTGCAAGTAAAGGTCTTGACCATGTGACCGAGAATGTCCACGGAGATTGATGGTCCTCTGAAGTTCTTGAAAGACTTCTGCGGTCAAAGGACATTGAAACTCAGGAACCAGTATTGGTGTTTTTGTTTCCTCTTCAAGCACAGCACTCTCCCAGTCGATCCCTGGATGCTGAAGATCCTGAAGTGTTAAAAAAAAAAAATACCTCTAGTAATTCGGGTTCATCTGGACTTTGAAGCTGCCCCATGCACCACAACTGCGTAGGACTCATGTTTCCCTCACTTCTTAAACGATGATTATTCCATCCTTCAGTAAAGGTGTCAAGGTCTGCCTGAAGTAACGAAACAAAGATGTAATATACCCCAAAAAATAAATGAAATCAGAAATGTCCAGTAGACCATCCTCCTCCAGAGTGTGAAGAATTTCATAGTATTTGCTGGTTACTGCAACCCACACGTCACGTCACAGGCGCTCTATTCTATAATTATTTCAATTTGAAGATAGATACAATTAAAACAAATTACTATTGACATGATGCATATTGATAATGTAATAGAAATAAACCAACCGTTGATTATGAACACTCTTTCCAGTGATAAAGCTGGCTCTTCCTGTTCCCCGGGTTGAAAACATATCATTTGCAATCTCCACATTTTCCACACCTTGATCAGCTCTCACTCTAATGTGAAAAAATAATTTTAATGTTAATGTTTAAATATTATTTTTGTGTATATGTATATATTGCCAAATTGACTTTGAAATAAGTCCTATATTAGAATAAGGGTCTTGTAAAACTTTGCTTCACGGGTCAAATACCTCGAAGGTATGCCATGATGTTGAACAGCCTGCTGGAAAAATGAGAGAGAGGCACGATTGTTTGTTGCAGAGCCCAAGTACATTATCCGAAAAAAAAAAAAAAAAAAGTTAATCTGCATATATTACTCCAGAATAATCTATAACTACAAAAAGATATAATAAATCTGTCCATGGCTGGTAAAGATGAAAATGCCAACAGAATTCTTACCTTTCTTGAACTCCACCGAAGACCACAATGTTGTATCTGTGTCAAATGGGTAGAAATATATATATTATCTTGTGAATAAAAACTGTTTTAAAAGCTATACAACAAAGGGCCGTGCTCTAATGTGGGAAATTCAAGTATTTCATAAGTCATATGACATTACCATAGCTTTGAAAAAACCCATAGTTACACTGACTTTCATTTGTTACATAAAAGCTGCAAGCAACTTTTGGTCAATGTACTTTATTAGTTTGTGGTTGGTGTCTATGTGGACCAAAGAGAGAGGGCCTCGAACGGAATAACTCCTTCTCACAACACATCCAAGCTCAGTAATTCGCTGAAATATTCCAGCAGCATCCACTCTGTGCATGGATGCCTTCATTCTCCACCACTGGACACGGTGACCCATTGAAACTAAATGTCCTTGAATCATTCGATGTCCTGAATTTGGCATTTGATTTTTAAGACGAGACACGGCAGGTGAAAACATTGTTTTTTGATGCAGTGGTCAATTTTGAGATTTTGTGCCAGTTTGCTCCCTTAACATGTAACCTTTCAGGTCAAAACAAAAAAAAAGTCAACATTACACAGAAAGGTAGTTATTTCATTATATTTTGTCAACTTGCGCCTTTAGATTTTTACCGGAATTCACCAAAAGTTAGCATTCACACGTGAGCTCCCGTGCCGTCTCCATTCACTGAAACATGTCATGGCTGGTATCATTGGAAAGCTCTCAGTCTACTGCACAGTGCTGTCTATTCCAAATATTGGCATTTCCTTTGTAGAAACAACAATCCGCGAACGTTTGCGGGGTACTCTACAGCCGAAAACCACATCTGATTGGTCGATGTGAATTTCCAGCTACGTGATTGGTTCTCACGCATCACGTGATACGCGCTGCCGGTTACGTGTTTATACTCCGTCTGAGAGAAAATGCCGATAACGCCGAAATCCACTCATAAATTCTCACAGAAAAGACGGCAACAGCCGTCACTAGCAAGAGCTAACAAAAAGAATGTTAATATCAATACAGTAGACGGTGAAACTCCGCCAGCGAGTGCCTCAGCTCGTAAGCTTTTGTTTGGAAAGGCGTGACGTCATGAGTGGGCGGAGGACCAGACTTGAGTTTGTTTTAATAAACTTGAAATATGGCAAAGAGCAGTCATTTGTCTTATTTATCTTTTAGCCTCACTGTCTACAGTCGAGTTACTCATTCTACAATTATTGTAATTTTCTGAAGAGAAAACCCATCTGCTTCAATGAACACCTTAACAACCAAGTTGTCACAGTTAATTGGAGAACAAATGCAATTGGCAATGCCTTTACTATATATCTCTTTTTATCAAACCGAAGATGGTATGATCGGTCTTCTAGAACTTTCATCCTTGGCACTGTCCATAATCAGGAGCAATGATGGCACAATCCTAAATTTATTTTAAAAAGAACCCTACTTATAAACATTCTTAGAATTTTTGCAACAATCTTTTAAAAATTGAAACTGAATAAAACACTGTTCAGTATCCTGATGCTGTTACATTAGCATTCATACACTTTCTGAGCTTTTAAACCCCTGTAGAAAGCTCACGGCTGGGTGATTCGCCACAGATTAGCCTTGATTTATCGTGCTTGTTACAGTTATCAGATCAAATGTGATGTAATAGATAGAGCTGGAAATTTAATCTTGGTGCGTTTTCATGTTGTGCTCCCTCCCCAAGCCCACCCAGTGTAATAAATAGCTCTATAATAAATCAAATCCTCCCTTTTCTTGCAGGCCACTCAATATGTATGTGGTGTGACAGGCCAGGCCAAGACTCCGATCATATTTCTACTGAGATGATGGCAGAATAAATCAGAGCTTTTACAGTAGCACGCTGCCCACGGCTAGAGAGGCCGCTGCTCTTTAGCTTTGCCCCAGCCTTGACTCTTTTTTCACTTCTTTGATTCTCTTCTTTCAGGCTCATGCATTTGTAATTCAAAAATTATGTGCTTTCAAGCTTCTGCCGCTCTGCCACTTTTTGTCCTGCAGCGCGCCAGTTTAGCAACATGGAAAAAATGACTGTCAGTGGATTTTTTTTTTAACATTAATATTGTACATTAGCATAACTGCCACAGAGAAGTGGAACAGAACTAAGAAGACAGTTCTCAGAAAACATTAGCAGATTCAATTGTGCCAGCAGATGGCTGGCAATTAAAAATGAATATATATACTTTTTTGTACTTTGAACTCTACACGCATTGGCATGTAAATCTTATTTGGTTCTGAACAAGAAGCTGCTGGTTTGGATTATGGCTATAGTAATCAGAAAAGCTGTGGCTAAACCTTAATATGGCCTCGGCTATAATCACACTGACCGTACAAGGACACAGGTAGCTAAGCTTCATTTGGTTTTCCTTCAAATATATAATTACACTTATTACAGTAATTACACAATATAACAGCATTATAAAGTCCGCTTATCTGGAGCCTATCCCAGCTGCTTTGGGTGCAAGGTGGGATGGACAATGGCCACTTTATGGTAGGGCATATCATTTACATCTGATTTTGTAATTGATAGCTGACAATTGTACTTTGAAATTGATTATCTCAAGATCAAGACTGTACACCCTGTCCTTAGAACCTTCCAATGGGAGAAAAAACCCATCAATGGGGAAATAAGAGAAACCTCAAGGAGAACCAAATAAGGAGCTCCATGGGTCAAGGCAGGAGCCCAGATGGGATCAGCTGAGATCTAATCATCGCGGGAACATCTGACTGTGGGTTAAATGCAGATCTTATCCAATATATTTAACTCTGGGCCAGGGACACTGACAGAAAGACTTTTCTACGACTACTGCACGACCTGCACACCAGTCTACTCAGGAGCGTCACTGATTCATTTGTACCACCAAAATTAAACTTTTGAACAATTTTGTAATTTTTGTAAAAGGGCCTCACTTATAAATCTGGAAATTAAATCTGCATCTTGGCCCTGTATAAGTAATTATTTTTGCCAACCCTTACTCAAACACCAAACTAATGAGTTACCCACATGAAATCATTTTAGGCACACCCCGTCATTGGTCCTTGTCAATACTAGATATTTCTTATCTATATCTTGCTATATATCTAATATGTGTATATAACAAGACCCTACTTAATCTGTGATTAACCTGTGAAGCCCTTCAAACAAATGCTATAAAAACTTAAAATCAAAAGGGGGAAATATGCCACACACTTGTGAGACACAAAGCCACACATCATAATGCATGCACATAAGTGAAGTAAATATTTCTCAGCATAGATACCTTAAAGTATATAGCTCTTTTGGTGTCAAACATGTATGTTTGTTATTATCTTCCATTTTCTCTTGTATATTCCATCCTCCTCTCAGGGTAAGTGAGGATCTCTACTGAGCAGGCAACGGAGCAGCTAATTATTCAGATCAGCTAAATGAAACACTATTTGATCAAGGTCAACTTCTGCAAATGCACGTCTTTTGTAGCTTTTCGTATCTGTGCGTAAGTGTGCAACTTGACTCGATGTGCCTCTTCATACAAAAAATGCTACCTTGAAAATACAGCTTTAAATATTGCTTGGTGGCAGAGGAAAATCGTAGTTCGTAAAAAATAACTGACATAATTAAATGATGACACTTTAATTGTTTTACCTGGCCCTGGTTTTCTTTGTATCTCAGAGAAGAGCCCAACCTTTAAAGGAAACATCACCTTTACTAGGTTTTATTGTATAGGACCATATCATTAATTATGTTTAAATTATTTATTTTTATTTATTTTTTAACAGTAGCTCAGCCTTGATTGTTTTCGTCAGAGCTCAAGCTGTGGTGCATTCACTGACATTAAAGCCAGCTGTAAAACCTCTGCTACATCCAATGTGTGACTATTGACTAATGAGATTATAGTGACATAATTGACTAACTAGTCGATCATTAGGTGTTTCATTGTCGGGTATCAAGTTTCCCTGCACCTTATTTAGTTAGCAGAACATATTGTTTTGGCAGTTATTTTTAAATTGTTGTTTTTCTTTTCAGACATCATCTCTAGAGGAGATGGGTCAATGGGGTGGATGGTGGCAACAAAAATGCAGTACACCCCTAGAGCATTTTTTGATGTTTCACGCCTTTTTTTTGTGGATAACTTTGGCTGTGTTTATGCAAATGGGATAAATTTTTCCTCCGGTGTGTATTTTGGGATGACTTTTAAAATTTTAGTTTTTTTTTTTTTTTTTACTTTTTAATAGACTGTAAAATCAAAATAGTAACACTCATCGTCCTTCGTCATTTTTTTGTGCCATTGACTTCCATTAAAAACATGTTTTTTGAATTCACTGCCATTGCTGTATAAATTTTATATTTGTATTTTTTTTCATGGATTCATGATAGTGAGGGACAAGAATTTTACTTTATATTGTTTTCCACTATATGGCATCATTTTTTCCACATATGAGAGAGAGAGTTCAAAATGGGGCAATGGCTCCATTGATGGTTGTATAAATTATCGTGCCTGTAGGGCCCATTCAACAAATATTCTGAACTAAAATGATTTGGGTGTATTTTAGGGATGTCATACTGTGGTGTGCATGTGTGTGTTGAGAAATTAGTGTGTTTGTGTATGTGTGTGTCCGCATCCAAAATGCCTTACCGAGAAATGCATTACTGTCACCAAAAAGTTGAATTTTGTTCAGTTCAAATCGATAAAGTGCACAAAGTTCAAAGCTTCTGCACCCATCAAAACCTCATCACACATGCAAAAAACATCAAAGGCTCACTGACAAAGTAATCTAAAAAAAAAAAAAAAAAAAATTGCTAGTCTGGCTTTGTTTACACAGGTGTTATCCCAGAGCAAAACATTATGTGTCACTTAGATCGTGGTCTTAGATCGGGGTTCATTTCGTCCCAAACTGCCAAGATGGAACGCACAAGAAAGTATAATTTGGCCGAAGCTATGAACCTCCTTGATTTGCTCGACGAGAAGGATGCTCCTTCTTCATCTGATGATGCATCATCATAGGATGATGAAGAGGTGGAAGATATAAATTATGTGCCAGGGGCCAAGGGCACTTCAGAGGAAGAGAGTGAGGAAGAAGAGATGGAATTGAAGGAGCGAGGGGGTGAAAGGGCAAGCCCTGCCCCACCTGGATATCGAGGAGTGGTCTTACCTGGTCCCCAACTGTGAAGAATACCATTCGGTACCGGGCCGCTGGGATCCCTCGTCCCAGGATCACCAGCTACGCTGCCTCCCAGATTCACAACATATTTGATAGTTTTTCTTTTTTCATCACAGATGAAATTATTGATATTATTGTCACACAAAAAATAAAAATGAAGCAAAATCAAACTTGATGCCAGTTTCTGACATTCCCGGGCTCTGATAATGCCCCACAAAAAAAAAAAAAAAAATCTTATGGGGGGATGCACGGTAGCAGAGTGGGTAGCGCTCCTGCTTCACAGCAAGAAGGTCGTTAGCTCAAATCCTGGCCAACTCAAACATCCTTGGCTAGTTCTGGCCAATTCAAACATCCTTGGCTGATTGTGGACAACTCAAAACATCATCAGCTAACTCTGGTCTTTCTGTGAGGAGTCTGCATGTCCTCCAGCTTCCTCCCACCGCCCAAAGACATGCATATATAGGTCATTTGGTAACTCTAAAGTATCCCAAGTGAATGAATGTGAGAGTGAATGGTTGTCTGTCAGTGTCTGTCTCTAAGTGTCAGCCCTGCAACTAACTGGCCATTGTCCAGACTGTACCCCACCCAAGGCCCAAAGCTGCTGGGATAGGCTCCAGCCACTCGCGACCTCCAACGGGACCAAGCGTTAGAAAATTAATGAATTTATCTTATGGAAAATTATTCACTTTTTGTGTTTTTTGTCTTATACTGAAACCAAGTTCTAATCACAATAACTGACATTCAAGGGGTTAAATCTTAGAAACACAATAAATATTTGCTATGTATGGTGAGGACTGAAGCTAATAATAAATGAATTATGCATTATTAGATAATATTTCTATAGCAGTCTTTACTGGAGCATTTTTTTGTGCTCTAGGGCGACTGATGTGACATTTATCATATAATCTGACACTACACAAAAAATAAAAATGAAGCAAAATCAAACTTGATGCCAATTTTTGACAATCCCGGGCTCTGATAATCCCCCACAAAAAAATTTTTATTTGCATTTATTGTATTGAAAATTATTCACTTTTTGTGTTATTTCCTCCTATTTTGAAATCAAGTTCTACTCACAAAAACGGGCATTTAAGGGGTTAAATCTTAGAAACACAATAAATATTTGCTATGTATGGTGAGGACTGAAGCTAATAATAGTATCCATTAAAAAAAAAATTGAATTATGCATTATTAGATAATATTTCTATAGCAGTCTTTATTGGAGCATTTTTTGTGCTCTAGGGACACTGATGTGACATTTATTATGTAATCTGACACTACACAAAAAATAAAAATAAAAAAAAATCAAACTTGATGTCAATTTTTGACAATTCCGGGCCCTGATAATTCGCCACAAAAATTCTATAATTTGCATTCATTGTATGGAAAATTATTCACTTTTTGTGTTTTTGTCCTATTTCAAAAATCAGGTTTTATTCACAAAAACTGGCATTTAAGGGGTTAATTTTAGAAACACAATAAATATTTGCTATGTATGGTGAGAACTGAAGCTAATAACAGTATCTATTGAAAAAAAAATTGCAATTATAAATTATTAGATAATATTTCCATAGCACTCTTTATTGGAGCATTTTTTTTGTGCTCTAGGGACACTGATGTTACAAAAGTTAAAGGGGTGTAGGAAGGTTAAACACAGACCTGCCACCAGTTTCTCTGTGTGGAGTTTGTATGTCTTCTCTGTGTTACTGTGGGTTCTTACCACCACAGAGATATGTAGGTGCACTGGTGAATCTAGATTGCCCATAGTGAGAGTGAATGATTGTAAGTGTTGACCCTGTGATTTTCCAGTGTGTATCCCATCTCACAGCCAAAGTGGCCGAGATAGTCTCCAGCCCCAAGTGATCCCCATGGTTACACTACTTGACCTAAATTTGACTTTCTACTTTTTCTGTCAGTGGTATAAACTAGCTTCCATTAGTACCCAATGTCATTTTGGAAGGTCTTTCATTGTTGTTAAACTTGTGGGTAAATGAAATATGAAACACAAAACCAGTTATACGTAATGTGCTTTGTACTTGTATCTTCTGAGTCTTGTGGCAGAAGCCGGACGTCCTTCTCAGCGCCTGATTTATGCTAGATTAAATCTTACAAAATAAATGCAATTATTTTTCACATCTTGCTTTTTCCTGGCCTACATTTAAGTCTTCATGTTCTCTTTTTCGCAGTCAGCAGCAGAAGGTCCTTCAGTTGCCTGACGTTGGTCCGTTGATTTTAACATCTTCTAACACGGCACACGCAAAACCAATTTGCAGGTCATGGTCTGGAGGACAGAGTAAAGAAGAGACAAAGAATTGGTAGGGACCCGAGGTCGGTCGACTGGATGTGATTTGCTTCCAGCCACGTGCACTTCAAAATGATTAGCATCAAAATGTTAAAGTGAGGACATTGTGCTGTGTCCTATGTCTGTGAATCAGAGGGGGGGCAGTACAATGGGCTCCTGCTTAAATCAAAGGTGAACCAATGTCATACCAGAAAGAACCATTTTTCAATTAGAAATACAAAGAATTAATGCCATATGGAAGTTTAAAAAAAAAAAAAATCATATAATTTAAAATCATAATTTTAATGGTTAATTTAATTATTCTCAAAATGTAGATCAAAGTAGTTCCCTCAATGAATCTTGGAAAAATGAGGGAATGTGTTGTACTCTGTTGAGACATAACTTGAATACTGAAAGGTGATGTGAACAATACTGACTGCCTTGTTACCATGGAAGACATTGGGATTAAATTAGATTTGTCTTTGAAGATGAAAGTGTTGTGAAGTTGAGACACTTTGACAAGGCCCACATTGAGTTGGCTGGACGACTGGGTCAGAGCTTTGTAAAAACTGCCGCTTTGTGAACTGTTTCCCTGTTTGCAGTAGCTAGGACCAGAGGCTGAGGAAGAAAGGAACTGCAATATATCTGACAAACATATCATACCGTTAGATAAAAAAATATAGGGCACAATCTTAAACCCGATGAAAGCTTTAAAGTTAGTCACCAGAAAAGGTGGTAGTCAAGGTGGTAATTGGCATGTTTTACACTATTTGCTTATTGCACCAAAAAAAAAAAAAAAAAATCACCTAATAAATTATTTAAAAAGCTACAAAGTATATTATCTACATTTATTTGAGGACCAGATATAATTCACAAAGAACTTGATTTGGCCCACGGCCCTCAGGTTGAAAACACATGGTCTTTACTGTCACTGACCTCAGCAAAGACATAGACAAGACAAGACTACAGTGTCCATTTTAGGACATCCTCAGGCATAGACATAAGGGACTTGGCCTTAGACTATACGGCCTCAGCCTTAGACCAAACGGCATCAGAACACACGGCCTCAGCCTGAACGGCATCAGAACTTATGGCCTCAGACTATAAGGTATCAGAACGCACGGCCTCAGACAACACGGTATCAGAACGCACGGCCTCAGACAACACGGTATCAGAACGCACGGCATCCTGAACGGCATCAGAACGCACGGCCTCAGCCTAAACGGCATCAGAACTCACGGCTTTAGACAACACAGGTTCGCGGCACAATTTCGGGACGTCATCACTATGCGACCATCACAACTACTCAACGACGCTCAGAACGGTTGCTAGGGTAAGTCTCCGCTGTTCTTTCTTCCAATTCATATTATAAAAATGACAGGATTCAGTATATTTGCTTGAGTACAGTCGCCTCGCGTGATTTACACGAATACTATACAATTCCCGGTACATGTTGTCGTCCTATTCTTTGTGTGGCTCTTCTTCTATGATTTATGTTAAGTAATGCTATTCTATATCCAAAATCCAAACACGTGGCTAATCTGCATATGTCAACAAGCCGGCGCTACGTCACATTTGTTTGTCCACGTAGAAAATGAAAGCGAGTCATGTCAAAATACAAAATTATTTTTTTGAGATATTTTCTGAAACGCTACGGCAGTCACCATTAATGGAAACTACTCTGCTCAACTATCCAGTTTTTATGAATTAAATATCATATAGTGATAGTAAGCTAAAGTAAGGCAATTTTTTTGCAACGAGTGCTTACCGTTTCTCGAGCTCTCTCCTCAGTGCCTCGTACCGCTGAACTTTGTCCATTTTGATTCTGAAATAGAGAAGTTGGTAATTTCACCGTCACAATGGTAACTAGCTGGTTAGCATTACTTAACATAAATCATAGAAGAAGAGCCACACAAAGAATAGGACGACAACATGTATAGTATTCGTAAATCACGCAAGGCGACTGTACTCAAGCAAATATACTGAATCCTGTCATTTTTATAATATGAATTGGAAGAAAGAACAGCGGAGACTTACCCTAGCAACCGTTCTGAGCGTCGTTGAGTAGTTGTGATGGTCGCATATTGATGACGTCCCGAAATTGTGCCGCGAACCTGTGTTGTCTAAAGCCGTGAGTTCTGATGCCGTTTAGGCTGAGGCCGTGCGTTCTGATGCCGTTCAGGATGCCGTGCGTTCTGATACCGTATAGTCTGAGGCCGTGCGTTCTGATACCTTATAGTCTGAGGCCATAAGTTCTGATGCCGTTCAGGCTGAGGCCGTGTGTTCTGATGCCATTTGGTCTAAGGCTGAGGCCGTATAGTCTGAGGCCAAGTCCCTTATGTCTATGCCTGAGGATGTCCTAAAATGGACACTGTACAAGACAAGTATACTCATGCTTGATCAAACCTTAGTAACGTCTCTCTCACAACAATGTGTACAAACAGCAAATGAACATTTAAGTCAGACTCATTATGAAATAATTATTCATCTCTCAGACAGAGATGATTTAGACAAAGGACCAGTGCTACATTTGAACTGCTAGAATTATATCTCTTTTTATCGATTAATAATGTTTAGTTTTTTAGTTCTCTTTGTGTGAGTACATGTAATGCGCTATGGATGGGGTAGTAAGCCTAAGTCGTAGTGAGCCACTACTATTAGCAACCAGAAATAGGTACCGCAGGGGGGCCAGTGAGTGTGAAAAACAAGTGTCCATGTAATTCAATTTATGACAGGTTTGATAATTGCTACCACAGTGCAGGGTGTGGGTAGCTCACCGTCCAGAAAGTTGAATAATGTAAAAAGAAACATTTTTTTTAACAGTGGGTGGCTGGGTTTTGTATATTGCAACCGCTCAGGTGGGTTCCCCGTGCGAGCTACACGCTGCAAAGGTAAGTCAGATTCATAACTCAGCGTCTCTGATTCAACAGGTGAGTGGGGTTCTGAGTTGCTGCTGGCTCGGGAGGTCTTTCAGGAGGACTGCTTCCTTCTGCTGGAGACCTTCTGGAGTCTTCAGCAGATTAAATTTCAAATTCCACTTCCAAATGTTCCTCCTCAGCCGCTGATGGTCCTCTTCAGTGACAGGTGACTGAGGTGGTGCAGGGACAGCAGGTAGGTCGAGAGAGGGAACAGGCTGAACAAACACTGGTAAGGTCATTTCATCCTCTCACAAATCTTTATTTGCAGGTGCAGGTGCAGGAGGCGACAACACAAGATAATTTCTTTTCAGCTTGGTAGGTGGCTCTTCTGCTTGAGCATGTAAGTACCCACAGGGCAACAGGAAATTGTGGTGCTGGGTTCTTAATGGCTTGTTTTGGCCTGCAGGTCTTATGGTGTACACAGGTAGATTTCCAGCTTTCTTTATCACGATGCACACGTCGGGCTCCCATTTATCAGCCAGCTTGTGTTTGCCTCTCAAACGCACGTTCCTCTCTCTGTGACTCTGTGAAGCCTCTCTGGAATGCTGTAATGCACAAGGAAATTGTCCCATAAGCACCTGGCTACGGTCTTAGCTTTTTGATTGGGCGTTGGCAAACAATGGCATACTCAGTGAAATGGTCTGTCATGACATAGATGTCCTCGATTCGTCCATCTGGTTCCACAGACAGAAAATCCTTGCACACCAGCTCAAGGGGATGTGATGTCTGGATGTTAACGAGAGGTGCAGCGTGCTCAGGTAAGGACTTCTCTCTCACGCATCTCTCACAGGTCTGGATTTTATTGACCACATCAATGGACATTCATGGCCAGTAGAATCGGGAACTGATAAGGTCCAGAGTTTTTTCAATTCCCATCTGGCCCATCTGGTTGTGGAGTTGGTGCAGCACATCAGCGACTCATCTGGCAGCACAGGTTGGTAAGTGTGCTCACTACCCACCTGTCCCATTCTGATGAGAAGGTTGTTACGGAGCTCCAATTTATTTACTTCTCTCAGTAACAGAGGCAGATCAGGCAGCTGTTCTCTCAGTGAAGGTGGTGGTGACTCTCCACGCTTGAGCTGTGGAATGACATGAAGGCTGGTGGGGTTGGCTCGCTGCTTGGTGGCAATTTCAGTGTCTGAGAGTCGAGGGAGCGCTGAGGAAGTGAACAGTGTGTCGTTCACAAAACTGGGATGCTGTCTATGTGGAAGGGCATAGACAGCAGAAGGGCACAGTTGGCCTCAACATTGTCTGGGTTGTACACCAGATGCCGGTCACACACTGCCTGAATTGTGTGCTGGTCAATGGAGGCATAGACTAGTTTATTGAGGTGTTGCTGGGCGAATTTCGGGTTGCTGTCTGTGACGACACAGTGAATTGTGCACTGTAAAGATAGTCATTACATTTTTCTGTAACTGCCCATTTGAGAGGGAGAAACTCCAACTTATGAGCAGGGCCTAAATAACTCTAAATAAGGATAAATACCACAAATATTCACATACCAGAAGATTCATACCATTACCCCAAGTGGCATCCATATTGTCCACTTTTGTTTGTTTACCTGAGATTAAATTCACTTTACCAAACGTGTGGTGCAAAGACATGAGTGTAAATGAATGTAGCCTTTTTACTGACAAGAACGTTTCTTCCCTACTCTTAATTTAACTATAAATATAACACACTCTATAGCTTACATACTATGAATACTGAACTATTTATTAAACTGTCAATAATATTTATTTGCATATTTACAAAGGTGTTTATTTAACAACTTTATTATAGCAAATTGCTATGTATGCTTGGAAGAAGCAGGAATTTCAGCAAAAGAATAAAGGAGTAGCCAAAAGCCAGAGAGAGAAGAGCCACAAGAGTGGCAAATAGCAGTGGCCTCTGATGTGAATTGACGCTTTTAAATATACGCACGTAAAACAACTATGACTATCCAACGTTTCGCGATGGCTCTCGGTGTAAATTCGGGGTAACTGTAAAGCGCTAGGGGCAATGCTGGTGACATACAGTTGATTTGCCATCTTCCAGTCTTTGACATTATATTAACTCAATGCTGAATAATGGATTGATGATTTGTTAAAACTGCAAAATCAGACCTGTTATCATTCACATTTATGGCCTTTTTGCAGCAAACAGAGCCTTTTTACGCTTGTGTGTCAGCCGTTGAATAGCTACAACATAAAAGTGAGTAAGTAAGAATTAAGCATGACTGAAGAGACGCACATACAGCTAGGACCTTTTTTCTTATTTTTTTTTTAAAGTGAACTCATGATTGGATCTCAAATCCCTAGGTTTGTTCTTAGACAACAGCAAGTATGTAAGTGTTACCACAACTTTAATTGACTAGATTGTTGTAATTGTGTTAACCTGCATGCTGCGTTCCCAAACGAAAGAACCGGCTGCTATTCTGGAAATCTGGACACATTTCTCCCTCTTTGCAGAAATTCTATTCTCTTACCACAATGACTGTAGAAAGACTGTGGCACTGTTAATGCCTGGCAGCAAAACAGACAGAACATGTCCAGGTAATTTGATCATTAGCCACATTAGCTGAAAGCTACTGAAATTGAGGCAGGTTTTCGTTTTAAGGCAACCTTCATTTATAAATAGCAGACATTTTGGGGAAAACAGTACCCTGTTTTAATTTGAGGACTACTTCCATTTCATTTATTAGACAGGAAAGATTAAAAGCAACATCAATGTTACAATAAATTGAGCCTGACTCACTTAACCCCAATATTTATTTCATGCGTCTGCGCTGCGTCGCACGCTCACAAATACACTTCCACTTTAGTCAGAGACAGCATTTCCACAGTATCCGCTGCGTCCAACAGTGTGCAGAGTTGGAGATACACAGCAGTTCTATTTTTCTGTGACCGCAGGTCCAGTTTGCATCAACCTGTACAAATCAGTATTTATTTAAATCGGTTTATCAAAATATAGTTCAATATCACCACACATAGCCTTATGGATCAGGTATTTAGCCTAACTTTTACACGAGTGCTTACAACTGAAATGCACTGAAAAAATAAAGTCTAGTAAAAGAAACTGAAGTGCCACTCCTGCCATCCCACAAACTCCACCAATGGCAAAAACAATTACACAGCAACACAGAAAGGACACAGAAAGGACTCCTTAATCCTATTTCACATTTCTTTATTCTTGTAATGTCGTCCTTAAACATAAAAAAATAGTCCCACCTTGAGTAGAGCTTATGTGCCTCTGACTAGTGTGTGTACTTTTCCCATAGACTAGATTCCCCTGGATTCAAGTTTCTCCATATATCTAATAAGCCCACTTTTTTTTGCTTTCTTTAGTCTTAGTTCTTAAGTCTCCTCCTATAATGGTAATTACCTTTACCTCTGTAACTAATAAAGATATCACTTGCCCCATAAAATCAGAATCTTGTCCAGATGGATTTTAGATTTAAAAGTATCACCATGTAACTTTTACCTCAAAAATATATATTCTCAAATCTTTCTGATGGTTCTTAGACATGAGACCAGTAGAAATATACCTATCTCACTGACAAAGTACTCTCAGCTAAACGGAAACCTTTGGTTGTTTACACGTGTGTATTTTGTGAAACTATTGTTATTTCTCTAATCTTTCCTGTTTACTTTTCTCTGTCTTATATGTGTCAGCATTATTTTTCTTACCATCTTATGAAACTAAAAATAAAATGATGCAAATAAATAAACTTTTATAATCAATATTTTGTTCCTCATTTTCACTTTACTGTACAGTTATGTATATAATTCCCATCATTCTCTGCTTTTAATTTGCACTATATTTAGAATCTGCATTGTACTTAGAGATAATTTGTATTTAGAATTATTTATCTATTTTTATACTTAGGATTTATTTTATTTCTATATTCTACATGGTATTCACTGTGGACAGCAAAGAAAGACTTTCATTGTACAGGGAAACCCATTTCTATACTGTACATATGACAATAAACCTTTTGAATCTTGAATCTCTTCTAAATGTTTCAAGTATCAATAGGTTCCCTCATTGTCCATGAAGGTCTTGGATTTCTGTTCAATTCTTACATAAATGTTCACTGTCTGACTGTGTGTCTAAATAATATTTAGCAGCAGTTATTTCCCTCCTAATCTATAAACCGTTATTCATTCAGAGGCAGGATGTCTTGTCCACTCATCTGTGTCTGACTTTGTCTACGTCGGTTTTGTAATCATTTTTAACTACTGCCTTGAATGACAATACGTTCTGTGGAGATTACCTGATTCAATCCTTGAGGATTTTTCGGGTTTTTATTTTCCTGGCCCTGTTGCTTCGGTGGTTTTGTTTATGGACTGCTCCATGGTTAGCAGTACTGACCGCGTTGCTTTCCCGCTCATTTTCGGCCCCAGATTGCACGGCTTGCCACAGCTAATTGTCAACGGCGGATCCTCTGGTTTTCTGTGTGGTTTACTCCACATCCCCTATTTCTGCTGGCCCTACAGACAGCACCTTAACCAGGTACCCGGCTAGCTCTGCCCCAGCTGCTACACTTCTCCCTTGCTTTGGTGGATTTGGATTTTGAGAACGCCGGCTGCGATTACCTGTTCAGGTGGGAATATTTACTTCGACATTACAGTGACTTAATCATGTCACTAACTGTTAATTTTGTTGGAACTGATTTCACCTCATGTGGATAATTTGAATGAGTCGTGTGGCTGTGTGTTTACAAACACATTCACCTGTTTGAGGACCCCTATTCCCTGCGGTGGCCGTGGCGCCTGATCTTACGGTTGTAAATTTTCCTGCTGGATTCTAAGTGCTAGTGTTTACTGATGTAGACATGTATTTTGCCACAAAAACTCATTTGTCAACATTGGTTTTCTGGGCTTTACCAGTTGTCTTTTTGCTGCACACACAGCCTCAGGCTCCTAAGCCTGCCGGCAAGCTCCCACTTATAACTGCTGCTATGTTCTGCTATGGGGACATTGGACTTCACTCTACAATCCAGAAATAGCTCATCCTACTATTTACTATACTATAACTGTTGGACTTCCTACCACCCAGGTATTTGGTCTCGTTCCGTTTTTTTCAACCATGCTGCTCCAGCAGCTATTTGACTCTGACTAGCTGCATGTGGTCATGCCTGCTGGGAAACCACGGCACTGTTTTGGCGCTGCTCTTTTGTGCATGTTAATTATTCTTAATTATATAATTATTTATTTCTGGTAATGTCCTCCCTAATCCTGGACCTGGTACAGACAACCCCACTACTTCTCTATTTAGAGACTTTTGTGATCGCAAATCGTTGGGTTTTTTACATGTAAACATCTGTAGTCTGCTAAAACCTAAACATTTTGATCATTTAAAAGCACTGGTACATACTGCTAATGCTGATGTTCTAGTTATTTCTGAGTCCTGGCTCAAAAAAGTAACGCTGATCATGATATTTTTATACCCGGCTACAATGTATTTTGTTAGGACAGAGCCACTAGGGGTGGTAGTGTAGCTATGTACATTAAAGGTCCCATATTGTGCTAAATTGACTTTTCTGAGCTTTTAACCATGTTCTAACGTTGTTTCTACCTCAAACACATACCCAAAGTTGTGTTTTGTTTCATTCGCGCATGTTTGAGTAATTTATTTAGTTTGAGCTACACTCCTTTCGACGAGCTGTTTCACGCAGTGATGTCAATATGTGAAATACACCACTACTCTCCAGGAAGTGCTCCTCCACACTCCTCCTGCCCTTCTCTCCTGCACTGTCAACAAGTGCCGTGCTCTGCAGCTCAGATACGAGAAGTATCGCTGCGAGTTCTTTCAATACACTGCACAACAGCTACCTTAGGAGTCTCCAGGCAGCATACATTCTCAACTTCAGTAGGCATTGTACGGCCATTTCCACATGTGCACCTATAAACAGAAGCAGTTAACACGCGCTATGCTACGGGCTACACCATAGAAACATACACAATAAATAGTTTCTCATTTACCAAGTAGAAACGTCTTGTAGAAGCCTTCGAGGTTTTCATTTTGCTCATGTCAGACTCAGAGTCAGACTCTGGGTCGAAGATATACGGCTCAGTTACTCTCAAAGCCATTGCTGAAAAAGTTATTACTATGACGTACCGTGTTTACTTCAGACTGTTTCCAGCGGCAGCTCGTGCAGCTCGTGACGTCATGAGTGGGCGGAGCCAACACGGAAGAGCTGAGCCTTAAAGTGACAGCTCCAAATCAGACCGTTCACTTTGGACTCATGATGAGAGCTCATCCAAACCGCTTGTATAAGATCATTATTGTGTGTTTCATGTTGCAAAACGTGATATGGTAACCTAAATGTATCCAAAATACACTGTATAGTGTTCAAAATAGTATAATATAGGACCTTTAAAGATCTCTTGAAGTGTACTGTTTCTCTGTCAAAGTCAGTCCCCAAACTATTTAAGTTACTGATATTGCAGCTTAGACTCTCAGTCTGTTTTTCTGTCACTGTGGCTGCATGCTACAGAACGAGAGTTACTAGTGTAACTACGGTTCTATGAATCCCGGATGACCGCCAGAGGCGGCGCTGAAAGCACTGGATGATCATCCTTGCGCATACGCAGGTCGAGAACTAATAAAAACAAAGTCACCTGTGACCTCCCGGTGACCCACGTGAGGCTATATAGTCATGTGACACCGGACGCTCAGTCCCTTCACACTTCTCGTGAAAGCACGAGACTTCTGAGGGACCAAGTGCTCTGGCGGTTATCCGGGATTCATAGAACCGTAGTTGCACTAGTAACTCTCGTTCTATGTCATCCCTACTGACCGCCAGAGGCGGTGCTGAAAGCACTGGATGAGGAATAACAACAAGGTCCCGAGGAATCCCAGAGGAAAGAATGAGTGCTCCCCCGTGAGAGAAAATGAAACAACCTCACCTTACTGAGACACAGAAGGATGCTGCCGCAGGACCCCGTCCAGCGGATGGGGCACAGCCACATTTACTCTATAAAACCTTGCGAAGGTGGTCGGAGACGTCCAGGAGGCCGCCGCACATATAGCCTCCAGTGGTACGCCATTCATCGCGGCCCACAAGGTTGTGACGCCCCTCGTCGAATGAGACCGCACTGCTGCCGGTAGGGGTAGCCCCTGTAAGGTGTAAGCTGTCTTTATCACCTCAACAATCCAGTGCCCGAGGCGTTGCTTTGAAAGAGCCTGACCCACGCGGGCACCAGCAAAGCAAACAAACAGACAATCTGACTTTCACACAGGTGCTGTAGCGCAGATGTATGCCTCCAGCGCACGGACAGGACATAGAGGTTCAGAAGGGTCCCTGAATTAAACCGGGCAAGCTGCAGCGGCTGAGCATGGCTAGCCACTGAGGTCACCTTTGGAACGAACGACGCATGAGGCCAAATCGTAACCCCAGAACCGTCAGGGTTCCATCTACAACAAGCCTCACTAACAGACAGAGCCTGAAGCTCGCCCACGCGTTTTGCTGAGGCCATTGCCAAGAGAAACGCGGTCTTAATCGAAAGCCACTTAAGGTCCACCTCTGCCAGGGGTTCAAACGGGGCAGACTTCAGGACCTCAAGCACCAGGGAAAGGTCCCATGTAGGTGCAACAAGACGTCTGGGCGGGTGCAAACGGCGGGCACCTCTCAAAAACAGCGTTACGTGCTCGTTACAGCCAACCTTGCCACCATCCAGTCCTGAATGCCAACAGGAGATGGCTGCCACATAAACTTTCAGGGTAGATGGAGAGCGACCCTGAGTCAGTAAGTCCTGAAGAAAAGCCAGTATGGTTGAAACTGAGGAGTGCTTCTGATCTTGTCTCTTGCCTTGGCACCAGACCTGAAACACTTTCCATTTACTTGCGTACAAGTGACACAGTAGACGGGGCTCGGGCATTGCTAATTGTGTTGCCTATATCCCCGTCGTACTCTGAAAAGGCTGAGTTGGCCCTTGTAAAGGCCAAACCCACAGTTGCAGACGGTCGGGGTTTGGTGGAGAATCCGACCGCCCAGCTGTGACAGGAGATCCCTCCTGGGGGAAGGCGCATCGGCGAGCTGCAACAGAGCCTGCGCAGCAGAGGAAACCAGACCTTCGCAGGCCAGAAGGGAGCCACCAAGAGGAGTCTGTGACCTTCCTGAAGGACCCTCAGAACGGTCTGAAACACCAGAGGAAATGGTGGAAATGCATAAAGAAGGGCCCTGGGCCAACAGTGGGCCAGTGCGTCCTGACCCAAAGGACTGTCTCTGTCCATCAGAGAAAACCAAAGGTGACAATGAGCCGTCTCTCTGGAGGCAAAGAGATCCACGTCGGCCTTGCCAAAGACTCTCCAGATGTGCGCCACTACCTCCGGGTGCAGCCTCCACTCCCTGGCAACGGACCCTGGCGGTGACAGAAAGTCGCGGGTATATTTTGTGCACCTGGGATATGAATTGCCCTCAGACTGCGAAACCGTGTAGTAGCCCAAATCAGGAGTCTCCGAGCCAACGCCAGCAACCTCATTGACCTGGTTCCCCCATATGATTGATATGGTACACTGCACTGGTGTTGTCGGACTTCACCAAAACATGCCTGTCCCGTAGATAAGGGAGGAAATGGCGCAGAGCCAGCTCTATCGCCAACAACTCCAAGGCATTGATGTGGTCCCTGCACTGCCGAACGGACCATGTCCCCTGCACAGTTCGCCCCTGCCATGTTGCGCCCCAACCTGTGGAGGACGCATCTGTGTGCACAACTCCCTTCGAGTTGGGGGAGCCGATGGGGACCCCTTGTGAGAAACGTCACATTCTTCCATTTGCACACAGACTGAAGACACTGAGGAGACACGAGTATCCTCCTGTGCCTGTGAGATGGCCGGGCAGAGTCCAGTTGGAGGCTGTTCAGCCAAATTTGCAGGGGTCGCAGAGACAGCAGCCCCAGAGGTACCACACTGGGTACCACACTGGCTGCGGCCGTCAGCTTGCCCAAAAGACGGAGGTACAACACATAAGGGGGAGCCTTGCCTGGTTTGAACTTCCGAAGCATAGCCATTATGTCACCGACCCGGGCCTGCGAGGGACGGGCAGTCATAACTGCAGGGTTCAGCACCATGCCGAGAAAAGTGATTTCCCGTGACGGGACCAGGTTGGTCTTCCCTAAATTCACATGGAGGCCCAGGTGGCCCATGTGGTCCAGAACAGTCTGCGTGTCCAGTACAGACTGGTCGTGGGATGGAGCACAAATCAACCAATCGTCCAGATATGGTAAGATTCTTAGGCCGCAGCTTGGAGGGGGAGAAGGCTGCTGCAATGCAACGAGTGAACACCCGGGGTGACAGAGAGAGCCCGAATGGGAGGACCCTGAACTGAAAGTGCCTCCCCTGAAAGGCAAACCGGAGGAACCTCCAATGTTGTGGCACAAGAAACATGAAAATAAGCGTCCCTCATGTCTATGGAGGTGAACCAATCGCCTTGGAAGACTGCATGAAGCACCTCCTTGACACACAGCATTCGAAATGGAAAACGTTTTAAAAAGCGTTCAGACCTCTGAGGTCTAGAATTGGGCGGAGACCGCCCGTCTTTTTTGGCACCAGAAAATATCTTGAATAAAACCCCCTGGATCCAGCAGAGGGTCTACAGGCACTATGGCACCCTTGGCCAGCAAGGTGGAAATCTCGTGAGTAAGCGCCTGTGCTTTGGTCGGGTCGTGAATAACAGTCATCCTGACCCGGCCAGGAATAGGAGGCCGGCGACGGAACTGTAGACGGTACCCCTGAGACAGAGTGGCCAGCACCCAAGTATCTGGAGTGGGCGGCCCAAAAATTCAGTTGTCCCGGGGTAAAACAGCCGACCGCCGGCCCAGCCAGGTCACTTGCGAAACCCCTGGCCCCTAGGGGGCTTGGGGGCGTCTGTCAGGATGCATAGCCCGGGAGGATGAGAGGACTGAGCTTGAGTCCGTCCCCTGTGGGCCTGATTCTGTCCTCGAGCTGGTTGCCGAGGCTCCCTAAAAGATTGTGGCATAGAATATTGCCGCGAAGGAGCTGCCACCGGGCCTGTTCCTGCATGCCGGGGGGTGCGTTGATGAAGGTCGACCAGTTGCCTCCTTGTACGGGTGGCCTGGGCCGTTCGCTCTAAGGCTTCGAGTGCCGCTGAACCAAAGAGTTCCCCTGGAACAACCGGGAGGCCCCTCAGAGTTCTCCTGCTGGTCTCTGAGAGGGGAGACTGTGCCAACCAAACCTGACGTCGTGCCTGGACTAAGGTAGACAGCAGGCGCCCTAGCTCTCTTGACATCAATGCAAAAGCCTGCAACGATGCATCCACCAGGCCTTGCGTAGATCCATCAAGCTCAACAGCCTCCAGGGAGGTGGACAAGCGAGCATTAAATGGGACAAAGAGTTCCCAATATGACCCATGCGAGCTCCCGAGTCATAAGCCCTGCAGAGCAGGTCATCAGTGACACGACACTGTGGACGTGGGCATCTAGCATTGGTCCGAAGGGCCTCCTCAGGGTGGACGATGAGCGAAGCTATGGTTGGCTCAACCGCCGGCATACGCCCCAAGCCAACCTTATCAGGCTCCTGCATCGCAGCCAGTGCCCTACCCTCAGACGTCAGCCTTGAAAACGCTCTGGTGTCTGTCCAGCAGGCATGCAACTCCCTCACATATTCATCAGAGGGAGGAACTGTAAAGGCTGGAACGGCTGCTCGGCGACAAAAGAAGGCGCTAGAAGAAGCCTGTTGTTCCTGTGGCACATCCAGCTGTAAACGACCAAGCGCTGTCTTAATAGCTGCAGCGACAGACACCTCACCGCTTCCTTGAGAAGAGGCGGAGGTCCGGGAACCCGACTCAGAAGCTGGGAGATCCAGGGTTGCCAAACCCTCCTGGAAGAAGGTATCAGAAGCCGCCACCGACAGAGCATCCTCGGAGACCGAGGGAACATCTATTGTCCAGTGTTTGAAACGGCCCTGTGGTCAGCATCCGCCTGGAGGTTCTGAAGAAGCGCCCTCATTTGGGCCAACTCTGAAGAAAGACTGTCCACCTTAGCAGTCAATCTCCCAGAACTCTCCTTTCTAGCCTTTTTCCTGTGGTTCTGATTGGGCATCTGCAGCAGGGCGCTTACCAGATTGCCCGGCTGGCAGCTGACTAGGGCACACCTTCCAGCAGGTTGATCAAACTCAGCCAAGCGAGCTGCACGTGGGGACAGTGGCATGATCACACAGTTGGGGCAAGCACTGTCAGACAGGGCCTCTCTAAGGTGGTCGACTCCCAGACAGGCCGAACACAGATCATGTCCATCATCAGGCTGCAGTGAGGCCATGCAGGCCCTGCAGCACAGGGTGTCGAGCATCATCTTGAAACTGCCGAGAAAACAGGCTAATGTGGTAGCGCTTAAGCTGCGCTAGTAACTCACTAACTAGTACTCCCAGACAGAGCAGGCGGAACGCGGCAGAGTCAGGTCGAGCAGAGAACGCCACTAGTGAATCGGAGACAACTCAACCAATCCTAATAACAAGTAAATGACCACAGAAGCAAGAAGCCCAATGGCTCTTATACAAAATAACAGAAAATGCTACAGTAGCAGGGAGCCCAATGGCTATATAAGGAAACACAAAATACTGCTGAAGCAGAGAGCCCAACGACTATACAAATGAACAGAAATACTGCAGTAGCAGGGAGCCCAATGGCTATATAAACAAACAAAATATACTGCTGGAGCAGAAAACCCAACGACTATACAATGAACAGAATACTGCAGTAGCCGGGCTTATATAATAAACAAAAAATACTGCTGGAGCAGAGAGCCCAATGGCTATACAATTAAACAGAAACACTGCAGGTAACAAAGAAATACTGCAGATGCAGCCAGGTGCGGCTAATAAACGTAAACAAAGACC
>CM072164.1:20376453-20590756 GCA_036850595.1 Rhyacichthys aspro
GGTTCTGGCACTGACCCAAACTGCTATCGATTTACCATGTCTAGCCCAAGTCCTGGAGAAGCTGGTCCACAAACAACTAAGCCACTTTCTCGACTCAAATCAAATTTTAGCTTTCGTCCTGGACATGTGTGTATAACAGCTACCATGTAGCAGTTGTAGTAGGTTCTCCAGTATTGGTCTGTCCGCCAACTGCCGTGACTGGTTTGCCAGCTATCTGTCCGACCGTGTCCAGCAGGTGAAGGCTGAAAACATCATGTAAGAGCCACTACTCATCTCCAAAGGTGTCTCTCAAGACTCTATCCTGAGCCAAACCCTTTTCCCCATCTCCATCAATGAAATAGCTAAAGCTGCTGGCCATTCCCGGATCCATATGGCGCCGATGACACCATACTGTACTCAGTCGGTCCTTCTCCCCATTGTGCTGCAGACACTCTTCAGCCTCACCTCTATAGTCAGTCCTTTTACAACCTTCACCTCTGCCTTAACACCAATAAAACAAAATGCATTCTTTTTACTCAGAAAACAGATGCCTTCAACCTCCCTCCCATCACCTATGCGGCTCAGCTTTGGAGTACGTCAAACCCTACAAATATCTAGGCCTTTGGTTGGACTCATCTCACCATTCATTCACCACATATCCATAACCTTCAAGCTAAAGTCAAAACCAGACTAGCTTTCCTCTTCTGAAATAAACCCTCCTTCACTCATGCAACCAAATGCACCCTTGTCAAAACGACACTGCTCCCAATTTTGGACTCTGGAGATATTATCTACAAATTGGCACAAAGCACTGCCCTAAAAAAAATAGGATACTCTACCACTCAGCCATACGTTTTGCAACTAATGCACCCTTTCACACCCATCACTGCGATTTGTACAGAACCGGCGGCTCCATCACTGACTTCTCTTTATATATAAAACAATCCTGGGCAAGACACCTCCCTATTTATCATCTCTGCTTCATTTCACCCATAGCACTCATCACACCAGATCAGGCAGTTTTATCAAGCTTGTTATCCCCAAAACTTTCACTTTTTTCAGGCGTAATTCCTTCCACTTCGGAGCAGCAAACGACTGGAACATATTGCAAAATACCATCAAACTTGCATCTTTGATGTCAGTTTCCACTTTCAAACAGAAACTCCAATAGATCATAGTTGACACTTGTTCTTGCTGAGAAATCCGACTGACCTCCACACACATCGATATGTACACACTTGCTCATGCATCTCACACACCTCATTCTCACAAACACACCCTCCCCTCTCTTTGATAAGGTTAGTTGACCTCATTTTCGTCACTCTCACTATCTTTTGTTTTCTTTTTTCTTTTTAATATACTTGTTCCGTGTTGTCTTGCGTGCTTTTGTCTTTTTATAACTGTATGTATTGTTTTACGTACCTTTGCCCACGAGTGTTTATTCCTGCCAGAGCCGCTTGGCCAGGTCATGTTTGTGAATGAGAACTGATTCTCAAACATTTTACCTGGATAAATAAAGGTTAAATAAATAAAATAAATAAATAAATAATTTCTTTCAAATATTAAACACTGTTGACCTGTAAAGCCTATTCCATATGCTTGCTGTGGTTCTTGAGGGGTGTTGTATCTAGCGCTAGCCTGTCACTAGCTGCTTTGCTGGATATCTGACATGTGATTTAATCCCTTTAAAGTCTTGATAAAGACAAATTAACTCTCCACAGTATAAAACCTCTTTCATTCTCCACACCACTCTCAAAACACGTTGCTTTTTTTCGCTGATGGAGAAACATACTACACTACTCCGTGGTTTATCCCGTATGTTTGGAGTTCCTACAGAACCCGGAATGATGCGCTGCTATTATTTTCTGTCTTTCCTTGGGAATGTGAAGTAACTCGTGTAGCAGCGTCCCTTTGGAGGCAATGAAATTACTGTGTAGATTATTGTACGTGTATATTGTTTTACTAGATCTGTTATATTTTTTAGATAAAATATGTTATCCTTTGGAGATTGCCATTTTTTAAGCCCCTGAGGGTTTTGGCATTCTCCCACATATCTATTTATGAACCGTTTTAATATTGTCAAATTGTTTTTATTGTGCAAATAAACAAATAAAAAAAAAAATTAAAAAAATAAAAACACTGCTGAAAATACACTTTATTACACTTTATCGGCAGCTATAAACTCACTAGAACGTCATATGACAGCTGGTGTAGACTGTGTACCTGTAGATTGTATTGTGGTGTATTGTAGAGTGTAGAGTATATAATATATATATAAGTATAAAAACAGTAACAGCATAAAAAAAATGGTAATCTGGTTTATTTATGTAATTCATAGTTACACATACAAAATAAATGAAATATAAATGATGTCTTACAATAAATGGGTAATTTTCTGTATCATACATTCTGTAATTATTTTAGCAAAATTATCCTTTTTATTAGATGCTGCCCTGGCAACTCTGCCTCAGAGCACAGTGACTCAAGTTAATTATTAGAGCCAGGAATAAACATCTGCAGATGTCAAACTTTATTATTTCATTTTAAGAAAAGTTTTAGTTTGTTTCCAAGTCTCTCCACACACCACTCCCCAGTTCTTTCTCCCACTCTCAGGATGTATGAAGAGAAAAACAGGCTCCTTATCAGCCGAGGACTGTCAGCTGAGCACAATATACAGGAGATGGATGGAGCACTGGACAGTAACATAGAGATTGAGGTTATGGGTAATAAATTATGAGATAACTACCAAAAGCTGCTGTTCCTCCCACACTGGGCAATAATCACGTTTATAGCCTACACAGGTGGTTCTGTTTAAGTGAATATTTTAATAAGCTCAGGATAAACGAAAAGAATAGACTCGATCATGATGTCAAACACAATATAAAAAAATGCTCATTAGATTATGTTTTTAAAAGAAGTGTGTGACATGATGATATTAGAGCACGGACAGTTGGAGAGAGAAAAAATATCTGAGCAATAACGTGAGGTGTGTGAGAGTAAAAAGTCCTTTATTCATATCAAGCATGGACTTTGATTTTGGAGAGATTGTTGAATTGTGCTCTTACATTTTATCTTTTAAGTTTTACACTCACACAGCGACACAGATGAAAAGGACTAGGCGTAAGAAGATGAAAGAATGGATATGCTCTTTAGGTAATTGGTTATCGAGTTAGGTTTAATTTTTTATCCTCGATTTAGCATTCATACTAAATAGATTCAAATTCATATTTGGCATTTTGGCCTATTTTATGAGTCAGAATTAAAGGTTGATATTCATATTTCAGATGCTCTCCCTGATGTGGGAAATTAAGAAGGATTTTGAGATATTTAGGATTACTACCTGATGTGATAGGCCGTGGGAGCATATACTAGCCCCTGGGTATAGCCCCTTGGTAGCCTGGCCAGCCAGACAGCTTTCTCATTGTATTACATACAGAGAAAGTTAGTCTGGGATCGATGGATTTAAACTGGATTTCAAGGCAGGACCATGGGCAGAACTAACGCTCGCTGAGTGAACCAATCAGAGAAGCCACGGATGTGACGTAAGGAAAGCGAAACTTATTCTAGTTGTCAACAAACCACAGCGTACAGCAGCGTGGCTCGAGAGAGAAGATGCTTCGGAGACGGTGAATGACTTCTGTTGTTTTTGTCAGAAAAATCTGAGGACACAGGGTGTAATATCGAGTTCAGTGCTTATTTCGATCGTAGTAAGCTCCCTAAACCTGCTACTGTTTTCTCGCGCTCAATATGACGCGAAACAAAATCCCGCCTCCCTCGCTACGATTGGTCGGAAAGAAAGCGCCGGAGCAGAAATCGGGGGCAGATCGATCGATCCCAGACTAACTTTCTCTGTATGTAATACAAAGAGAAAGCTGTCTGGCTGGCCAGGCTAGCCCCTTGGTGCCCCCACAGTCATAAAATACTTTTGTGACATTTTTCAACATGGCAGTGAATGGGTGCAGGCTTTTTATGTAAATGTACAAATATATTTTAATATCATTGACTACACCAATATCTAAGTGTAATATGACTTGTATATTTTGTATGGCAACTGATGTTTGGAATGTGGGCCACTAAAGAAATAAACTTCACTCATTGGTCTACTTTCTCAGCATAACAGTGCCACTTTTTTGAAATTGCCGTGGAGAAAAAAAAGTGGAAAATTCCTGATCTGTTTATGCGATTGTACATGGCTTTGAATAGAGGACTAATTGCTCTGTTGTGCAGTGCAAGGCCAAAGCCCGTACTCAGTGTGGAGACTCACAGATGCAGTGTCTACGTCTTTCTCAGGTTAGCCTTGGAAAATCGAAAAATATCCTCTCAGCACAATGAACTGAATTCTCCAAATGTCACTAAATGGATGAGAAATAACTCCAGAAAGAATTCAGTGGAGCCAGAAGTCTTCAGACTGTGGGAAGGAGAGCTGTTCATACTTTTAATGGAGTCTCAAAATATGACACTCAGAAATACACATCATTCTGTTCATCATTTTTTGCAAATCTGGCCTGAGAACATTCAAATAGATGTTGGCAATAATAATAACGGTCAGTACAGAGAAGAGTAGTGTGAAGCTAAATTCAACAGCCTTTCTAGAGTATTGTTGAAAAGACTCGTCCCCAATGACGTTTTCTGTATTGGTGTCTTTTGAGGTTTTTTTTTTTTGGTTTTTTTTTTTGTGCATATACTTATATTTTCTGGCATTTACTCTTATGCACAGCTCCAGCCTCATCCACACAATGCCCAGTGCTTTGAGAACTGTCACTGTGTCCTGTCACAGATCACAAGCTTCAACATGTAAAGACCTTGATGTGTGCTTTTTGGCTGATATGTGTGTGAATTCTGGGATATTTTTCTCGACAAAATAACCCAGATTGCAAAAATGTACTACTGAAGCCATTGTAGCCTGTTTTCCATCCAGCTGAATGAATGAATTCAGGATTTGGTCATTTGAAATGCATGGATGTATAGAATCAAAACAATGGGAAATGGGGAAAAATGGCTCAGGGTTCCAGACATTGGTATTTGTATGGATAACACTGAGAGACAGACACTAGAACTACATAAACAGTGAACCAATGGACCAGTATAGACTTGGGATCTGTAGGTTCATAGACATTTCATCAAAACTGAATGGACAGCACTGACGCATTGTTGTGTTGTCATAATGGATAGGCAATCTCCAGATTGGGCAACCTGAATTATATCATGTAAAACAAAAAAGCAGCATTTTTTTCTGCTTGTGGTGAGAGCCACCTGTAAATAGCCACCTAAACATGACAAATGTACAGACAGCACCTCTAAAATAGCCGTATATTCAAACATAACTGTAAAAGGGCATCAGCTTTTAGTTATCCCTGCCCCTTTTCTCCAAAAGTCAGAGAAAACTTCTTTGAAAGTCGCAGTGCGCAGTGTTCACATGGTTTAAACCACTGACGGTCAGATTTTGCAAATGACCATTTTAGGTCAAAAGAGTGTACCCTGATCTCACTGTCTCTGCCCAATATTCGACCTCCAAATGCTGAAGAATCACAGAAATGATCACAACAATACAGAGCAGCTCCAGTGAAATGCAACACGGCATTTGATTCGATCCCAAAGGTATCTGACTCTTTCCAGCCATCGTACCTGTAGTTTTCCAGAGCCACTGTGTCGACTGCGTTGGTACAAGCATCAGTGCATGACCTCACTTTATATAATGGCAGACTGGACTGATAAGAGAGCACAGCCTCACCACAGTCCACTGACTGGACAGTAGCGATGAGCAGAATAAACACAGAGGAGGCAAGAGACAACACAAGTCTTTCTCTTGCAGGAAACCTTCACTTTACTATTTATAAGTACCTAGTGTGCATTATAGCATTAGAGCTGCAGTAGATGAAACTCTTTAGTCCAGCATTGACACATCTGATATGAAGAAGTAAAGGGCACATACATCAGACAAATAAAAAAAAAAAATGTGCATACAGACTTAGAAAAATAGCATTAAAATAAAATGTAAGTACATAAAAAAAACATAAAAGGAAAAGATACTAGAGTAAAAACTGAGATTTTTGTAGTAAATTTGTTTTGAAGGGGTCCTGGAACTTGTATTGATTACATCCAAATGACACATTTACAAAACAGTTTGTTTTTTTTCCACAGAACTTTTCAACTGTATAACTTTAGGTAAAGGTTGGGAGAAGAGTGAGCATAACTGTTATGTCACTTGATGATATGTGGCCAAATGAAAAGGTCAGCAATAATAAGACAGAGTTAAAAACCCCGTCTTGGAGCCTTTTACTGTTTATCTGTACTAACAAACGGTACAAACTGTTAGTTGAAATAGTTGGAAACACTGACCATGATATTTTGACTCAAGATTTTAAACCATCTCATGCCTAGCAATTGTCCAAGGTGTTATCCGACTCAGGCCTAAAACTGGTAGAAAATGAATAAATAAAAGAGAAAGAGAAGACGACCAGGCAGTCAGGCAGTCATCCACACTAAAAACCAACCATGAGTTCAATTCAAACTAAAACATGGTCTGCATGGTTTTCTTAAAGTGTTAAGTAGTGTTAACCTGACTCCTACACACAGATAGAACTGCTACACAGAACAGAGTCTGTTTCACAGTACCATCTGGGAATTAAAAACCCGCCTCTTCCTGTTAGTGCTGCAACATCATTGGTAAAAAGTCCGGTCAAAGAGTCCGGTGAGTCCACGGTTCGCGACTCAAGCGGTTTGGTTGGCGCGATACAAGATGGATTTACAAGAGTTTTGGAAACTCCCAAATCTCGCAAGAATCCAGCTGCAGCGCAAGGTTAAAGTAGTGTGTGAAAGAAGCAAACTGAGTTTTAAACGAGTTTTACAAAACCTCATATAGATACATGGTGTATCTGGATTGCTTTCCTATGGTTGTCATTTTTCCTCAAGATTAGACATTTCCTTTTGATTAGAGTTCACTTTTTTCTGTATTTTATTCATTTACCTCACTCATTCACAGATTATCAGTCTACATGCATACACACACCGTAACTCATCCACAACTCTCGTCCTCTTTGGGATTTATATCCTTAGAGCAGTGCAGATTGAAAAGGTGAGATCAGTCGAGCATGATGAGGCCGACAGCTCAAATAGGAGCCACAGATGATGCACGATATGTGTCATTCCTTCCCCCATTTTTCTCGTCTTACATCAGAAGCCATGACATCTGGAGCATATGACTTTCAAATGAAGGTTGTGCTTGACTGACTTGTTTGAATTATTGGTTATTCTCTGTGGTCTAAGGTTAATTGCATCTTGTAATGTATAGCCTCTTATACATGTCTACATGAGATGTGAGGGAATTTACACCTGAACTTTCTCTTGACAGTTGTGCGTGCAAACCATGAGCACATTGACAGGATTTGCATTCATACATTGGCATTAATACATTTGCATTCATACATGATGTGTCTGTGGAGATTCAGCCTTTGAGGTTATGATCCAATAAAGGGTTAAGAAGAAGGCATCTGGGTACAGTTTGGATAGTAGAGGACATATCATAAACATTTAAGAGGGTGGGCAATGATAATGACTTGTATAATTTTTTGGTGATAAAAAAAAAAAAAGTCATATCATGATATCAACAATAAAGCACAGTTTTCAGTTCAGTTTTATTTTATTTGTATAGCCCAGTATCACAACAACAACTGCCTTAAAGGGCTTCACAAAACAGACAGTAAATATGCAAACACAGGCAAATAAGTTATTAAACAGTCCTGAATGAGAACTCTGCTCCACATCTTGCACTATCACTGCGCCTCCTTCATCAGATTCAAAAGAACTGTCTGCATCTAAACTCTATGAAAGCTGCTGTGCATATATCAGGTTAAGCTCTCCCTCTCAGGGATATAAACTATTTGGATGAGTGAAGAAACATCACTTTATTTCAAAACAGCTGGTGTTTCTCAATTGCCAGAATCCTTCCTTTAGGGGCAGCTCCTGGCTTTGAAGTGAAGCCCTGGCCTCAGTTTTGACACTATCTAAATACTACTATACGCAAATGTTTTATTGCATTAAATTGTGTTTATTAATAAAGTTTAGTTGATAGCTTCCTGAAGTGTTATATATAAGTTACTTATTAAAGCCCAGGTCATCTGCCAACCTCCTAATTTTGCACGTGTTTGCACAAACAAAACAACTGATAAGTGATCATATTCAAATGACAATGCAATGCAATACTGTGCGCAGAAATATAATATGGTACAAAAAAAAGTTGTACGATCATTTATATAAGCAACACATTCAATGAATTACAGAAATAAAAACACTCATTGAAAATTGAAAAGAGCACCAGGATGAGATCCTGCCTCTCCTTCTCCAGACTGTCACCTGTTTCACCTTGAGGATGTGGTGGTAAATAATTGACTTCAGCCTTCCTAGGCTTTTTGATGTTCTTGGCCAGAATCTGATCATGTGCTGCTTTCCTCGAGTGAATTCACTGCAAGTTCCAGATAGCCAATGCCTTGCAGTTTGGACCAGAAGTTATTCATTTTATATTTTAATCTCTGGATCCAACCATAGCACCCATTGAATGACCCCGGTTCTTTTTAGGCAAGGATGCTTTTGGACAAGGGCTTTGGCTGCCTGGCTCAGATGTGCGCTTGAGGGATAAGCAGTGTACTCAAAAATTGTCTCTGCTAATTGACTAAGAATATCAGGTAATATTGTCAGTCGCCCTTTTGAACAAAATAGAGTCCCAGAGGAACTATATTGTAGGTTTCCAGATGACAGTAGCACTTCAGTAGACGAAGAAAAGCGAGGAATTGGAAATTCAACTGGCCATGGCTTAGTTCGCTCAATGGGTGATGCTGGAAGAGGCATTGTGTCATCGGAAGATAATGATGAGGAGGCATCATCCAAAGGCTGGGAAGAAGGCGGTGGAGAAAAGTCAATATTGCTTGTAGAAGAGCTGTCTACAGATGACAATGTCAAGGTTATGGTAGGCTTCTCAATATAGACAACTTTGATGGTGTCCTTATCCTTAATGTAAGTTGTGGAAAGAAGTGTTAAAAATTAATTGACAAAATCTGCGTCCTTGTAGTGCAAACAGAAATTTCCAAAAAGAGTAAAAATATCTGTAACTACTGATTGCAGTTCCTCAACTGTTGAGGGGATTCCAGAAGGCAAGGTTAGTTTGCGGACATCATGCTCTGATAGTATAACTGCAAGGATGGCTGATTCGGTCATTATTTGTTCTGTAAAACACAAAAAAAATTAACACAGTTTAAACTGTTTGCCAAGTAAAGCCTTAATCAACAGTTATGTGACGTTTTAGTGTTATAATCTTTTTTCAACCCATCATGTAAGGTGTTAAAGGAAACATGTCAGTTAGGTCTGCAGGCTGGAGAACTTTTACAGTGTGAGTTCTCTGCAGGACAAAGCTTTTCAGATGACCATGCACTCAAACATTCAACAATGTTTTACAACAGCTATCTGCAACACTTCTACAAAGTCAGGTAGACCCCTTTCGAGCCATAGGATTTCCAACTGCAAATATTGTGCCACAGTATTGGAGATTTTTTGTTATCTGCATTTGTGTCTCATCAGGAAATTTTAGGCACAGTGCATCCTGAAAGTCTTCTCTTAGGACAGCAATGTCTATAGAAGACAGCTGTGTGGCTGGTAGTGCAGGGTTAACAAACCTACCATCCTGTTGATTATGCTATGCCATTATTAGCTGATGCTTTGTCGCAAGTGATATATATATATATATATATATATATATATATATATATATATATATATATATATATATATATATATTATATTTATATTTAAAAAAAGTGCTGTGCCTAACGCTGAGGAAGCTGAGGCTAAACCTTAGGCCAAAGAGCTTTTAGTGGAATATGCCTGATGTTGGGGTAGTCTCAGGTAATGGTGTTTGGGGATTAGTTTTTCTTGTGGAAACACTTGGAGGAATCTGTGTCTGTGTACAGAGATTTTACAATCTAGGTAACATATTGTCTCCTCTGTGTAGACATGACTAACAACAAGTTCTACTATGTCTTTTAGCAGTAACAATACTTCCCATGCTGGTTCTCCCTCTGGAATTTTGGTTCCAATTGTGAGAGGCAGAAATCGCAGCAATGACCAATTTTCACGGGCATTTCCTCCGACACTCTTTCTGGCAGCAAAATTCAGGAAGACTTGTTGCGGGGCATCAGTCTTATCTTATCCATTTGTAAGGAAACGTTTTAATGCTGTTGTTAAGTTCCTCAATAGTAAAATAGTGGCTTTTAATAAACACCTGAAGACACAGAGCCAATTCTCTGGGAACTATACCCTCAAACAGATCATGCATTAAATCTGGTGGGTACCCTGATGTGATGTGAAAATACTCCAGACTCTGTGTTAGTGCACACGTTTTTTTAACTCCACAGACGTGCCCTAGAGCAGCATTTTCCTGCACCATGTAACGATGTTCTTCCTTTTACCTTTTTGCCTAGCCAAGGGATGTACAGACCGTCCTTCTCAAAGCTCGCTAGATCCTTCAGCAGAGGCTCCTGTATGGTGCTGTAGCCAAACTTTTTTACATCGTCAGACCTGCAGAGAACAGCCAAGAAAATTGATGTCAATGAAGATCTACGCAGTACAGGAACATCTGCCAACACCTAATAAACACCTATGACTTTGTGCTTTTTTCTCGAAGTCCCCAGGGGGTTACAGATCTCAAAATCATCACTGTAGAGAATAATAGAGATTGTAGGATCCTGTTCTGAAAAAAGTGTATTGTTTTTATAGTAAAAGCCATCAGAACATGATCTGTAGGTTGTGTCACTGTTACTTTAAGCGTCACTGTTGAAAAACACATCCTGAATATTCTTTTGGTTCAAAACTTGGAGTAGAGACTTCTGAATGGGAACGTATTGAAATGTTCTACCATTTTCCCTACTGAGTACATATTCCACTGGTTCAACCACTGAAAAGTTTTTTGTGTAATAAGCCCTTCTCTTGTAAGCTGTGGAAAGTGGGCCATCTTTGCTCAGAACTAAGTAAAAGGGTTGGCCTCACAAAGTTCTTTTACCATATCTGATATAACAGATTCCTCTAAAATAACAATTATGCTTTCTCCAACATGCTTTGATAGTGTCTTTCATTATAGGACCAGAAGCTGACCAGAAGCTGAGAGATGAAATGTAACTCCTCAACAACACACAAAGACACAAAAAGTATACCTATATCAATTAATTACCATTTTCTATTTCCAGCTATACAATAATAGTAATCATAGCAACAGCTTACTTGGATGACTTTTTAGAGTGTACAACGTATCCTCGAAAGTGGAAAATAGCGCACAAACACAAGCACTCTGCTTACAGCCTCATTGGCACAATATAAATGTCAACAACAAGCATGTTAACAACATGCCCAGCACTCCCCCAGAGGATCTGTAACACTGATTTCTACATTACACCCACCTGGCGGTTATACCAGGATGCCAGCAGCATATTCAAAACTGAGTGAATAAAAATGATCCAGATAAAGTCATGATAAAACCTGGTATATGACAGCGAATCTCAATACACTTATTTAGAACATTACATTCAAATTCAAGAGACTACACTTACTGCTCACATCCCCAGTGAATAATATTGTGTTATCTGTGCATGCCATTGTTACATTTATTTGACATCAAAAGTAAATATTTACTTACGAGATCATGGTAAATGGAATAGAAAATATTTATTGGACAAAGAATTTGTACCAATTAAGTAAAAGGAGACATCCACCGTTTAATGAATGTAACCAATGTGGACCAAGCAGACCCCCAAGATAAACCAAATATCTGTTTTATATGGGATTCTTTTATAGTGAAGATAAGGGCAATAATGATAGCATTCCCAGCAAAAGGGAAAGCAAGTTTTGAAATAGAACTGGCTAAAACAAAAAATAAATAAATACATTGAAGACAAAACATAAAAAGAAATAGATAATGTATTAACAACTAAACTGCAAGAACTGACATGAAAAATTGACTCATGTTTGTATGTATGTATGTATGTATGCGACCACTCAAAAAGGAGTTAATAAAAACTGATGTTGCTTTACCAATGATTTTGTGAGATTTTTAACTTTTTTTGACTTCTTTAAACATTGTTTTTTGCCTCAAAACGCATACACCAAAAATGTATTAAATAATATATATATATATATAAATTTTGGGGTAGTGTATCATTAGGTGATGTTTAGGTATTAGGTTTTTATCAGGAATTTGGTTTTGAACATGTTATGGTGGTCTTCTATCGATTGTTTTAGATAGCATATCATGCCATCAGTAAGTATAGGTGCAAATGGAATTTTGACAATTTGTATCAAAAGTAGCAAACATCAACAATGTCCCAAAAATTAATGGTGTGTTGTGAAACAGATTATGTGTTTGAATTGCATTCAAACCAAAATGCTTTGTTTTCTCTTCAACTTTTAGAACACTTGGTCAGTTTTTTCATTCAAGAAAACCATAATTAAAACTCTGAATCCTCTCTAAAAGTGTATTAATGGAAATGTAACCATTTTTATCATAAACTGGAAAAATATCTTCAGCTCATACTGAACAACACCCTCTAACGAGTCATGCATAATGTCAGCTTCATAGTTTTCAGTTTATATATTCATAGTTTTTTTCTATGAAAGTAATCCAATGAATTCACAACACAGTTGTTTTTAAACCATAAATGGAATGTTTTTCAGGATCATTGCTTAAAGCATTGCAATGTTCTTTATGTAGGTCTTTGGAACACAAAATAATACCAGCATCAGTCTCACTGAAAAGAAACTGAATTTCCTGCTTCTTTGACAAACAAAATGTACACCAATATGTTGCGCTGAAAGATTCAACAAATCTTAACAAGCTATTCAAAGCAAGATTGTCTCCAGTGACTTGGATTACAGTACCAAACAAAGGTTCATCATGGTATGGAAGTTTGATCCCCTCATTTGATCCTATATAATACACTATAGTCTTTACCAATCTTTAGGCTTCTTATTAAAATATGAAGATCCAAGTGGCCAAAGTGGCTTGTAAGAGTAATTATGTTTTAGTCAAAATAGAAATCTACCAGCATTTGGTTAGTTGGATAAAGTTGTCAAGCCTAGGTAACAAGCCTATAATCACATCCATTTACTTTTATGTTTTTTTGTGTATCCTATAGCTAATGACTATCACCTGGCTTAATCATTTAGTTTTAGGGGAAAACCTATTCACAACCTATAACACATTCACTACAACCAACCAACCGACCAATCTTTGCCAGAGAAGAGAACTGGTCAAAGAGCAGTTGAGACAGCTGTCAGTCAGAGCTGTGCTTTATGACTTCGTCTTTGATGGACTTTTCAACCCCAGCGGGGGCGGGACTCGGTGAGAGCCACAGCAAGAGGGCAACACACATGATGAGAGGCAGACAATGCAGCGGAGCAGTAGCTGTAGGAAGTTTAAATATATAGCGGGCATTTTTAGCCGTTGATTTCTTGTTCATAAATGCTTGCCAAAAAGGGCACTTAAAGGGCATAGAGCAAAGGAGCAGGTGCTGGAGCACCACCTGGGGTCTATCTGAGCACGTCCCTGAAGAGCAGCAAGATGAATATTCATGAGCACAGAGTTTACCTCGGGAGGAAGATTTTTTTAGTGTAAAATACACACAGCCACGTTTATGAACACCCTTCTTTGAACCCAAAGGGTTCACAGTTTCAAATTCATCAAAGTACAACAAAATCTGGTGTGCATGTTGAACGAGTGGATGCTTCTGAAAGTATGGGCCATCATTTACATCCTCATATGTGCCCTTCCTACAGGTATTTTCTTGAAAAAAGCACTGTCTTATCTCATCATTTTTGAAAACAGACTTTAACATACCTAAAAGGGGTACATAAATATATTTATTTGTTATAGGAATCTGCCTGTAGATACCTGTGGTTCTATTTCTGCGTGTATCCAATCTGACAACAAGGACATATTCTTTAGATTATTTCTTTTTTTCTCTGCAATAAATGAAGTGAAGGGATTATCAAGCTGATTTACAGTGTGCTGTATTTTTTCATAAAAATCTGGCTTTTGAGTTGTGTTAGAAATGTTTTTTAAAACTGACTCTCGGCTTTGCTCATCATTGACAACTTCCTCCATTGAAGTTACTATGGTTTAAACAGTATTTTCAGAAAGACCTGAAGATTGAAGCTGAGCAATTACTGGCCCACACATAGTCTTAAGAGAATTCTGTGTTATCACTGAGGGAACCTGCAATATGGATGAAGATGTGAAGGTTCATCTCCGGATTTGAATTTTCTTCTTTTGCTCACAAATGCAGAGCAGAAATGGTTGTCTTAATTCAACCTTTTCTGGAAACGTTATAAGACTTCTTCCTTCCTAGCATGTGAAAAAAATAAAAATCAATAATACAATAACTATACAGCGTCAACTTTGAACACACATTCTTGATATTGTTAGTGTGTGTGTACAAAGAGAAACATTGGGTTCCAACCCACTGCTGTATAAGACTTTATGATTAGTACAGAAAGTTGATATACCTTCACATATAACTGATCTTTGACATGTTTTTAGGAACTCTCCATGATGATGGCAGAAGGTGTAGAAGTAGTAGAAGGAATGTCACATCAGTATCCCAGTCTTAAACAATACATACAGACACTATATGACAAAGACAAATATGTAAATGATAGTTACTTACTCCAATTGACACATTTTGTTCATATTATATTTTTAAGAAAACATCTGAACAACAAACCATACCATTATCATTGTTAGTCTTAGGGTCCAAGGCAGTTAACAGCTCCGAAACAGACATTTGAAGAAATTCAGTAATCACTTTGTGTTTAAAGTAAGTTGGCCTCTTTGAAATAAACCTTTCAGGAATGCAGTCACCAAACATCGTGGAAAAATTTAGTTCTACCTTTAAAAACAGACATTCAATATTAATAAGTGCAATCATTGCAATTACAAAAACATGAACACTAAGATTATCTAAAGGTCCTTACTAATCCAGGTGTATCAAGCAAGGGAATATGTGAAAGACAGAGGAAGCTTCTTTTTGATTATGCACAAGGTTCTGCCTGTATTCAAAAGTTTCTGTCATTCTTTCCTTAATAAGGGACTGTTTGGTTGATTATTTGCTGAAAGAGCTTTCCTTGCACACCTCCCCAATGAGATGTTCATCAATCAACAGGGACTGACGTTGTGTAGTTGGGCTACTCTGCAGTGGTGTTTTGAGTGTTTTGAGTCTCCAGGCCAATAGCCAGTATTGGCATCAGGATCATAAAAGTGTTCTTGTTTATGCAAACAGATGCCAAAATACAAATTAATTTCAATTGTTCTCATTTAATATAGAATTTTAAAAAAACATCAGTTTAATGAAATATTAACTCACAAATCCATGTTTTGAGAATGGATCTTCAAGATATGGAAAAAAAACCTCTTGAGATATCCGTATGTTCCAAGGTGGAAGCCTTCTGTGGAAGCAAAAAATGTATACCATATATCATGATTTACCGTATTTTCCGGACTATAGGGCGCACCTAAATATAAGCCGCACCCACTAAAATTTAAAAGAAATATATATTTTGTCACATATAAGCCGCACCGGACTATTAGCCGCCGATATCCAGGCTGAGAAATAAGATATTTACATAGAAAGATTTTGTAGCATAAGTGTTTATTCATATACCTGAACTGATTGTTTCTGAACAGTGCCTGTAACACGGCAGTAAAAGTGCTGATCAAACAAAACAGAAAAGTCATTGATGGTTTTATTCATCTTCCTCCTGTGCACTAAAACCAAGTTGCTTTATTTTTCTTCCTCCTGCGTACTGAAACCACTGAACACCAAACCACTGTCAATTTTCTTCCTGCGCACTGTTAAAGCGCAACAGCGCAACTATTAAAGTCGCTTCATTCTCGTGCACTGAAACCACAAGTCACTATTCATCTTCCTCCTGAGCATTGAAACTACTGAACACCAAACCACTGTCACTTCATTTGTTTTCCATTATGAGGGGGTGAGGGTGTAAAAATATTACCATATTTTGCTGTTGTGTGTCTTGGGTTGCATGTGCTAAGAATAAAAACTGGAGCTTTTTTGTGTGTGTGCTACCGCTGCCTCGTTTGTCTCGTTTTTGCACTTCCTGCTAGAGCGCCCCCCTGAGGGCTGAAGAAATATTCATAGAAAAGCCGCATCTCTGTATAAGCCGCATGGTTCAAAGCGTGGGAAAAAGTAGCGGCTTATAGTCCGGAAAATACGGTAGTCACTTTAAATTACATACCCATTTGATTCTGTCATTTCTGCAGCCAGAATGTTGACCAGCTGTCTACATGTTGGATCAGTCAACCTTTTAGTTTTGTCTCAAAACACTTTCAACCTTCTGCAAGAAAAAAAAAACAATGTTTAGTCCATTACTTTGTTTAAAGTATTCTATAGTGTGATTAAATCATATAATATAGAGTTGTTTTGTTGACTACAAACAGACATTCATGCTATACCACTGTAACTTTTACATATGTCATTTATTTCTATTATCTGTCTAGCTCAGTGGTGGGCAAACTAAGGCCCGGGGGCCACATGTGGCCCGTTGAGTTGTGTAATGAGGCCCGCCAAGCATTTACCAATTATTTATAACTTAAAATGGCATATAAAAAAAAAGCCACAAAAAGCCACTTGGAGTTGAGAGTTAGCAGTTTAAGAGTTACATCTAGTGAAATTAACGCTTAAAGATTTATTTTTAAGACTTAACTTTTGGACTTTTAATTTTAACTTCAGTTAACTGACAAATGGGAGTAAAATGTCACAATAAATAACTCAATGAGTGTAGAATTAACTATACTCTCAATGAAACTAGGCCAACCCCATGTATGTATCTATGGTTTGGGATATTTTGTGATTCTTTAATATTGTATTTATCCTGTAACATTGTATTTATCCATACATAATCAGCTTACTGGATTTTCAGCCTTTGTCTCTGTTACATGGTGAGGTTGTAATGAACTGACAGAATGGAACTCCAGGGTGGACATGAGGTCTGAGTAATGTCACCAAACGACCAATTAGAGCAGACAGGGCTTAGAGGTGGGGCCATTAAGGCAGAAGCACAAGAATTAATGAACATTTGTGAGATTTTCCTTAAAAACTCTTGCCAAAATGCCACAAGTGAAACTACTCAGATAATATTCTAAATGTGATGGCTAATGTATGTAAGAGATAGAAAAAGCCAAAATTACTGACTGGTTCTTGCACATCATGCAGCTGGAGTTGGAAACGTTCCTATCAATAAACACTCTGCTGCATGGGCCTCATTGATGTCGGTCTGTCAGTGGAATGGCCGGCTTTAAATTGGTCTTTCTGGACTTGCTCCATCTCATAGTGGACTGGTGCTCCACTGAACCACACTGATGAAGGAGATAATGCTGCTGACAGGACAATGCATCATGTGGACCACAGCCTCAGCTGGCACCGACCCCACACATTGCCACACACAGGCAAGTCTTACACCAAGCCTGAGGGTATGTATTAATCATTATCTCCATTTGTGCAATTATACTTGGAATGAAATTAATGTAGTAGATGCAATAACAAGGAACAGTAAAAAACATTATCATATTAAGCCTTGTTTTTTTCTTATTTGGAAAGCATAACATGGTAGTATAACTGCATGCCATGTTACAGTACAACTTGGTTCAAATGTAACCCCTATATCTTTCTGTCTTCACCCTCGTACAGTGGTTTGTGTTGTGTTTGATTGAAGGCCAGGAGACGGGGATGCCTTTTTGTAAAGTTTAATGTCTGGACACAATCAAACTGATATCAGCAAGCCACCATGTGCCCATCCCTCATGAAATAGCATCAAGTGGACTGAGAAGCCCATTTACCCAAAATACACAAACCAAAATGAGAGTAATGACAAGTGGAAGTGGAATTGTTAAATAAGAACACCAGTTAGCATTAATCCCAATAAGCTCACACTTCTGCTATGATTAAAGATTTACATTGAGGTGTGCTTCTTTGTATAGCAACCAGTTCATTTTCACAATCATACAGTATCATAACTATTTATTTAAAATAGGATGGGCTTTATGCAGTGTTAACTCCAACAGAATCAAACAAATAAGAGTAGATAAAATATGTTTTTTTCTTTTGTTTTTTTGTTTTCATTAAACTTAGGTCTCTTATTATCTTAGCCACCTCTAAAGCAGTGGAATTTATTTGAATAAATGATGTAAGAGCAGAGAAATACTTACTCAGGCGCCCCTTCACCCAAAGGTGTGAATTAGGAGATAGTAGATAGTGTTTATGCAATCCCCTCATTTGATAAATGGCTCAATCTTCTTAATCTCTTTTCAGCATTTCTTTGAGCTCCACTTAAAGTTTCTTGTGGGACTTTCTGCCTGTAGCTTATTCATTCATTATTTGGTATAAGGCTTCTTGTTATAGTAGTTTAGTGCATGTAAAAGTGTTCACAGTGAAGCGCATACACAAAACAAGCAATTCAATCATTTGTGCTTTGCTTTGCGTTACCTCTAGAAGTTTTTATTCCTAAAAAAAACCCCAAAAGTCTAGAAAACAACTGCATTTTTTTAAAGATTTGACACTCACAGTTAGATTTAGTCATAAAATCAACATCACCAAATTTACTTCACCAGAGGTTGCACAGTAGTATCTCTATTGATCATTTACCTTATGTGTTATTTTAACTACTTACACTTTTAAATAGACAGCAGTTTGGTTCTATGTATTTATTTGTTTGCTTGTTCTCTCAGGACAAGAAAAAAAAAACAAACAGTTTGTTGTCTTACCTTGCACCACATCAGCAAATAAAGTACATGCACAAAACAAGAGCTGATAGATATAACAGCCGAAGACAAAGCCAGGCCAAACAGGACTATACCAGACCATCGAATGTTAGAAGACCATGTAATCCCAGGTAGAACCAGGCCAGACTCCATGAAGTTGGCATCAGGGTTACACTATCACATCAGGAGGACTTTTTCTGGGATCAGTCTTGTTATTGAAGTACTTCATCTATTCACTCATTTGGCATTTAAAAAAAAAAAGATGAAAAACTTCAATATTGAGTGATCCCAGAGTCAAGAAGTCCACTTTTTCTTCTGTTATTTCACTTAACTAATATAAATAAACACACTTTAAAATTTTCTATTAATGTCCACACTTCCCTATCACAGTTATTCACATTAAACTTATATCGTCTACTCTTGTTCTCCTGAATATGTCAACGCCCAAACTATAGCATAGCAGTCACACTCTGTCTCATATGTCTTTTATCAAAATCTGCTTAACCAGGTCAAAAAACGACTCCATAACTTAGACCAGATGTGTCTTTAAGTAGCTATGTAATCCCAGCTGCTCCAACAGAAAAAAAATGCTTAAGCTTTTTTATCATTTAAACCCAAACACTTTACTTGTCACCTGATTTGAATCGTCTGAGACCGCAGCACATGTGGCTAAATCTATGGCCAAATCTCTGTGCAACCTGACTCTATCCACAGACTCAATGCTTACTATTATATTCCTGTCCTTTAGGTATCAATTCTCACCTCGTTTACAGGCTGAAGTGTGCCAGCCCTCGTAACGCATCCCATATGGGAATGCAGAGTTATGGCCTGAGACTTTAAGAGTTATCGGCTTTTGAGGGACTTCCCATGTACAGTAGATGTCAAAATACTCCATCCTCTGAGGCCTATAGATGTCATAACAGTTCAGCTTAGCACTGACATGTTGTTCTTTATTCGGATGATTATGATCTTAAGCCGGCTTACACAGTTCCCCGGAAAGAGTTAGGTTACCCTGTTCAGAAGATGAAGTAGGAATGCATTCATGGTTTAGATTTGATATTATCTTCACGGTGCGAATGTACACCACATGCAAATACCGCACTTCCTTCCTATATGTAGACAGTATAACGATATGAGCACAAAGGATTGGACTCAGATTTTCCCTTTGTGAATAATGTACCTTTCATTCCAGTCAGATTAAGTATTAAGGATATATCCAAGGGGCATTCACATTATCTCCACACAAGACAAACATTAGTGGATCAACCTGAAGGTATGAGCATGTGCCTTTCCAATTTGAAAAAAACAAAACAAAACAAAACTTTTGTAGGTCATTTTCAAGAGGAACAAAATGGAACAACCATTTTAAGCCATTTACCTCAAACAAGTGTGTCTAATAAAACTTTACTTTGGAGTCAATTCTACTTTCTCCATCATTGTTTGAACATAACACACAATTTCTAAGTGTAACCAAACCCTAAAACAACCTTTTTTTTTTAGCTGATGATTTGTATAAATGGGGCTTTAGTAATACAGTTCATAGTTTATAGTCCTGTTTTTGACAAAAATTTGAAAAACTCATTTAATTCTACAAACAAATTGTAAAACCTCGAATGCTGCACTAAAAAAAAATAAAATAAAATAATTATTTAAAAATGTTATGTCAAGTGGTTCCACGCAACCGCTTTAAGTAACTGTTAAGATACTAGGTTTCTTAATATGGACTCAATACGGTTAATTTAGATGTACATGAGTGTTTTGGCTATATGTAACTTAACTGCATTACTTAGTTGCTTTAGAATTACATTATCAGGTTAAGTAATTTATCTTGAATACTATTACTTAGCTGGTACATGACTTTGTTGCTTTAGAATTACATAATCACTTTAAGTAATTTATCTTAAATACTATTACATATGAATCATTTACTCAGGTTAGGTCCATATTAAGCTAACAAGGTCCTTGGAGTTATTTGAAGCAGTTAACCACTTGACATAACGTTTAAGTTACTTTTAAGTAGATGGGCCTATGTTACTTAAGAAATTAAGACAGCACCCAAATTATCAACAAAATCCTGCATTTAATAAGCAGTTTCAATGCATATTAACAAAATAATGGTTAACAAACTGAAAGACTGTTAAGTACAATCTCTCAAACAATTCCCTAACATAATGTGCAGGCAAATAAACAAGTTATTTGTTTCAATCAGTGCAATTAGAAAATGTGTGGTTAAGTGGTGAAGTGGTTAAGCATCAAGAAACATATCTCTTTCTCTAACCGAATGTCAAGTATAATTCAAACTTCCAAAGTTATGATACATCCCAAGTTATAAAACAAAGTGGTGTATTACTGCCAAATGTTGCATTTTTTTATCTAATAAAATTACAGCAGCTAAATATATTTTTAAAAGGTCCTTCATTTCCTGCTCTGCCCTGTCAAGTACAGCAGAAATGCAACACTCATTTCTTAAGTAGTTAAACATATATTACTAAAGTGCAAATGAACATAAACCCAATACTTATTCTTCAAACAACTTTATGAAAGAACACCTGGTTAGTGTTATATTAGAAACAACAAAAGTTATGCCACAATGTGCTTCCACTGCCTCCACTTGTGCCCTGTTTATTCTAGGAGTTTATTCCTAAGTACTTGGACTTTATTTGATAGTTTTTTTGCATCAAGTTCCATCAGTACTTTCTGAAAAAAAGTGTACTTGAGGTAGGATGGGTAGCTGAGGTTTAAGGCGTACATCAGGCCGAACAGCAAAGAGACGGCAGTGGCAGCATCAGGAAGATCCCGGAGCACAGTAATGCCCTCAATTATGATTCCAATGTCTTCTGCTGTGTCAAAGTTACCATCTACTTCGTGTCTGATGATGTAAATGCCAATGAGCGTCTTCTCCATTTCACGTTGGGCCTCAAGAAAGTCCACATCTTAAAAAAGACAAAACAATATTATATCAATTGTGTGTTGTATAGCAGAGTTTCTCATAAATGATGCTGCAATACTACGGGCAACTGAATGAAAAATAACGTAATAAGAGAAGTAGACAAGGAATGTAGTGGTGTTAGTGAGATGTGAGATGAGGAGTTAGTGCATCTTACTGCATTTCAGGGCAGCAGAATAGAGCAGAAGGAAGAGAGGAACAAAACAAAACCAGTACACTCTTGGGCATTTTTCCCAAGTGGAATGGTACGTGTCACTTCCATATAGTCTCATGTTTCTATAACTCTGGTAATGTCGCATGTTTAACTGTTAAATACAATCTAGTATAAATATACTGTTCCATACAGTACATTACCAACAGCTGTTGTTAAAATACTGCTTCTGACAAATTTAGAACATTTTGCACATCATTTAAGGAGAATTATCGCTCACCCAATTAACACATGGCAGTGTGTGTCTTAATTGTTCCAGACCACTTTAACCCAAAAGTGAAGAAAGTATTATCTAGTTGTTTTGTGTTTGTGATCTGTGCGCATAATGTAACACTTTGAGATTCATAAAGTTTATTAACACTTATGAACACACTAGAATATGTTTCTATTAGAACACTTACCAGAGATTCTTTTATCAAGTTGTTTGGATCTTCATTGAGGTAGACAGCAAAGTTCTACCAGGTTAAACACTTTATCTGTACTCTTCTTTAACAGTATTTGCGAAAACTAACACGTCATAGAAGACAGACGTTACAACAAGAAAAACCTTTATTACCTGCTTTTTGAAGAACAAACACGGCTGAAATACGAACGTAGGGAAAAGTTTAGAAAGGTAGATGGTGCGCATGCGCATTGGCCTATGTTTGGGCGGGCAGCTCACGCAGCTATCGCGGAAGGCAGTACGGCATCTGCAGAGGGACAAACTTCTATGATTTTACTCAACAGTGTTACCTAGACATTGTTCAATGGTTTTGTATAACACTAGTAATGGACAGTATTTCATTAAAATTGCTCAAACACATTAACAATCTTTGCAAAATCCAGTTTGTTGAGGATATACAACAAAAGGCACTTAATTAAAAGCAGCAACCGGCAGAGTTCAATTTTTGGAGCGTGCCCTCCTCAGGTTGAACACTGCCGACCGTACTTCCTAATCTTGATGACATCATGATGTACCACACCTTTGGAGCAGGTAACCACACCTGCGGTACAGCCCACAGTACAAGCTCACGCCTCTGTCAGAACTAGGTCACTACAGCGACTGAACATGGTCACACAGAGCGACACAAACGGATGAAAAAAAGAAAAAAACTTCTCGTAAAAACTGTAGAAGAACAAGCTCAGTCAACAATAGCTTATGATGTATTAGTGCTTTCAGAAAGCGTTGTTGCAGAATAATCAACGCGTCCGTAGTTTGTTGTGGTCATCTGTTTTTAACTGGGAAAGTCGGGGCGTTACCGTTGATTTTTATTTGTTTAAACGAGATATACCTCAATGATTACTGAATAAATCAGTCAGACATATTAGCATTAAACGCTACAAACAAGTCAGGTTTAATGTTACCTTTTTTTCTCTTTTTTTTACAAACTCTTAATGCTGTTAAATACAAGGCCACATGAATGCAGTGTTAGTCTGAGCGGTTCTTTCGGTTCTCTCTCTATAGAATAGTTTTCTATATCTACATCAAAATTTATGTAAAGCATTCTTTTATTCTTATTTTTTTCCTTTTTATTTTTTACAGTTCATCAGTCTATTGTTTGTACAGTAGCCTAAATGAGCCGTAATACCAAAGTTACTCTACCATCACTGCATCTGTTCTCTCTAACAGTGCCTTGTCAGCCCCTGCTTTGGGTTTTGCAGAGACTGGGCTTTGAATTGTTCTGGCTCAGGCCTGGTGTCCACAGAGAAACCAAGACCCTCCTGCTCTGGTGAAAGAGGAGAATAAAGAGGGACCGCTCCGTCGCAAAGATACTTGTGTCAATCTGACATCTGTCAATCAATCAGTCTCTGTGGGTCTCAGGTACACGCCCCCCACTTAGCCTCGCCCTCAGCTCGTCCCCTCTGTCTCTGCTGGACTCTGCCCACTTTTCCAAGACTTTTCAAATTTCGTCTGTGGGTAGAGTTAAGCTCTGCCCAGGGGTTGAGTTACCCTTTAAAGAATTCTCTCACTGGAGAAAAGGGTCCGATTCTATTTATGATGGGGGAGACCATGACATGTTGTCACATTGTTTACAGTCTTGTATATGTCTTGGGATTAGTACATTAATTAAGTGATTAGATATTGCTTACAGATATACCAGCGTTGATTTTAAAGAGTGCCCTAATTATGTCAAAGTCATCAGTGAACCTTTATTTAGGTAAAAGGCCACAGACACAGTGGCAGCTTAAAAAACCCAGTCTAAATGTCACGTCATAAAATAGTTTTCATTAGAAATGAGCAGGTGTGTTTCCTAGGCTCATGGCTGGAAAAAGAAAGAAGACTGTGACATTATTAAAGGGCACTTTTGCGCTATTACTGTTTGAGCACTGTGAGTATACTGTGCTGCTTATGGGATTTTGTACATATTTGTTTAAGTGGTGCTTGTCTGTGTGTCTCTAGTAGAAGAGTAAATTAACTGTGTCATTACAATAAATACAATACAAACAACAATCTGAATGACGGTCAAGAATAATGATATATCCAAAAATGTAAAAATAATAATAATTTCACAACACTTTCTCTGGAAAATATTTTTTGCATGGTTGCATATTGGCTCATAATAACAGGTAAAATAAAGCCATATGAACTCAGAAGAAGAGGACACAAGCAAAACATTTCTGAAAATTTGTTTAAAAACATACAAGATGTCTATTAAATGGTCCTTGCTGTAAAAGCAGCAGTGCACCTCCCTGTTGTGTTGTTGTGGTGGTTATTTATAGTTTCAATAGGCCCTCCTGGCCATCCTGGCATATTGAAACGCCCTGTATTTGGTCAGAATCACCTAGACATGTGAGCCAACAGAAATTATATTTTTTATATTATGTTAATGGAGGTAGCCTTAATGAAACTCTAACGAGGCGGCCATTTTGGGAAAATAAAATCCTCCTATAATTTTCACAAACATTGTCGGATTTGGTTGGACCCAATGAAGCATTTGTGCACATTAAGGCCCTGATCACAGGGAAATGGGATTCATAGGGTTATCTGGCCCTCTAGCGTCCCCAACAAATTTATAATTGGAGCAAAAAATTTAGTTTGTCGTAGAGACATGACATTTGGTACGTACAAAAACTAAACTTGGTAGATACACAGACCATGTCAAGGCAAAAAAAAAAAATAAATTAAATAAATAAAAGTTGAACATGTGATGTCGGAATGTTCCCTCATTCAAAATGCTTCAACTTTCATCCAAAAGGCTCTAAATTTGGTCATAATCACCTAGACACATAAGCAAACAAAAGTTATGCTTAGTTTTTTGATATTGGGTTTGGCTGTTGATCTAGTTGGTTCCAATGAAGCATTTGTGCTCATTACAAACAAAGAACAAAAAAATAGTGATGAATACCCCGTTCATAAAACTGTGTTGTCATAGCAATGCAACAAATGTGTAAAAAAAGTAAATGGGAGGTGAAAAATTTCATTTGAAATTAATTAAACACATCCACCGTGGGATTATGAGCAGAAAAGTCTATAGTGACCGTGCCCTATCACACACTGGAAGGTGGCCATTTGTATTTGAACATGTGACCACCTTGATTTTAGCCCTGATAATTTAATTATTCTCCTACATTTTTCATCTGAGGGACTTTACACTTTGCCAATATAATCTAAAACGCCCACCATTTGGAGTTACAACATGGTTACTTGCTTTGGAGACACATTTGACATTATCATGAACTTAAAGGTCCTATATTATACTATTTTGAACATTACACAGTGTATTTTGGATACATTTAGGTTACCATATCACGTTTTGCAACATGAAACACACAATAATTATCTTATACATGCGGTTTGAATGAGCTCTCATCATGAGGACAAAGTGAACGGTCTGATTTGGCGCTGTCACTTTAAGGCTCAGCTCTCCCGTGTTGGCTCCGCCCACTCATGACGTCACGCTAGCCCTGCGCTGGAAACAGACTGAAGTAAACACGGTACATGGTGGTAATAACTTTTTCAGCAATGGCTTTGAGAGTAACTGAGCCGTATATCTTCGACCCAGAGTCTGACTCTGAGTTCGAAGAACATGAGCAAACACAAAAACCTCGAAGGCTTCTACAAGACGTTTCTGCTTGGTAAATGAGAAACTATTTATTGTGTATGTTTCTATGGTGTAGCCTGTAGCATAGCGCGTGTTAACTGCTTCTGTTTATAGGTGCACATGTGGAAATGACCGTACAATGCCTTCTGAAGTTGAGAATGTATGCTGCCTGGAGACTCCTAAGGTAGCTGTTGTGCAGTGTATTGAAAGAACTATAATAAAGTAGCCTAGCAATATGTAGAGCTATGCAGTAATGCTTGTTAGTAATACATGTTGCTGACTGTAAGTAAGCTAACACAGTAGCAGTGATGCTTCTCTGTGTCTGAGCTGCAGAGCACAGCACTTGTTGACAGTGCAGGAGAGAGGGGCTGGAGGAGTGTGGAGGAGCACTTCCTGGAGAGGAGTGGTGTATTTCACATATTGACGTCACTGCGTGAAACAGCTCGTTGAAAGGACTGTAGCTCAAACTAAATAAATTACTTAAACATGCGCGAATGAAACAAAACACAACTTTGGGTATGTGTTTGAGGTAGAAACAACGTTATAACATGGTTAAAAGCTCAGAAAAGTCGATTTAGCATAATATGGGACCTTTAACGTTTTAAAGCACAAAATGCAGTCCTCCCGAGGAGGCCAACATAACCAATTAAAAAGATTTGAAATAGTATCTTCTGAGTTATTTATGTGAATTCTAAGGCAGTCTAAGTAGTTTTGCCTTAGTTTTTACTTATTTAGCTATGTGTATTTCCTAAAACATATTTTGTTGACACTTTTTGTCATTATCGTGCATGTAATTCTTTGTTGCCTACATTTACACGAATTTATTATTTTACTAATAATAATTGGGATAATTCTTTCAACAGCAGTTTTCTAAAAATAATCAATAACTGTTTCTTTTCATTGCACTAAATATCATCATTACTTGATAAAAGTAAAAATTTAACTGAGACGTTTTACTTTACTTTTTACCTTTTACTTTAATTTTTACTTTTAATTTGAACCCTAACCCTGAGACACAGGACCATTATTCCAGCTTGTCCCACATGAATGTTGCACAAATGTCCTCCTGAAAAACTCGTTGAAGACATAATATCCATCTTCGTTTATTTTTTCTGTTAGCAGTATGTACACATGCTGCCACACAGCCACTCTCAGATTCAATTAAAGCAACAATGTAATTTTTGTGCGGTTTGACAAGGCCGGATTGTTATGCGCTGCTGTAAGCTCAGCCCCAAACCCTGCGCATTTTTAGTAAATGTTGCTAAATAAGCCTCTCCCAGCCATCCCAGGGAAAATTGGGCAGTTTAGTAGAACTGGCCCCCAATTTTTTACCTTTTCAGTAATGGTCTTGAAAAGGTTAGATAAGGGTATCCCTAAATAATCAATACTCAATGTACTGTATAATAGTGACATACCTCCTCCATCTTATCGTTTCTTCTGCTAATTTTGTTCCACTTTCAAGTCTTTCACCAATTTCAACCACTCTAACTCATTCTTAACTCTAGACATTATTACTATAATTTCGAATGACGATATTTATAATTATATAATACAATATTATACGTTAATATACGTAGCACACGAGAACTGTATCACAGAAATTTCATATCATTTAATTTCTCCATCAGTCAATATTTTAAAATTAAAACATACATTAAAGCAGTATTTATATATTATTATTATTATTGCCCCAACAATAACACGAAATAACAATTGCACATGTGCTGCCCACAAAAGGAGTCAAAGGGAAGCTTAGTCGATACATTGCAGAACAAGGGTATGTACTGAAACACATTGATCTGGGGCTCTGAATTGTTGGGTTGTTGGCTTCTACTGATGCCTTTACATTGGGCTTTATTACTGTTTACAGCGTGTTTATGAATTTCCACCTGCATGTGAAGTGTGGGAGGCCCAGCGGGAAAGCTGTGCAGAGGCGGTCAGCGGCTTCAACATGTTCACAGAAACCAGGTCTTGAACAGGTCTGATGCTGGGTCCTTCTTCCTACCTTTTACGTTAACATAAAAATAGACATTTATTTCCATAGTCTATGTTTAATATAAAACCAACACATGGTCTTTATATATTTTTGAAAATAGTCAAATCAAAACCAAAATGCACAAGGCTAATGAGCATAAATCAATAAGACGTGTTACACACAATTTTTGCTAAACAGAAAGCTAAAGAGCCAGTCTTTGTCTCCTGTGCAATGGTAGATAGTTGCTATGACTATTTTTACTGTGTTGCTAAAAATCTTGGACAGAGATAAAATAAACTGCTGGGATCCTACTGTAACCAGTGTTGCCAAAGTAGCTATTGACTGTCCCAAAAGTTGCTAAATGACATCATTGTCTAATTTACATAACTGTGCATGTGCATGTAAGTATAATGCTTTTATTTTTTAAACCATAAATGGCAGCTTGTTTTGGGTGGAACTATTATAAGGCTTTGTCTTTTGAGTATGATTTTGAGGTGCCATGTTTTTTTGTTTTTTTTACATCACTACGTTTGGCATAGAAATCAGCCTTACAATACAGGGAGTGTGCCTGTTTATTATCTCTAATAAACAGCTTCAACCAGCCTTTGGAGACAGGGTTTGATTCCCACTCCTTTTGTTTATTTTTGAGTGTAGTGCCAGCCAGGCTAAGATGTTTAACCTATGTCACATATGAGAGGTACTGAGGCTGTGTGAGTCTCTGGTTCAATGATACATTCATGCTCAGGATGTGAAGGGGTGAACATCTCCTGCTCTGATGCAGCTGAGAGGGACTGCTGTGCGCTGATTGGGCCGTCTGTGAGTTCTGTGGGACGGGGGAGGGGTGTACGGCAGAGCCTGCTGCTCAGTGAAAAAAGTAAAAACGAAAAGTCTCATAATGTCTCCAATAACACCAGAGAAAGTAGTCGATAGTCGCTTTTTTGAAAAAGAGTCGCTAAAGGGGTTCGAAAAGTGTAAATATAGCAACAAAGTTGCTAAGTTGGCAACACTGACTGTCACTCAGCTGTAACAACCACTTCAGACCACTTTTAAATATTTATTTCTGTAAGTCTGTAGATGTAAAAAATAAATAAAATAAAAATAGACAGCTTGACATTGATTGAAGTTTTGCAGTATATGGATAAATAAATGAAAAAAAAGTAAAGGTAAAATAAAAGTGCCTCACGAAGTCCGCCATTTTTACTTTCATACTGTTTGTATCTTATGCCACACACTGGATTACCATTTCTGTACCATTTTACATATTCATCATCAAAATCATTAAACTGTGTTGGTTATGTTTATTGCTTTTGGTTATGATGTGTGTGTAGGTTCTCAGTCATCCAGGTAGTCATAGAGTTAAAGGGTTGAAAAGAAGGCAACTGGACGTAGTTTGGAAACAGAAGTAGAGTAGTTTCTGTTTCCAAACTACATCTAGTTGCCTTCTGCTTTTGTTTATGGAATATTGCAGAACCACAATATTGATTAATTTCCTAAATCAGATCTAGATCAAATTCAGGACTTTCTTGCTGTAAGGCTACTGTCTGCAAAGATCAGATATCTGCCAGGTGCTTTCAAGTCTGACATATGCAGATTAGATCTGTTAATCAAGGGTGTAGCTCCTCCTCAATGCCCCACGTTTTAAACTCAGCCTAAAAATGAGCATGCTTTACCCCAATCGCATGCTGCTTTACATTGTGAAAATCTTGCCAATTATGTTATATTATTGTATATTAAATCTATGATGTTCATAGCCTTAAAGGCAGGTCACACTAAGTTAGCTTAACAAAATAATAATGAAAAGTGGAATTACAAATATCCCCAAATACACAGTATCATTGGCATTCCATATGTGGGTGAAGTTAAAGGATGATGCATTTAGCATTTTGTAATAAAGGTCCCAAGGGGGAAAAATAGCATAGATCTAAATGACATAACATTTGGCTCAAAACACCACAGGCTAAAGGCTAATGTAGCGCAAAGAGAGCTAAATACAAACAACACAGCATAAAACAAACTAGGAAAATGTAACTGATTTAATGCATCTGTGTTTGGATTGTGCTTTCAATCAATATTTATTTTAGTGTTTATTTTGGAAAAAAAAAAAAAAGATAGATATTTATATTCAGATATATATGGATGGATGGATGGATAGATAGGTCAGCTTTACAAAAAAGTACCTGATGATATAGTAATTAGTCTGCTCCATGTGATTATAATAGCTGATGTGTGGGTCCACTTTAATTATATTTGGAAACAGCCCTCGGCCGACATTACCCTAATCATACACTGGTGATTTACACTGGCTACAGACTGGCTTATGCCTATTACTGTAGCATAGGCTTATTAAACCACTAGTCCCCAGATTTACCACCACAACTGTTCATCCACAATTACAGGGTGTTCTCTTTCCCAAGGTCTTATGTATCATTATTATATCACTATATGATTAAATCATACATTTAATTAGACATATGTTTATGTTTATACAGGGAGCAGATTTGTGCACCTCTGTTAACCACACATTGTTTGGATCTTCTGTAAGGCATCGAAGCTACAGGTAAATTGTTGAGTCTGTGCTAATAACTCCCTCTGGGCCCTAGTTTGTTTTAACACAGTCTTGGACTGAAGCTGATACCACAATCTGTGCTTTATAGACTGAAGCCTTACATTGTAATTAGTTCCTGCCTAAGTGTGCAATTTTATTTGATCTTGATTGAAACCAACTACATTGCTGATCTCATTCTCAGAGGAGTTTGGGTCCTGTGACTTGTGGTACGTTTTGGGGTGAAACCTGCAAAAACACCTTTCACAGACGAGAACATGTGAAGCACACAGAAGGACCTTCCATTGACCGGGGATTAAACCAAGGACCTTGTTGTGAGGAAAACTACCAACCCCTCAGTCAATATACCAAAATTCTCTAACAATTGTGAAGCAGTTTAAAAAAAACAAAACAAAAAAAAAAAGTTTGAATATCCCAACATCTACAAAACATAAAATCATCAAAAGATTCAGAGAATTCAGGGAGAAAGGGTCAGTATTGGATCTTTGTCATCTTTAGGCCTGATTCTGTTCTGGAAATCACTGCATGGAATCAGGAACACTTCCAGAAGTCACAAATGCAAATTAAAGCTGTTAACTAATCACGAAAAGAAGAAGCAATATATGAACACCATACCAAAAACTTATTTAAAAAAGACTGAGCCATAAAGGTGAAGGTAAAAGGTAAAATGTTGTATGGTCATGAATCAAAATTTGAAATTCTCTTTGCACAATATTTTTGGGTTTTGGAAGTAAGAGTCCGGGGTACCACCAAACTAATAATGTGTTCTAACCAAACCGTGTGCCATTTAACCACAGCGAGTGAACCTTTGCCACACTTAAGGTGTTTGTTATTGTTTTATTCATTTTCATTTTGCATGCCCAGACTGATTAAGCTTGACTTAACTCCACTAATGGTGTAGTAAGTATTTGTAAACTGAGTTTCACTTAATTCTGGCACATTACTGGTGACACTGGACCTAAAGGTCCAAATATTTTCCCCAGATCCTGTCTAATAAAATCCTCACAGCACACTTCAGTTGTCTTACAAATAAGATTGACAGGTATATATCATATTTCCATTTTTTTTATGAAGCCTCTGCTCAGATTTCTGGCAGTGGTAAAGTCTGCTGCATTGAGGAAACAGTTCAGTATGTTTTGACAGCGGGCATTAAAGTCTTTGGCCGTGACATTCCTTTAGCTTTGGATTTCCAAGATTTGACATGTTTACTTCCCTTTGGGCTACTGCCACCCTTCGCACGACCAGATCTGAGATATTAGACGCTTAAATGGGCTCAAACGGGCAAATGTTTTTGACAGAACGGTAACATGTGTGTTTGTTTCATCCTCCCACTGCCTGCGCCGAATGCACCATCTACAGCAGACATCCGGAGGTTATCAGATCTGATGAGAGGCAGGGAAACAGGATCAAAGTGATTGCATTGTGACTCATGTTGTTTACAGCTTTCACATTTTCTTTTACGCATCTTAAAAAATAAACCAGGTTTATTCTCGCCTTAGGTGACCTGCCCACTTCAAGCATTACCAACATGTTCTCAATCAAAGGTGTGACATGGCAATATTTGGAGGCTGCAGTTCTCTCTCAAATCTCAAGGTCTGATAATGGAATATAAAAAAGACATATTAGTCAAGTGTGAAAAGTAAAAGAAATATTCATTGAGTAAACGAGTCATACTTTTAAAATGCGTGGGAATTGAATATGAACAAAACAAGGCCTGCTATAAATGCAATGTGTATTTTAAGTGTAGTAGTAGTAGTAGAATCTCTGGCTGTGAAATACATAATTAAAGTGTGAACATGTTTAAATTGAAATGAAGGTAAAAACCAAAATAGTGAGTCACTAAAATGAACGTTCCCACTATTATAAGCATAGGAAATTACAATATGGTAATAAATAAATTAGCAAAATGTAAATTGATGCAGAATCTTTTTTTTTTAAATACATGGTTGATATAATAAAATGTAGTGCTATTGCCATATTTGAGATTGAGGTTATAATGTATAATAGTATACATAAGTTCTTCAGTAATTAGTGCAAAAGATAACACTGGACTCATTTTATAACATATTATTCTAGTGACATTTTATGATAACATTTGTTTCTCTCTTTCAGTGAATACTCTTTGAGTATCTGCAGATTCATAAACATTGCTCCTTTCAATTGCTTTAAAAGATGGATCAAAGGTATGTTGTGGGTATTTATAAACTTGATTTTTCAAATAATGGGTATGTTTTGTTTGGTTTTTTTCCCCCAGTGTTCTGTGCATGTTTCAATCACACCAAGTAAACATGTTTGAAATTTAAATCAATGTAATAACAATGAGCATACTCCTCAACTCAATATACTTTAGAGCACAGATTGGAATTTAAATTTGACCACCGAAATAATAATAATAAAGTTTATATTTATTTCTTTTTTTTACAGGAAACCCATCAACTGAAATACTGTTGCATAAATTACAATATAATCAAATCAACTCCATTACAGTAATTACAATATTAGCTACAGGCAACAAAATTAACAGCAGAGAGTACAATCTGCATACGCCCCCACAGTTCTTCGGAAAGATGTAATCAACATAATGAATACATTTTTATATCTTCTGCTTCAATATGCCCAAATCTGAGCAATGGTACATAATATGCTAAAACAGCTCTGATTATGCCCAATGGAAAACAGCAGCCATAACAAATGTGTGCATTATATGAGCATAAACATGGTATCACGGCACTGTTTTAAGTCAGGGCTTTTTGTTATGAGATAACCGATAAGATTTGTAACTTGTTCGTAATATCAATGTACAATTATTCTGTGTTAATTCTGTCACTCTGTTAGTTCACCAGTTTCTTCCCAGCTCCCACTCTCACTGGTTTCTGTTCTTCTGAGCAGTCAGACCTGCAGCCGGAGGCAGCACGCCACTATACTCTTATCTGAAACATTCATTTCTAATTGTTTGCTTGATAAAGTATCTATCTAACGTAATCATCTCATTATGGTACAGTCTGCTTTCTGATATGTCACATACTTTAAATAAGAGATTTAAATTATGGTAACTTTATAAAAATCAGAATTATGGGTGAACATGCGATGGTAAAAATGTCCAAGACAATACTTTTTTGTTATTAAAGCACATCTCTTCAAACAAAAGCAACATCTGGAGATTGGTGCTTAGCACAAGTTACATAAGAAAGAGTATCCTAACCTTGTCTCTGTATAAATCACATTTAAAAGTCCACAGAGTTGAATTGCTTTCCTTTTTTATTTCTGTGCCCCCTCAAAAAAGCACAGAATACCAAGACACGGACTCAGCACTCAAAACATATTAACATATTTATGCCTTAAATGTCTTTTATCTTTCAGATAAACAATGCAGACAGACATCCTGAGAAACAGACACATTTACTGCAACAGATGTATCATAGAGATTGTATGTATGTGTGTTTATTTTATTGTATTAAGTGAGCAGTTTTTAAATGCATTTTATGGCAAGGTTTATATGCTTTTTATTATGTTATTCAAGAACTGATTTCTCATGTAACAACTATCTGTAAAGAGCCTAGGCAAATCTATTTCATCACTGTGGTCTGGGAAAAATGTATTTAAATTTAAATCATAGACATCACGATATGAAGTAGCAATACTGAGATATGATTTTTGGTCCATATTGCCTGCTCTTCTCCCTGTGTTCTTACATATAAATACAAAGTGTTCTTTTACATCTCCAAATCCAGTCAAATTTCTAAATCTTTTTTTTTTGGTGGGGAGACTTTTTCATTCTATTTGTTAGTCAGTGTAGACGGACAGGATGCATTGGGAAAGACAAACTACGCGAGCTGGAATCAAACCTGGGTCTCCCCAATGTGTGCACATGCTCCACCAGGCAAGGCACTAAGGTGCCCCAACCAGTTTTCAAAAGCACACCAAAGAATTTTCCATGCAGCATTTACTAGCAACTGCTACAAAAGTCAGAGACACTTTACATTACAACATTACATAGACTTTGGAGGCTTCAATTGTTAAAATATATTAATTAAAACAATGGGCCTTGTTGTGTGTACAAAACTAGATGCTGCTATAATGACTGTTATAGAATCAACATGTGAGAAATGAGTTTAGTCAATGTTACATATACTGTATACTACTGCTATAATGTAATGTTTTTGTGCAATGGCTTCTCCTCCTTCCGTTTTCCTTGTATGGGACTACAGATGGAAATGAGTTTTTCAAGCTAGAATCTTGTACAAGCATCTCTGCTCTTCTGAGCTGAATGTATTTTTGTTCACTGTCTTGATAAATTAAAAAAAAAAAAAAAAAGAAATCAAAATTCATTAAGCCTCTTACAAAGATTTTTTTTCTTAGTAGGATTTTGGCATTCAAAAACATCTGACAAATTATAAATTGGAAATCAAACTTCTGGAAGAGCAAATTCCTTGAAAAGACAGAAGCAGTCTCACAAACACACCTCAGCCCTGAAAGTTAATGCTGCTGTGTTATATTATTAATAAACAGACTAAACTTTGTCTCTAGGCTCTGGCTCTGTCCTCTGCTGAAGTCTGGCCTAAAGTCAAGTCTGCTACTTGACCTTTGTTTTGTCTCACTGTTGAATGACCATTGAAAGAACTTACTCAAACTTCCACAAATTAATGATTCTTAAATTGTGACACATCCATGGTGAGCATATCAAAAATGCAGGACAGATATTCCTGCTGATGCTCTGACTCTGGCCTATACTGAAAACTCACAGGAAAACACAGAATCATTGTGAAAGTCCAGGTTATTGCTTAAACAGATTCTGCTAGGCCCAGATAATTCCAAGAATATATAGCATTTTACACATTTTTTTGGAACTTCACCTCCATATGTTCGCACCAGATTCTTCTATTTACTTTTCATAAAACTGGAGCTGACGACAGCAAGCAGACTTGTGTAACAATTTGACAGGACTGATTGCTGGGTGCAACTGGGAATTTGATAAAATACTGGCATATGCTCATTTTGTTTACACACCTGGATAGAAAGATTGCTGAATACAGCAATAATTAAATAATAATTATTGAATAAATTTGCTTAGAAATAAGAACATTAAACAGGTTTTGTTTAACATACAGAAGTATAATTCAGTGTGAATGATAGGTGGTCACATTGGGCAGAGGCTGTTAAATAACTTTCTCTCTTCTCTTTCTGATTGTCTTCTCAAAGTTTGTTGTTACTACTGAACTAGAAGACTGTCAGGTGCATCAAGGTATTTGTTGATTTCCTTAATATATAAAAAAAAATGATATTATAAATTAAAAAGCAATTTACCACTGCTTCATACTGTTAGAACAAGTTGCCTCTGAGCTGTTTCTGCCTTAGGTTCAATGAAGCATAGCTAATGTTGGGGAAAAATCAACCAATTCAATCATTTGTAGGTTGTTGCTGCTAAGGTGTTTCAGGGCAATACACTTGCGATCAAATGTCTGACTGTCACTGCACTTTATTGCATTAAACGAACAATTAAAAGAGTGCATGACAATGTGACATGTTTCTGGTCATGGCAATGCAATACAGGCTAAAATTGACACATTAGATAGTTAGACTATTTTAGATTTGCAACAATCAAAATGAAATTACTTTGCCATCACCAAAACCATTAGATGCAACTAATACATTGTTCGGAGCAATAGACAGCTACATACACCATGTGGCCACTGGACTGACAGATCTCCTAGCTCTCCTAGCTCTCTCTTGGACTACAACCAAATCAGAAAAATATGGTTTGAGCTACTATTGTAGCTTGCCCTCCCCAAGCGGAGCACTGGAGTACTTTAATATCAGCAGGCTTTAAGTATTAGCTTGGCTTTTGTGCTCATCTGATCCCCGAGATACAGTGGCCTATTCTCCGATTCTTTTGTCATCTCACTCTCAGTACAGTAAACACACTACAGTGCTGAAATGATGCCATAATCAAATTTTGAAGCAGGATTAGGCTCTGCACTTTTCCACTGCCGGTCTATCTTTCCATGAAAAGACGATAAAAAGATTTCAGTGAGTATTTGCCTGCTCTGCCTGCTCGCTAAAGCTGAGTGGCAGTTGTGGGTCGAAAGGATTTGCGGGCTTCAAGAAGACAGGAGCTGGAGGTGTATGCTTATGGAATATAGATGTGAGATTGATTTGTCTATGGTGGATATTAAAACCAGGCAGATGCCATTGACGTCTGTCTCCAGGTAGTCTTAGTGGGAGTTACATGCAATGAATACACCAAAGGAGATATAGGTGCAGAATAAATGACCTGGTTAACCCCAAACCTTTGACCTCAGAGCAGTGAACAGAATGTATATGTTCTGCGAACGGGAATAAGATAAACACATGAAATATTTAGGTGAAGCCTGTATACAGATGCGTTGAAATAAACTGTAGGTGCTTTAATACTGTTGGAAAGTGATGTTGGAATTTGATAAAAAGATGTTCTAACATTACTGAAGTCACAGATCTCTTTTTAACAGAGAGCTGGACCTATGAGGACCTTTACTTCATGATTTTTTTTTTTGATTTTTTTTTTTTTGAGTAATTACTTCTGAGATTTAAGTTAGTAAGGCAGCTAAACACTTTAAGTGGTCTTTAATAATTGAGACAAATTAATCTGTTTAAGAAGCACAGTCCTGACTATAACAAACTTTCTTTTATCCTCTGGTTCCATTTGCTGCTGTGGTGCATTTACATCTGCCATTTTTTGGTATTGCAACGTCCACCACAACAGCTTTTCTCTGTTGTTTGAATAGTGGTTTGGACACTCACTAATCCTCTGCTTTCTTCATGTGCTTAGTGTACAGCCTCAGGGTGCTGGATTTGGGGTTGAACCCTCCATTCTTGGTGAGAAGCTTTACTCTTTTAATGTCTGTGTTCTGCATCTCTTCCTTTGGTCAGCTTATTAGTCCAGTAGGGTATCTGATTACTGGCAGGGCATCACTGTTAATTGCCCAGACCTTGTTTTTGCCATTGAGCTGACTCCTCAGGACTTGCCTTACTCATTGTAGGTATTTGGCTGTTGCTGTGTTCCCCTTCAAAAGCTAAACTTCGATGCTGCGTAGCATACGCTATGGGAAACATTGTTTGTCGGACCGTTTGTGAAGCTCGTGTGTCAAACACGCCAAAGGGATTTGGCCTGCTTATATACCTTGTGCTCAATCAACAGCACCTGCGAGATTGGGCGCACCTGGTTGATTGGGCACAGGAGGTATAAAAGGCATGTGACTGGAACAGTCCCCAGATCTGTTTGTCTTCAGACCGCATCACTTGTGTCTCGTGCAGTCAAGTCTGTGAAAAACTAAAAAAAAAAAAAAAAGAAAAAATGAAATAAATAAAATAAACTATGGATAGTGGAAAGAGGTGTGTGCCTCCTTGTCAGAGGTTGCTCTCTGATGAGGATAATCATGACTTCTGTTATGAGTGTTTGGGGGAGGCACACGCGGGGGAGTGCGAGCACTGTGACTTGTTGCCCATAAAAGTCATACGTGCTCGGCTCGCGCAGGGCGCGGTGCTCCCCCGCTTACATCCTGGGGGTCGCGTGTGGAACTGGCTGAGACACCGGGATCAGAGGGCTCTCTGTCCCTTGCGTTCTGGCCAGATGAATCTGACATCGGTGCTTCCCCAGCGTCTCAATGACGCCTCTTCCCTGGCCACCTCTGCCTCGCAGCGCTCCTCCCGCCCTCATGTGGCGTTTGAGGAGTTGCTCGAGGTTGTCACCAAGCGGTGGCGCGGCTCAATATTGACCGCAGGACCAGGGCTCCCCAAACACTCCAGACTGGTTTTTCGAGTGGCCGGGGGAGGTCTCGTGGCGGTCTCTCCTTCTTTGATGATCTCCACGAGGAGCTGCTCACTCGTGAAGTAATCCATATTCATCCCGCGTCTTCATCCCGTCAGCGTTGATATATTCAACTGTTGTTGGGACGGGGACGCGGGGCTATGGGGCGATGCCCCAGGTTGAAGAGGCGCTCGCGGGCTACCTCTCTCCTGGGACATCTTCCTCCCTCCGCAAACCGACCCTCCCCACCAAGCCGTGCCGTGTTACGTCATCGCTGGTGGGGAAGGCGTTTCGAGCAGCGGGTCACGCTGGTGCTGCGTTGTACACTATGACTGTGTTGCAGCCGTATCAGAGTGACCTGCTACAGGATCTGAGCGTGGGGGGTCTGTAAATCAGGAGGCATTTTAGAGCAAAGGCTCCCCCCCTGCGCTCAGACCCCGGGACCATCGGCCACTCGGCCCCAGTCAGGTCCAGCTCAATCTAGGCGTGCAGCCCAGAAGGAGAGTTTAGCGGATCGTGCCCCCCCCTCGTAAGATCTGGGGGGCTGACCACCGCGCTCCTCCAAAGAGTGGACCTGCGCACAATCATTTCAACCAAAAATAAATAAATAAATAAGTCCTGGTGCTGTACGCCCAGGACCGCGGGGGTCCCCCTGGGGGGCACATGAATACTCAACCTCGAAGACCCGCTGTTCTTTCCCCGCCGCCACCGGCGTTTGGGGAGCAGCGGTCTCCGGCGGAGTGTTAAGTCCTCTCCCTCAAAAAAAAAAGAGAGAAAAAAAAAAAAAAGAGAAAAAAAAAAAATTACCCCCCCCCCTCCCCTCCAAACGACGTGTCACTGTTAATGCCCCTTTCAGAGAAACTGGCAGCTTGGGAATTACTGCCACATATCTCTCCTTGGGTAGTAGGAGCGTCATGAGGGGCTACAGGATTCAGTTTGCGTATCAGCCTCCGCGCTTCAACGGCGTGGTTCTCACTTCCGTGAGAGCAGAGCAAGCGCATGTGACTGAGGAACTGCAGGTTCTGCTGGACAAAGGGGCCATAGAACATGTTCCTCTGGCAGACAGGCAATCCGGATATTACAGCCGGTGTTTCCTGGTTCCAAGAAGAATGGGGGATTATGCTTTGGATTTTGGATCTTCGCGGCCTGAACCACTTCCTCAAGGCATTCAAGTTCAAATGCTGACTATAAATGATGTGTCCCAGATCTGATTAGGTGACTGGTTTATCGCCACAGATCTGAAGGACGCGTATTTTCATATAGAAATTCTGCCACGGCACAGGAAATTTCTGAGGTTCGCTTTCGGGGGGGAAGCTTATCAATATCAGGTCCTGCCATTCGGTCTAGCCTTGTCACCCCGGACTTATACAAAATGTATGGATGCTGCTCTGGCCCCTCTGCGGCTCCAGGGCATCCGCATTTTGAATTATATAGACGACTGGCTCATTCTGGCTCAGTCTCGGGACATCGGGACATTGTACTGACTCATCTTGAATCTCTGGGGCTGAGACTCAATGTCAAGAAAAGTGTTCTCTCTCCTGCCCAGAGAACCACGTATCTGGGCGTGGTTTGGGACTCCGCCGAAATGCAGGCGCATCTGTTTCCTGCTCGTGTGGAGTCCATATTGAGAGCACTGGGAGAAGTCAGGCTAGGCCAGCGGGTCACTATGCGCTCTTTTCAGAGAATTTTGGTTCTCATGGCGGCTGTGTCCACAGTGGTTCCTTTGGGCCTGCACATGAGACCGTTTCAGCTGTGGCTTCAGGCCAGGGGGATTTCATCCCTGGAGCAAATAAGGGTTACGCGCCGCAGGCTTCGTACCCTGTCTATGTGGTTCAGACCCCAGTTTCTCACTCTGGGTCCCACTCTAGGTCCATGTTGTCGTTGCAAAATGCTAACGACGGACGCATCTCTTACGAGCTGGGGTGCGGTCCTAGACGGCCGACCAGCTCAGGGTTTATGGGGGGCCATCATCTCGCGTGGCACATCAATTGCCTCGAGATGAAGGCTGTATTTCTGGCTCTGAAATAATTCCTCCTTCAGCTCAGGGGTTACCATGTTCTGGTGCGCGTGGGCAGCACGGCAGTGGTCCCATCTGTGTGGGAACACTGTTGTGCTGGTGCGCGTGGACAGCACGGCGGTGGTCCCATATATGTGGGACTGCTGTTGTGCTGTCCCTGTTATCATCAGGGCAGACTGTGTTCGCGCCGCTCGTACGAGCTAGCGCGGCAGCTTCTGCTCTGGGATCAGGACAAGTTCCTCTTATAAGAGCGATTTATATCCCTGGGCACATGAATGTGGGGGCGGATTTACTGTCCAGACAGTGACGCACAGAGAGTGGAGACTTCACCCCGACATAGTGAATCAGATTTGGGGGAAGTTTTACCAAGTGGAGTTGGACCTCTTTGCCTCGGTGGAGACTGCACAATGTCCCCTCTGTTTCTCTCTGACTCCTCCAGCTCCTCTGGGTCTGGACGCAATGGCGCATGTGTGGCCCGACATGCGTCTTTACGCGTTTCCCCTAATTCCTCTCCTCCAGGGTGTCCTGGTGAAGGTCCGTCAACACGGGTCTTGTCTCCTGTTAATAGCGCCCTGTTGGCCGACCAGAATATGGTTTTCAGACATAATAGCTCTCCTCGACGGCTCGCCTTGACCGATTCTGTCCAGGAGGGACCTCCTCTCAGGCGCAGGGGACTGTGTTTCATCCCCGGCCAGAGCTCTGGAATCTGTATGTCTGGCCCCTGAGGGGGACCAATTAAGGGAAGTGGGACTCCCAGCCCCTGTTATTAATACTATTTTGAGTGCTAGCGCTCCCTCTACTAGGAGGACCTATGCACTCAAATGGCGTGTATTTGAAGCCAGGTGCGTTACGCACCATGCAGACCCTGTTCACTGCCAGATTGTTTCAGTGCTGGAGTTTCTGCAGGATAAATTGTCTTCGGGCGCTCATCCTAGTACACTCAGGGTTTTTGTGGCCGCTATTTCAGCTAGCCACGCTCTGATGGACAGGGTGACAGTTGGGAGGCACTCACTGATTGCCTGCTTTATTCGAGGCTAAGCGGCTGAGGCCGCCTGCTGGAATGACTGTCCCTTCCTGGGACCTAGCTATTGTACTTGAGGGCCTGGTGGCTGCCCCTTTTGAACCACTGGAGTCAGCACTTGCCAGGTTTCTGACTTTAAAGTTGTTTTTTCTCATGGCCATTACCTCTCTTAGAGGATTGGGGATTTGCAGGCTCTATAGGTGTCACCGTCCGGGCCTGGTCAAGTTATTTTGCATCCTCACCCTATTTATCTCCCTAAAGTTCCCTTTTCTGCTCAAATCCTATTATTCTTGAAGCTTCCTGTCCTCCGCCGTTTACTACGCCGGAGCAGTTTCATTTACTGTGTCCAGTATGTGCGCTTCGGACTTATGTCCGCCACACGGAACAGTGGAGCAAGTCCGAGCAGACTGTCACGTTGGGTGAGGGACGCTATTGCTCTGGCCTATGAGGCGTGTGGTCAGCCCCCGCCTATAGGTGTCAGAGCTCATTCAACTAGAGGGGTGGGCTCCTCCTTGGCTCTGGCAAGGGGGTCCCTCTGCAACTAATCTGTGATGCGGTGGGCTGGTCCTCTCCGCACACTTTTATCAAATTTTATAGTTTGGATGTTCATATGACTCCGGATCTCATGTCCTTGAGTCTTCATCCCACAGTTGTGTTTGAGACTCCTGGGTCTTAGTGCACACGATACACTACCTTGGGGTCCAGACACTTTAGGGGCGGCGGCGTTGGTATTCTCGTTCCCATAGCGTATGCTACGCAGCATCGAAGTTTAGCTTTTGAAGGGGAACGTCTCGGGTTACATGTCTGTAACCCTGTTCCCCGATAAAGCGGGAACGAGATGCTGCGTTTGCAGTGCCGCCCCTATGGGCGTGTCTGGGCGGTCTTCAGACAAACAGATCTGGGGACTGTTCCAGTCACATGCCTTTTATACCTCCTGTGCCCAATCAACCAGGTGCGCCCAATCTCGCAGGTGCTGTTGATTGAGCACAAGGTATATAAGCAGGCCAAATCCCTTTGGCGTGTTTGACACACGAGCTTCACAAACGGTCCGACAAACAATGTTTCCCATAGCGTATGCTACGCAGCATCTCGTTCCCGCTTTATCGGGGAACAGGGTTACAGACATGTAACCCGAGACGTTTCTTGTGGCCTCTTCAAGGTTGCCATTTCCTTGTGGGATTCCCAGGTACCTGTAGCTCTCCTTAATGTCTGCTATTGTGCCTTTTAGGAGTGAGAACCCTTTTGTATGGACTACTTTCCCTCTCTTTGTCTTTGTCAGCCTTGGTGATTATTTGGCTGAGGGGGTTCAGAACTATGCAGAACAGCAGTGGGGACAGAGCATCTCCTTGGACACTTAAGCAGTTGGGTTGCAACTGGCTTCAAGGGTGGTCTTCCACAGTCTCATCAAGTTTCAATGAATAATCTTTGAGGCGGTGCCTGGTTTTGCAGTCGTGAGCGACTGTTCTGTCTATCAGCAGCTGTTGTTTTGTTCTCTAGTATTTCTACCAATGCCCTTCTGTGCTGTGTTCATGTATTGATCCATATGCCCACTTATCTTAGTCGCTATGATGTTTGACATGAGCTTCCATGTTGTGGTGAGACAGGTAATTGGCCTGTAGTTGGATGGGGCTGTTCCCTTCAGGATCAGGATTGTCCAGCCTTCATTTACCCATTAAGGGTGAGTCCCATCCTTTAGCAGCTGGTTCATTTGTGCTGCCAGGCGTTCATGGAGTGCAGTGAGCTTCTTTAGCCAGTAGGCATGAATCATGTCAGGGCCTGGTGCTATCCAGTTTTTCATACCTTAGACTCTTTCTTGGATGTCTGCCATTGTGATGGTGACTGGATCTTGTTCAGGGAGGTTGGTGTGGTCTGCTCTTAGATCCACTAACCACTGTGTATCACTGTTGTGTGATGCTTCCTTCTCCCATATACCTTTCAGTACTGTTCAGTCTCCAGCCTTGGTTGGTCTGCTCTGGTGTTGTTACCCTGCCACTGAGAGTACACTTGTGGTTGTGTAGAGAACAGCCAATTCTCCTTTAATATGCTTTTTAAAATGTAGTTACTATTATTGCTCTTAAGCACACATTAAATATCGTCCAGTTCAGAGAAATAAGACAGAACAAACAGAATAGCGAAATTAATTATCCACATTACTGTAACTGTACTGGGGTAAAAGTTGGGTTATTAAGATTGATATACATAGTCCCACTGAATGTCTTTGTTTGTATTGTGCCCTTTTTCCACTGTGCCCTGTGTCCTATGAATTGTATGATTTAAGTTTTCTGTTAAATGAACTTTCCAACAACAACTGCTTGCTTATTTGTCCGCCTTCAGAGCTTCTTACTGTTCAAAGCTTTTGTGTGGGATGAGTGTATTGTTATTTACAGTAACTCCAGCCTCAACTTTGGTCCAGTCAATGGCTCAGAATGGCTCCAATGAAGCTCTGCTCTTAGTGCCTTGATATACCTTCAGCTAAGTGCAGCGTTTTATAACTCAGCATGAGGTCAGTTCAAGAGCCTGTGGGATTTTCATGAACTCTTATGTCTGTGTTGCCTTTGGTGTAACATTTACCCAGCCGCTTGCTACTATATTGATTTTTTAATTTCTTTTGACTTCTAACTGCTGTAGATGTGTCTGTCAAACTGTGTTGGGCTCAAATTCTACACAAGATTTTTTCTATCAAATAACACTGGGCTTGATATAGTCGCCAAAGAGTTGACTTGTAGTTGCTGTAGGAAATGTGGGCTTGTACGACCCCAGTGAGTCGTGCCCAGTGGTGCTTTGACTTCATTAGTGAACTCAGCTGTAAATAGAAACACACGAATCTATGCAAATGTAACACTGCCTAAAGTAAATAAGAGTGTAAAAAATTTACAGAAAAGTAGGCTTTAATTTTTAAACAATTTTTGCACAGTGTGGTTAGCACTCCAGCCTCGCACCAAGAAGGTTGTGGGTTTGATCCCTGGGCCAGCCCCACGTTGACTCAATCTTCTTAAATCTCCCCCCTGCTACTGAGGAGGCACTTTGACTTCCTTCCACAAAAGATGAAGTACTCAAGTGATGGCTCCTATTTGGACTTGGACATGTAAGCTCCTCTCTCACTATGCTATAAGACTGAATTTAGAATTAGTTGTTAGAGTATTATCTATGGTGAGGATAGTGCACGTTAAAGTTATCACTTTTCAAGATTAACAGCTGCTCACTTTACATTAAACTGGTGAGTGGGTTTCTATGAATGAAAACAAAAAATGATGCATATATAGTCATCATGTATTTTATTATATTTATTGTATTTGTTGTAGAAGACCTAAATTTAACTGTGAGTAAAAGCAAACACCATTAAGTGTTTTATAATGAAAACTGAAATGCCAGTTTTCAACCTACAGTATTCTGAAATTGGCGACTTCACACGGACTTGCACTTGACTCAGTCTCTTCTTTAGTGACTTAGCTTTGGACTCGACTTAAACATTAACATATGGCTAGAATTACATTTTTTTCATTTAATTTTTTTCATTGTCTCAGACTTGTACTCAAAGTGAGGATGACTCGTCTCTGACTCAACTTGGACTGGTCTTTGGTGACTTGGACTCGGACTCAGACACTAAGGACTTGAAAACTGGTGACTCAACTACAGCACTGCCTTCCATGGTTCAAACACATGTTGACCCATAGTATTGTCCGTATTACTGAAAAAGGAATCAGCATTCCAGCAGTTTGAATTTCATCAGAGATGTCTGCTGCAGAAACTGTGACATCACACAAGAGACAAAAAAGTTGTGTTTCTGTATATCAGTCTTTTTGTGACGTACATTTTCTAAACTTGGAAGTGTTGTCAACTAGGCTTGGCTTTAACACCCACCAACACTTCAAATGCGGGTGAATTTCAGCTTTGGCGGCTAACACAGCGACTTCCACAAGGCACTTTAGCTGCAGTACAGCATTTGGCTTGTTGTCTCTTGAAATATGACCATCACAAGAACAAGAAAAAGATTGTTATTGAATTATTGATTGTCAACATACTGCAGTGTTTAGCACCACTTTTGGAAAGTAAACTACTCTGATTGAACCAAAGGTTTATAAAAGCCAGAGGTTTATAAAAATGTACAATACTATGTACTTTTGGGGTCCGTACTGTTCTGCTTCCATAGAAACAGTCCTTAAGTGTTTGTTCAAGCGCTAGATTTAATGATTTGTGTTGTTAGCAGCTAAAGGACAGCAAATTGTGCAAACCTAGACCAAGCAGAAGCCGGTAATTACATGTGTGGTCAGACATCAGAGCCTGGCCACCCACTACTTTCCCTTTGGCAGTAAATCACCAGGTAAAATCATTCCCTTTGGTTTTCACCAGGATGGTAATTGACCACTGATTGTCAAAGCCCCCCTTCAGTGCCGAGCTTGTGTGTGGGTGACAGAACTTGTACATATGACTGTTAGTCTTCCCAAAACACGTGAACAAGATCAAATAATATGGCTAGGCCAATGCTGCTATTTGATCTCAGCGCCTGGTGAGCTACACAACCAACACAGCCATGTTTCATTATTTCATTATGGGGCTATGCAGGCTTTGAACTCAGCAGCGAGATGATTAATTCATGATTATTTTTGGACTGTGGCTAAAGGTAGAATTCACAACATGCTGATATTGTAATGCTTTGGGTTCAAATAAAGTCAGAATAAAATATGGACTAACATTATATGATACGTGATTTACTTTAAGCAATCTAAAGCCATGTTTAATGTGAGCACAAATGATAAAAAGAAAAGTGAAATAGAATCAATTGGCTAAAGAAGCTGGTTCAAATGGATCAAACAGAATGAGTTGTTTGAAAACAGAACAACAACATTTCTTAGAGAAAGCAGAGGCTGAAATCTCACTTGGTTCAAGCTAAGTTGGTCAGTGCAAGGAATGGTGTGGACCAGATGAAAACATGGAACTTTGTGTAAAATTTGGTGAAAATACAGGTTACAGTGTCTTTTTTTGTTTAAATATACAATATGATACTATTTAAATATTTTAAAATGGCCATAGCCACTGGTTAAAATCTGAATATATTATTGACTTCAAAGAAAGTGCACTGTGCAGGTCTGCTTATCTATTGAAACACCATAAGCTTACAGTTTGTAGAAGTAAAAATTCCTCCAATCCTAGAAATAGTATCCATCTTTATATGATCCTAGATTTACTGTATGGAGTGTATGCTGGTCCTACTGTGGCTCCCTCCCTCCTCCTGCTGCAGGTTGACAGGGTTGTGTTAAGTGGGTCCCATGAATTACACTGTAAAATAGATACTTGAAGAGAATAGATCACACATTACCTACAATTTAGCATCTTACCAAATTGCACAACTTTGTAAATATTTGGCTTTTTGAAGCAACAGTTGGGTTCATTGACAATAACTTAAAATTCGTTTTTTGCAGATGGTATCTCTCTGTTTTCATGAAATCCTTTAGAGGTAAATGAGCACCATCAAATGTGACAATCAAGTGGATAGCAGTATTCAATTTACTGTTATTTACACAGCCAAATAACACATCAGCAGTTGCCTCAAAGGGCTTTAAAGAATAAATAGGAAAACAATATATGTTATAAATAAACAGACAAGGCAGACTGTCCTTGGGAAATAAGAAAAAAGGGAGAAGCACAGAAAGAGAGATCTCTTCCCAGGAAGGACAGTCCCTGCAATAGATATGTCGAGGGTCTCCAGGTTTATGTCTACCTATCCGGTTTCCATTCCAGACCCATATGTCCTGGCACTTGCAACACAAATATAAAACAAAATATAGATTTTGTTTATAGACACACACTGTGTAGCTTCTGCTATTTGAGCTCTAATATTCAGTTTCCACATCTACAGTTTCATTATTTTAATTCACTTTATTTGTATGTTTAATTGGTTTCAGTGTAAATTAAAATGAGGCGTTGTATAAATCATGGCAACACTTAGGAGACTGGTTTATAAAAGAAAGTCGCTCAGCGACACAAACCCGTACAGTTCTAAATGAGCCAGCGCAGTGTGAAAACAAGTATTATGGAGCCAGACCAAAACCCAGCCTCAGGCATGTCAACACTGAGATTGTCCTTCTGCTTCAATTAACATTCGTGCCTTTGTTTCTGGGCCGTCATGACGCCACACAGAGACTAGGAGCAGGGGCAATCAAAGCTGATCTGTATTCATTGAAGGCAGTGGGTAAAGCCTCCAAACTCCCAGTGCTGCATGGAGGGAACTTACATTTCTGGTGTCGCCAACCTGTTGTGTTCATGCATTTCAAGCGTTATTGTTATTTTTCATTACTCCTATTTGCTTCTTCTTCATACATGGCCGTTAAAACTCTATTGAAATTCACACATCCAAATGCATGCCTTATTATCATACGTTATTGCCTCACAGCAGCTGTTGAATAAAATGAGGCCTAAGATAAACAACCCCGAATATAATTTAAAAAGACTACTTCTAATACATTTTTTTTTCCTCAACAAAGGTTCAGAAAGTCTAAAGCATATGTGACTCCATGGACCATTAAGAAGATGTGACATCCCTTTCTCATGGTGGGAGCTAGTGGGTTTTAGCCAGTGCTTAATTTGTAAAGCAGGAAGTCTCGGAAGACAGATGCCATTAACAAGTGGCTCTTATTTTCACTGCCATGTGTCAAACTATTTAAGAGACACATGCAGCAGGCTTCACCTTGATTAGTGTAAGAAGGACATTATGTAGGAGAGTTCAGGGCTAAGCTGAAACCCAGTGAACAGTGTGGATCATACCAGAAACACTGTGGTTGGAACTTACCATTGAAAATTACCATATCCTAGTCACAGGTGAGTGGTGAGCTAAGGAGAGTTGTTGATGAGAGTGGAGCCATGTGGGAAGAAGCCGGAGTCTGGGTGGTGGAAATGGTGGGAGATTGCTGGGAAATGCAGACAAAAGAGTAAGTAAGAATAAGTAAAAATCCAAAGGTTTTCAAAAGTAGCAAAAAGGTCAAAAAGTCTTTTAATCGCCAATTCTGTTGGATAGTTCAAAGCCCTTCATGTTTTATCATTAGAGCTGTGAATTTTTTTACCTCCCTTTCATTGATTTCCTAAAGATGTGAGAACAACTTTACTGCAGCTCCTCAGTTACAAAGTGTAAATGCACTTTTGGAATTCTTTTAAATGACACCGCACAGACCATAAACATATGAGCAGACAGGGAGTGACCTGAACGTGGACGTATGTATCATGCCCCTTTCAGAATTATATGTTCACAGTTCAATTCAATTTTATTTCTATAGCCCGGTATCACAAAAACAATTGCCTCAAATAGCTTCACAAAAAAAGTAAATATACAAACAGGTTGAACTAGACAACATCCACCAGGACAGTCACTGACAAACAGTCCATCATATGTACAAGTGAACGAGAGTGTATATGAATATAGTCTATGATAATGTCAGGAACAGTTCATCTGAGTGAGAGAACTGGGGTCAGGAGGGGTCCGTGAGTCGGGACAGGATCACAGATTAGGCCACAGCTAAGGTCCAGTCATCACTGGGACGTCTAACAGCAGCTGGACATCTGCAACAGTATCCACTCCCCCAGAGGAGAGTGGGACAGAGGGACAACTTGTGAACAGCAAAGAACTAAGCAGAAATGTAAACTATATTGCAATAAGAGTGAGGACTGAGCCAAAGGATAGAAGGGACTAGAGCAGCTTATCGCATCTACTGTATATGTCCTGACCATAAACCCTATCAAAAAGGAAAGCCTTAAGTCTAACCTTAAATATAGAGACTGTGTCTGCCTCTTTAACGTGAGCTGGAGCTGATTCCATAAAACAGGAGCTTGGTAACTGAAGGTTCTACCAAAGCGCCCTGTCAGGACAGTACGGCTCTGAGGTCTCTGAGATAGGATGGGGCCTTCCCACTAAGGGGGAAGGATTTTACCTAATTCAGATACAGGCAGCATGAATTTAACATATAATAACATAATATACATAATACTTATATATAAGTGTAAACATCATTTAAGGGGCAAAACAAAAGACAAAAAGGTGGAAGTAGATTTTTTCCACATCTCACAGTGCCAGTTAAAGGACCTATGCGTAACGTTTTAGAAATATCTAACAGTTACTGACACCAGTGGCTGTTAGGGGAACTGCAGCCAGTATCATACGACGAGAAACCAGAGCATCAGCCTCATCACAGGACTTTTAGATTTACAGAGATTGTGTTTACAGAGGAGGTAAGAAAAGTGGCGCTTCTAAAACTTTATTTGAGAATAAACTATATTTGACTCTCAAGTGCTGACACAGCTGTAAACTGAACTCTTGAGACACACAAGTTAAGAAAACAACTGTTTGACAACTGCTTGTTTATAAAGTGTTTTTCAACACAACAGTTAGAGCAAACTTTGTATGATATAATATCGACTGTATGTAATGTTTGTCAAAAAAAGCTAACATTAGCTAACCAGCTAGCCTATATCAACAACTTACAAAGCTTTCACTGAGGCCCTGTAGCAGGATAACGGCAAGTTAGTGAACTTATATCAGACGGGATACTAGGCCTACATAATTTGTTACTATTACTGTTATTTTGCCGAGTCTTTGCACAAATGTTAGAGCGTTTCATCTTTTATTTATTCAAATAATGTCTGAACAGTTGCACTGCTCCTAAACCTTGTGTAACACATCAGAATACCTCCAATAGGAAATTTAGCACAATAAAAGTACAAATGTCATTTATTTTTATTGTTTTCTTCTCCACGGACTCCAGCTCTGGAGTTTCAGGCTCCCGTGGAGGACAACACTGACAATGACTCAAAGAGAGAAGAGGAAGAGCTGGACCTGTCTCTGAGGTGAACAGACTGAGGGTGACCCAGCTGACTGCTGCCAAGCCAGCAGAGATGCAGGTTGGTAGTATGTCTAGAAGTTATCACACATCCAAATCAACCTATGTAATCTAAACAATGCTTGTTGCTCCATTTTCAGGCATAGTTACAACAGTTGTCCCAGGAGGAGGAGGATGAACTGCCCCAGATGGTTGTAACTCGTCTGCCAAGGGTTTTTCTGGATGTGATGGAGCACCATTGAGCCAGACCAGGACCAGCCAAACCAAACATGTCAGCCAGCTTGATGTACCTGCCTGAACTGCTGTGACCCAGGCTGTTTACAGGAGCCAGAAACTGGTCAACTCCATGCTACACAGATGTATGAGATTCTCAAAATCAGTGGTTTCATCATAAAATATCAGTTCAGTAATTCACAGGAAAGATAAATCTAAAGCATTTTTTTTAATTTATACAGTAAATGTTTGAGTTTGTGAAGAAAAATGCAGACACTGCTATTTTTTTTTTTGGAACAGCCTAATGCTCTTTGGGCTGAAGAGTCCATCTCAAACTAACACGAGCTAATGTTGCTTACTCTCATGGCTGCCATACAGGAAAGTCCAAGACCAAGGATACGTGAACGTGCACTACGTCACATCCAGCTTGATTTCGAGGAAAGTCCGACCTGAATTCTCCACAATGAAATGAGCCTAGAGGTTCATAGAGGCAACTGTGGTGGACAGTGAAGGTCTCATTCTTCTTATCACATTATGGCTCCTATGTTGGCATTTGTTCTTAAAAAGTTACACATAGTTCCTTTGGGTTCATTTTTTTCATTATGGTTATCAGCCCAGTTTAAAACCTAACCACTGATTACTGGAAGGAAAGCATGTATGTTGGTCGGTATGTTGTTGCATCTTTTAAATTTGTGTCAGGATGTAGGTAATTTATTTGCAGGATTATTTTTGTGTTGCTGTGAGCTCTGTGGGCCACCGCACTGATGTCTTGCAAATGTTATATTAGTCCATTAGTGTCACTATTCACTACCTAATCCATTTTACAGTGCAGCCTTATGTATTAACTATGGGGCTATAGGAATTACAGCGCATACACTTCATAAAACCATATATACTAATATACAACATAAATACAATACTAATACAACATAAAAAGCTGCTTTAGAAAACCTCTATGATACTGGTTTTTTGCTCCTTTTCACGATGTTGGTGATTTTCTGTCTTGGTCCTGCCTTACATTGTGTACATGTATATGTTATGCTCCACATGTGACACTGCAAATAGAGGAGCCACTGACCCTTTTTTATTGTGCATCCTGGCATTTGGGTAAAAAAGGCCAGCTTTTAGTGTGATGTAGATGTAGTGTGATTGGCTCTGACATGTACATTTGCCTATCCTTCTTTCCTCTTGGCCTCAAGCAGGTCCAGTTCCCGTTGAGTCTGCTAACAAGGACATTCAAGCTCTGTGTGTCCATAAATCATCACAAACGTCTGGGGCCAGTCATAATCAAAGCTTCTGGATAAAGGACGAAGGTAAAACCATGCTCCTAGCGTGTTCCAACACAAAGCTGCTTGACTTCTCGGACCAAAGTGCTACACCCCAACGGCTTCAGTGAAATCTGGTCCGATCCCTAGAAACCAGCGTTAAATTATTAAAAGCATGAGTCTTTGCGGGTATATATGTCTGATCAATGTGGATTTTATCAACGATCGATGTTAGAGAGACAGAGATTGGTGTCTGCTTTCATGTTTATCTGTAAAGGCTTTCGCTCAACACATGACTCATCCTCCACCAGTCGACTTTTTTTATTGTTGAAGATAAAATACAAAGTGTGGATGTGTTTTATAAAGCATTATTTCTTTGACATTTTTCACTTTTGTTCTGAAATGTGGGAAGACTATTGTGCAGCCATTGTTCTGGGCTTCAACAAGCTATTTGTAGCTAAAAGCACTTGAGGCTAAATGAGAATCGACCAACCAGCACTAGACAAAAGCAAGACATACAAATTGTACCTTGTACCTTTGTGGCAGGATTATTTGAAGAAGTGAGTGAATCCCCATTACGCATCTTTACCGCAACTATTTTCTGCCTACAGTGGAGAAGGAGGCCAAAGTGCAGTTAAATGCACTGTTGGTAGATGTGTTCAAATATGCAGTCAGTTTTGATCTTGTAAAAGGTACATATAGCCACAAATGACTAGAATCAATTTGATATATTTAAGTAAAAAATTAAAAGAGTGTTGTGTAAAAAATGCTTTCAGTTGCATTTGCAGAGACATTTAAATGCTCAATCCCAAAATGTGACAACACACATTTCCTACAAACTATAAATGACAGCACTGATTGAAAATATGGAGTGAACACAGTTTGTCATTGAAATAACTGATCTTAGGGCGTTTTTCTCATTTGCACTGTTTGGTCAAGGCTTTCGGACTTCCCCGTTTGGTCCGAACCAAAATGTCAGGTGTGAAAGCGCCACTGGGCCATGGTCCAAACAGCTGCTCTTGGTCTGGCCCACACTGATCCAAGGTCTGGTTTGTTTGTGAAAGCGCGTTGGGCAATAGTTTGAACCTTTGGACCAAATGCAGGAAGTGACAGACAATAAAACATATAACGAAGAGCAAAGAGAGAGAAGGAAACAGGAAGGAATGTGGCCATGGCAGATGCCTCTTGTGCAGCCAACTCTGTACATTATATCAATTTAAAACATGTCTGAACAGTGCATTTGAAGTGTCAGCTGTGTTTGTAATAATTCCATATTAATAATTATATGTCACTATAGGCCCTACCCCAGTAGCATTATTGTATTTCTATTGTTAAACTGTAAAATGCGCCTCTGAAGAGAGTCTCTTGACGGCAGCAAACTAAATGAATACTGGGTAAAAAAAATTTTTAATGCACAGCTTCAGTTGAGAAAACACCCTTATAATTATAGAGATTTCACTTTTTCACTTTGATAAGTAGGATTAAATTTAACCCTTTGCAAAACAGTTGGCCATGAGATTTTCAATGTGTCAATGCAACAACTTAAAAATCAAAATTCTGTTGAGGTTCCACAACACTAGTAACACTTCAAAGCAGTGCCACACTAAATAAAATTTGTCTGTCATCATACAAAAATAAAATTGTTTAAGGCTGTGGTAAAGAAAGATCTACTATATCTTCACTGAACTGGAAGCTTTTTATTTCAGAGGACCTCTTTTGCTTCTGGCTGAGCGTGGGTTGAACCAGTTCTGGACACGTGAATCAATGATTTCCGTATCCCTATTACTTACCATTGAATTGGTAATGTTGTAGTCTTTAGGTTTGTTTAGTTTCATTTGAGTGTTCTTGTGTACCATTTAATTTATTTTCAGTGTGGTCGTAGTATAATTAAAATGCACAGACATAATAACATCCAATGTGCATTTTCAGGTTTCTGGTCAGCAGGCCTAGAGTCATATATATTTTTAAAAATGGCTTTACTGAAACTTATAGCATGCTACATTTTATGTTTTCACTTCTTTAGTCCAAGCTACATTTTATTTTTTCACTTCTTTAGTCCAAGCTGGAAAGTTTTTAATAAAAGCTAAGAAATAATTCATCCTGTCGACATTCATCATTCACAGTAAGCACTTCTTATCTCTGTGCCAGACAGAGAGGTCGGAAACAGCTCCAGATCCCCTCCTCTTGTCACTTTGACTTGAAGTATTTCTTCAAGCAGCTCCCCTCCTGTCACCAGCCGTGGTCAGAAACTCAAACCAGATTTTACTTTTGATTTATGTCTCTGTCCAAACAGATGGCCTTTAGCTGCTTCTTCTGTCAGGGTTCGGGTTTGATCTAAAATGACTGCTCTCGGCTTGTACCAGTTTCTTTCTTATACCAGCTTGATAACACACCTGTCTGCAGGGTTCACTAGCTGCATATTTTGACATCCCCAATCTAGTGTGGAGTCAGGAAAATAACTGCTCCAGTAACTGTTTTGCAAAAAGCATGATGCATTTTCTGGTATCCCATCCTGTCTTTGTCAGAGACAACTCTTAAGTCGCCTGCGTGTTTTGTGTTCACATAATGGTGCAGGGGGTGGAGAGTAGCTGCAGGTACAGAGATGGACTTGACTGTAGTAGCAACAGTATCAGTAGATGATTTTATTTGACATCACAAATAACAAATGTAGGTAAATTTGTAGTTAAGTTAAACAGCCCAATTAAGCTACGAGAATAGTTCAGCTCAGGTGAGCATGTGTTAATGCCATATGTAACGCGTAGCTTTTCATAGTCCACATCAAAATACACTAATTAGGAATAACATTGACACCACTGGCTTAATATTGTGTTGGCCCTGACACATAGAGACATAGACTCCACTAGACCCTGAAGGTGTGCTTTAGTAGCAGATCCTTTAAGTCCTGGAAGAGGTGGGGCCTTCATAGATTTGACTTGTTTGTCCAGTACATCCCACAGATGCTCGATTGGAGCTCACCTCACCACACCTCAAACTCAGACCAAACTCAGTGTATTGGCCTATTTTATTTATTATATGCTTTGTGTGGTAGTGTGCCTCACTCTCATAATCTCTTGTCATACGCTACTGTCCTGGTGAAGTTTTTTGAAGGTTTCTGTCCAGCTGAGGGTACTGTGTGGCTAAGAACCATCAAAATAATTTTTGAGAATATCTATATTTGGGCTACAAGTTGGCGTGGCTTTAAAAGAAATAGCTTTCTTAATCTTTTTCTTCTTGGAAAATAACAAGACAAAACAAAACTTAATAGCACTGTTAATAGGGGTTTATAATGCCTTGAGCATCTATCAAAAAAATGCCACTACCCAATTCACTTTTTTGCTGTCTCTATGCCAACCCCGCCCTTACCCTCAACAGCAGCCAAGAGACCTTTCCTGCCTCTGTTTTATTAAAAATTTAAAGCCAATATTTATCCACATATTATGAAGCCTCCATATTCTTTTTAATGTTTTAGTTTTTTGCGTTGTTTCACTGTAAAATTACATATCCAGAGCTCAATATACACTGTTTGATCAAGTAGTGTGGACCATTGGGAGCGCTCCCTTTTCTTGATAAAAAACCCTAGATGACATCTTGAGGTCTTGTTTTTTTCACAGATCATCCCAATTACAATAGGATATTAGATGATTAAACAGTTTTTTTTTACATGCAAAAAAAAAAAAAAATAACTAGCTACATTTATAGAGTGCATTTCTACCACTCAAGGCGCCAATTTGACGATCCCCTTTACCTCCTGAACCACTGTCACCCAAAATTAAAAGCACTTCCAATTTTTTTTTTTCTTTTGCACAATTTAAAAAGTTTGTCTGAAGATTGCTACCATTTCCATCCCAAAATACAATCTGTGTGACTTTGTCAGGTCACAAGAAGATGAAACTAACCACGCGGCTGTGTCCAAACCTAGGTCCCCCGATAAACGCTGCGATAGCCCAAAAGCCAATTCCCGGAGGCTGTTTGGTAAAAGTGGTCTGTTTGAGAAGCTGAGCCCTGGGGTCAGATAGTGACAGCAACAGACAGACGGCTAAACAGCACAAAGCTTTAAAACATGCTACGCACACACACACCGACAGCAGAGCATCCCCAAAGACCGACTAAGTGGTCTCTTTTCTCTCTGGGGGCTCTCCATCCCTGCTGTTCACCCCTCTGGCATCCACACACAAACCCACTCTAAATGGCTATCAGGTTTAAGATCAGCCATTTCCAAAGTCAACAGATGTGGAGCAGTTGAGGATGGATTGCAGACATGCTCCTGCTCTTTCACATGGGTAATGCAATAAGAGCAGTGGGCCACTGTCAGGGGGATAGACGGACCACCACATTTTAATTCTAATCTTTCCACACACACTTTCCATTAGCGACAAACGTTACCACTTAGTGCCTGATTTGAGTTGAGAGAAACCGAAATACATAATCATTGGAATTTTTTGTTCTTTTAAACTGAAGGTGACTGATGAAAGCAAATGGTGGAATTAAGTTACAATTAAAAATCTGGGCTTTTACAATGCAAATTTGGTGAAGGAAAGTATGTTTTAAAGCTCCAGGATTATTTCCTTCTGCTGCACAATGATGGTTGTTCTTTATTAATTTTTTTTTTTCTTTTTTAATTTCATCAATGAATTGCATGTGCCATCTGCAAGTTTAATTGGCAAAGCAACAGTCAAATACAGTGGCTCAGGAGTTGGATTCTGGCTCCTACAGTTAAAACAGACTTGTGCATGATACTGAACTCTGACCTTTTGCCGTTTGCATATTTAGGTAGAAAAGCATGCCATCACATCTTACTTTGTTGGTGCAAGAGCTTTAGCCCAATTCCAGTCTGACTAAGCTGCATATAACCACTTGTTTTTTTAGTGTTGTGCATGTTTACTAAAATACAATGACAGCTGTATAATGTAAATCACTGTCAACTTATGGGGCGAACAGTACAAAATAGCTTTAATCTGCGTTCCATCTTCTAACGCAGACTGTTGAAGACTTGCGGAGAAATTGCAGGTAATTTGGAGCAAAGCAAGGCCATGGAGGATCAACAAAGCATCCTTAGTATTTTAGGTAAATACAGAGTCAGTCGGCAGCAGGTATTGATGTGGATTCCTCCAAAAGATTCCTCCTAACAAGGATAAAGTAGACATTAACATAAAATATAGGTCTTTTTTATTTTTTAACATAACATACAATTATCTACCAAGGTGGCTCCAAACATTTAATATGTTTGTATGTATGTGATATGACATTTAAAGCATTTGATTAGGGCTTATAGGTACTTGATTGCAGCAACTAGTAAATGTATTCCCTCATATGCCATAGAACTCATATAGTCAGCTATATATATATATGTATGGTTTTAAATGGGCCAAGACTATAAACAGATACATTAAGTACTTGCACAACCAAATATTTTCTGTGGTACTCATTCTGTACTTGTAGAATGTGGTCGGTCTGTTTGATTGTAGAATAAGACCCTCAGAGCACATAAACACATCGATACACCATGGTCTGAGTGAAAAGCTGCCTTTCATTATTGACACAAATTGAAAGCCTTTATCTCAACTCTCAAACCCTCCTGGTGCTTTAAATCCTCAGCATTAGCTTGAACTGATCCCAACCCTGCCGCACTTGACTCTGGGTCAAGGTCTAATTAAGACAGCGTTTAAAATGAATCAGTCTGGAGCATTGATCACATAAGAATTAACATAAATGGGCCTAAAGTGGCTGCTAATGGATTTGATCCATATGGTGCTAAAGCCCTGCAGCCCCTGGGGAAGGAGGGGTGGGGGTTGTATGTAGGTGGAGGAGGTGATGTGGGGGAGGGCATGTGTTTGGTTAATGTTTCCACTGAACCATGAACAATGTGGACCCAAAGGCAGAAAGCAACTGTACTGTTATGCCCTTTGCTTAAAAGGCCTTAGATAAGTTTGTTCATATTTCATCATCATGTTTCACAATTCTTTTGTTGTAATTCATGTTAGAAAATAAATATAATCAGCTAAAATCTAAAGACAGCATTAGTTTAGCTGTTAGCTGTTAGCTGTGTTATTGTGAAGGCTTAGTTAGTCACTACAATGCATTATGTTAATTTAAGTTCATGAGAAAAAAAAACATGTTGTCAACAAAGTGTCTTATAACTTGCCTACACCTACAAAATCAATGGCTGTAAGTTTATTGGTTGTTTAAGGGCTGAAGAGACATGAATGTGTAACGTTTATATTAGACTCTTATATAAAACTATTTTAGATCGTTTTTCATTCATGTTTATTTATTTCAGTTTCACTCATATAATTTTCACCTGTCTTGAGAAAGACGAGCAAGAAGGAGCAAGGCTAGTCAGATCCTGGCTTGGGAAAATCAAGTTTGGCTTACTGTTTATCCACGTTTACATACTGGGTGTGTAAGACACGTAGTGGGAACAGTACAGTGAAAAGACATTCCAGTTGGTGAAAGGTGAAATACAAGACAGTCATGGACAACAACCAAAATAGAAGCAGCGTAGATGAAACAGCTATCTCCAAAGCCAGCCACGGCCCTTCAACTTCATCCAAGGCTCTATCTAAGCTAACTCCAAACACTCACTCTCTGCAAAGTCCTCTGTAGTTGAAGCAGCCACTAGAGCCCGAGCCTCAGCTGAAGCTGCACTAACTAAAGCTGCCTACACTAAAAAACAAATGGAAATCAAAAGGCAAAAGGCAAGGCTGGAATTAGAAAAGGCTACGCTAGAGGCAGATTGAGAGGTATAGGAGATAGAGAAAGAGGCAGCAGCCGCCACAGCAAGGGCTGAAGACAGCTGCAGCCACAGAACAGGATGACATAGTGAGCTTCAGCCTCAGTTTTACCTCGACTAGTCTAACAAAGAATGGAAGAGAATGTGCAGTGCCAAACCCATCAGAGCCACAAAATCTAGCACTATAAGGTCACTGCCAACATTCACACCAGTAAGAACCACACATCATTTCACCAGAGGACATCAAGGCTCACATGATAAGTCAACCTTTGACCCCACAAAGAGATGACACAAAGCCATACAGCATTAATCCTTCTCCCAATACCAGCAACCCACCTATGGTAGACTTTGCTAAATTCCTAGCACAAAGAAAGTTAATAACTACAGGGCTCTGTAAGTTTGATTACACCCCAGAGAGTTTCAGAGCGTGGCAGTCATCATTTCTTATATACAGTCAAGAATTAGATCCTCTAATGAGTTTGGTAAAGAGTCCTGAACATGTTAAAAGAATTCAAGGTGTCTATGCCACCAACCTGGCCCTATAACTGTCATGGGACAGACTCCAATGTCTATAAATAGTTTAAAATGCCCAATTCAGAATATTGAACAGTTTTCTCCATCTCCCCATGAGAGACAACATAAAAGGGAACCCTGACTTGGAGGAATAATTGACCTTGTGTAATAAACATTTGCATCAGCTATATAAACCTGATCTTAAAAATACTGTACACTGCTTATTTTTTCTAAAAATCCAAAAAATAATTTCCGTTGTATGCCACCAGTTTACATTGCAGTGCATTCTGGGTCTCCTTACCCTATAGCAGTCTGCTAGCAGTAGGCTGCAAATAATCAGCTGTTCCAATTTGAACCCGAGTGCATTGACAGAGAGAACAACAGTGAAGTCACTCAAAATACACCTGAAAACGATGAGATGGAGGAAGAAGAGAGAGTGGGGCAAAATAACTAGTGTTTGTGCTGCAGGTGCTTGCTAATGCCAACTTGGAGTGAGAGTGTTCACTGCCAGGAGCTGCCCTTTCTGTCAGCTGCTGTTCACAGTAAGCACAAGGATCAAACTTATTCTAATATAGATTAAATTACTGTGTTACACATACTAAACATAATAAATCACACAAACAGTTAATGTTTGATGGTTTCATTATATTACATCCCAGCAGAAGAGCGTTTAGCATCTCCTCTCACGTTTTTTCTCACGGTTTACACTCGTCAGCCTGTGGCATTTAGGTTCCTTATGCGAGAAAATTGTTTGCATGGCATTTGGTTTCAGCCCATGTTTATAACCGCCAGCACACATTAGCTCCTTCAGCAGTTGTGGTAGGCAAAATGACTCAAAAGCATCAAGAGAGTAGTGTCAACGGGCTTTCTTCCATTCAACTCTCCTCTTTTTATCACTCAGAAAGCAGTGAAGACTTACGTCGCTGTTTTTGTTACTTTTTGGCTGGAAATTGCAACCAAAAGCAGCACAGTGCAGCATTGTTTCCACTTTATAAGGCTAACTGAGAGAAAACATAGCCTAAAACACAGTAACTTTTCCTTAAAGTTTGTCTCGTGTGCAACCAAATTATGTCATTGTCCCAGAATACATTGGGCAAGTAAAATAATGGCGCCTTCCATAGGTCAAAAAAGGTAGTAAACATATACCATTTTTAAAGTAGTTAGGAGTTCTCACGTGCCACTGACAATTAATTTTAGTAGAATAGGCAATAACAACATATTAAGTCCAACAAGTGGGTTCTTTTAAAGTTAAGGGAGCGTATGGATTTGCTCATGGAGCTAAAAATGAATGCTATCTTCCGTGCGTCACATACCTCAACACTACACGTGGGATAAATCCTATAGTTGAAACAATGCCTCCAGGTTTACAAGAAAAATGTATCCTTACTGGCTCAAGATACAAACAGGAACACCAAGTGATATTCCCTACTTTCTTGTTCTTTGTAGACTTAGTTCAGAGCCAAGACAAAGCTTCGCCTGGCCAGCAGCTAGCCTTATCACAAAGGTGAGAAAACTCCAATCAAACACACTGGCTTCAAACGAGTCCACAAAGCGCGACAGCAAGTCAATGGCCCCCACAACGCAATCTTTGCCCAGCGCTCAGACCTAGGCTGGATGATTGTTGGTATGGCTTGACAATGCTCTTGACCAACTGTAAATGTTTTCCTTCACAATGGATGTCCATGTCTCCTCACCCCTTGCGTTAGAGAGAAATCATGCTTTGGCGCGGAGCACAGGAATGGGCTCTTTAATCGCACAAAACCCACTGCAGCTGAAGATAAGTTCGGGCACAGAGTACATGTACTGTGATTATGTATACATAAGACATAAGCAATACATTACAAATACAGGAATAATATTACATTTTTCACAAAACGGTGATTGTCATACATATCTTAGATTAAGATTTAGACTGAACAGCTGTGAGTGATAAGTGGACAATGAAAGGAACAAACATGACACTAAATAGAGATAATTTGGTCACAGAAAGGAAGACACTTCTAAGGACAGTCCCACAGTAGAAGAATTGGTATTGTTGCTAAGGAAACCTTCTCTGGAAAAACTACTTAACACCCTTCATGGCAACACTTAGAGGTTTATAGATATTTTACAACCATGGACTCTTTCAGACTGGACTCAGTTCTCTTGTCACTCTGTAACATGTTTGTAATAAAGTCAGTATGTTTTTTTTTTTTGTTTTTTTTTTTACACACCAGTTTCAATCAAAAAAATGTTTTAAAATGTTGTCTACTATGAATACTAGTAAGAGCAATTGTGGCTAACTCAAACCAGAAAGAACTCTTGCTAATAATCACATATTTTCTTTTGAAATATGACAATATCACAAGAACAAGAAGTTCTTTTATATATATATATATATATATATATATATATATATATATATATATATATATATATATATATATATATATATATATATATATATATATATAATTGAAATGCGTACTGACTTGACCTGTACCAGTGAAAATGGCCTTCTGAGTCCAGATGTTTTAGGTTTTGCAATTGGACAGAGGTGGGTTGAGGTGGTTAATATAGAAGCTGACTCACCCATTGGAGACAAAAAGCTCCAAAAGTTTCACTCGATGTGGTTAAAATTTCAGATTTAATAGAGACTGATAGATAGGTTTAGGTTATGATATGGTTATGCTTACACTAAAAACACTACATAATAAAGCTTCAACATAGACCACTCTCAGTCCATCTCTAAACATGGGAGTAGATACATTAAGTACATTACGTATCAAACATGCTCCATCCGAGATGTTGTCAAATGATCACACAGTGCTCATTCTCACAGCTTCTCTGCAAACTCCCAGCGCAATGCCAGTTTTCTGTACCTGCTAGACTGTAAGTACCTGGTGATACTTTCCCTCTATGTGTAAATTAAAACAGTGTCCAATCAAACACAGTGCCCTTTTTTTTACAGCCCAGTGTCACATTTTACAGCTTTTGTTACAACAAAAACCTCCCACTGCTTTTAATTTAGGCAGAGATTTTACACATCTTTTTTTAACATAAATAATAAATATGGGATCCAGGTTAAAGGTTATGTTTTTTAGTCCAATCTATCAGTACGTATCAGGACACAATGATACCATAAAACTGTAGGTTGTCCCAAAATGTTAATATACCAACATTTTTGAAGCCATTTTGTAATCAGGCGCTGCCAAAAATACACAATACTTACACAGAGAAACAGCACAAAAACAACACAAAAAATATTGGTAATAATATATACACAGTGTTTAATGAGACAGTGATTATTGCGGGATCACATTGGTATGAAACCCAACTTAAATTTGAGGTAATGTATTATCATTTTATCATTTTTTGTTGATAAAGTGGTTCAGATTTCAGAACTATGACAATAATTCACTAAGAAATAAAAGCAAATAAGTTTGTTTTTTTTTTTTTTTTTAAATATTGGTGAGACGTCACAAAAACAGTGCATTATATTGGCTACGTTTGAATTTATCCAGTTGTACTAGGCTGAACATTTTATGATCGGCATCAATAGAGAAGACACATATAGCCAAACAAGTATCTTTCCTTTATTTGGAGTTATGTTGTAGATTTATTGTGATATGTGCATGTGTTATTACGTTTTCAGTAAAAAATAAACCATATACCTATTCAACTTAAGCCAATAATCAAGCTAAAGACAACTGGGCCAGGGCAAGTTCATAGAGTTTGTGAACCACTCAAACCATCCCCAAACCACTGGACCATTTCCGCTCCTACAAACTAGACGGAACAAAGTTTGCCTATATTTCCTCATAAAAGAGCTTTATTGTGCAGAACCATGCGGTGAAATAACGGGTTACATGTCAGAAGTGTTGAGAGGAGCCGAGCCACATAACCTAAACATGGTGCTCAGTTTACTGTCTGCAGTCGCATATATGAACTGGCCTACATCACTTATCAGGAGACTTTCCAGACTCTGAGTCGACTGTGAAACCCGAGCCGATCTGGCATCACAAGGCTGCGTTGGCTCAAGAGCTACCCAGGAGTATGCTAATGTAAATACGTTTGACAGAAATATGAATGTGTTTTATCTGAAATCTGATGGGAAACCCTAATTAGGGCCTGTTCATGAGTTAAGGCTATCAGCATAGAAAGTAACATCACACGATACTGAAATGCATTCGTTTTTGAAGCTAAACAGTCATTCAGGGGTCACATTAAGTAAAATACATTGGAATAACAACTCATTTGTTTAATCAGGAAGTCCTTTTGAGCTAAATAAATAGTGAGGAAAATCGATTGAGTTTGTAGGCCACAGATGTGACCCAAATCTGCAGAGGACTTCATGTTTACCGCTTGGGAAAATATTATGCTACTACTACCATTGTCCTACAAGCGAATAATTAGCTATCAAACAAAAAAAATATATATATTGGGGGTTTTTTTGGTTTTTTTTCAGTTGCAAAGCGGAAACTTTTCTCAACTCCGTAAGCCGGGCCGCCCATCAAAGAGCAAAAACAAGTACTAAGTAATTAAAAAGTAAGGTATGCACTGCAAGGGCTGCAACCACCATATGAACCACACAGACTGACATTGAACCAGATTTCTAGTCTTCCTATTGCCTTTTCATGTTACTGTTCTCTCCTGGTACATGCCTCCTCTCACTGTGCATAGACAGATAAATGGAAATCTTCCATAATTAATGAATGTGAGAGTGAAAGGCTGCCTGTCTGTATTGTGTTGGCCCTGCAATTCAACAGCTAATGTCTAGTGTCTATGGTTCACCTATGATCTACATTGGTGTGTTGTTTATTTCTGAATTTGGGGCAGTATAGATGACGTAGGTTTAAAATGCTGTCTGATCACAGCTGTTACAGAATCCAGCTGCTGACCTCTGCTGAGAGTGGTTTTAGTCTAAATGCCAACCACAGGCCATTTTGACTGCAGTAATTCACTATTAGTATGGATCAGAGGAAACCTGCTTAATCTATAGAAGCTAAAAGGAAAGAACCCAAATTAGCTACAAAGGAAATTGAATGAAGAGATTGTTTTAATCTGATTTGTTAACGCATGAACATTTAGGCCCTGTCCTCTTGTGTTTAAATAGATTTGAGTGTTTAAATGAGGGAGCATTTGGGTGTGCTTCTTTATGGACAAAATATTGTCTTGATATAGAAACAGATAAAGCTATTGGGATACTTTAAAGGGATTTTTCCTTTTTAAAGGTGAAACTTGTGGCAAGGGTTTATTTTTTGTTTGATCATCTGACAGTGTCCAAACCACAAACATAAAACTGTCAGTGGTTTTAACTTTCGCTATAATTGCATGTTTTCTGGCGGTTGGCAGGATTTGACACTGACAAATGAATAACGGCTCCATGGGGCTCTGTCCAGTCCTCACAGAGACATGAACAAATATCTCTCCATAAAGTCCAACAGTCCAACAGTGAGTGAACACTACAGCAGCGAACACGACATAATGAAGCTTTCAATCAAACTGCTCTCCGCATTAACAGATGATTCAATTACAGCGCTGTAATGAATTTAAATGTAACAAAGGACAAAGTGTTGCTGTGAGCGTTAAATGGAACTCCTGTAAAGGAGGCTTGTAATAGCCATTGTCCTTAGGGGTCTGAGACAGAATGGAACAGGAAAGAGGGGGCACACTCCAGTATCATCCAGTATCAAGAGCATATAGGAGATATACTGCTGTGTATGAATTTGCATAAAGGCAAGAGTCTGAATGAACAGAAATCAAGGAAATCATTCAAAGAACAGCTTTTACAATAGATTCCTACAACCTTCTTATATCTTACTTCCATTTAGCATTTTAAAAACTAATACATTAATGAGTTGTGTGCTATTGTCCATCTCTCCTACACTTCTGTTTCAGTTTGACTTAAATTATATTAAAGATTATTTAAAATTTTTATGTAGGTCCTGTGAAAAATATATCTTTATATTATAGTATAATTTATCTTTGGTAAAGAAATCTTGAATGTTTATAGCAATATTACAATCTAATACAACTGCTGTGTTGCTGCAGCTTCTGAAACATATTGCACTGTGGCAATAGTATCCGTGAGGCAAAGCAAGATAAACAGTAAAACCAGTAAACCAGTAAAATATTTTACATCTCCAAGGAAAATGGAAATTCCTAACTTGCATCTGAAAGTTCGAGGACGACACAGCAGTGATTGACTTTCTTTCCTTCTGCCATCAGACTCCTGAACCTGACAGGAGTCTAGAATGGTGGACAATCCTGTATTTCTACTTTATTCTATTTCTATTTTATATCTTGTATACAGACCTATTTATCTATTTTTTTACATTGCTTGGTATTCGTTGTGGACAGAAAAGAAACCTGTTCTTACACATGACAATAAACTCTTTGAATTTTTCTATCTTTAATGACTGTTTGACACACTTTAACTTCTCATTTGGTGAGGAGCAACTTCTGCAAATTTATTCAGTCTCTCGCTGAAGGTAAATGCTGAAATCCCCACTGACTTGAGGAGGTTCAGGAGGTGCGAAGTACTACTTGCAAATGATTACAAACAAATGCAAGGTGAAAATGAAAACCTGCTCACACACACTGAAAAAATATATATTTTAGATGCAGGGATTCTGTTCAAAAGTGCACCTCTGGCAACAACATCTGGAAAGTGGTAACCTTAATGTGTTTCCTCTCAACCATAATTGGCAAGAGGTTAACTCTGCGGTTCAGTGTGAGGCAACAGGTAGACGTTTGAAAACTCTTGAGGAAATGTCATTTTATGTCTCTTCACCCCCACTGATTGTATTGACTGGGTTAGGACAAGCGCTTTGTGTGAGCTTGATTTCAATTCCTGCCAGAATATGAGCTTTCCTCAAAGAAGCCCCAGGTTTCACACTGAGAGAGTAAACAAATTGAGGGATTAAATGGCCATTGTATAGACTGTGTTAGGCTAGAGTGTGTCATTTGGTACATTTCTTGTCTGCTGGTGTGCCATGGTGTTTTTTTATGTAAAAAAAATGAGCCTTGGATTAAGAAAAAGACAATTCTATGCAAGGGGACAGCCTATAATCCCCACTGATCTGGGGAGGTGGAGGAGGGGCTGCATTGAGTAAACAGAAGCAGTTTTATCAGTCTGTGGGCTGAGTGCACCGCTGTTTTCAGTTCTGTACTGTGAAGGTGGCATCAAGGCTGGTGAGGCTAGAAAAGGAACAGACTGATAAGGATGAAAAAAAAAACCCTTGTTGGACTGGAGCTAGACCGACAGTGGCAGAGAAGAGGAATGTGGACAGAAAACTGTACCATCCTCAACAAGTTCTGCTGTTACAACTCATTAAAATGTCAACCATATCATGTCATTATTATTATTATTATAGTACAATAGTCATTTTTGTATGGCTCATGATTTTACATAAAAAAACAAACAAACTGACTGTTATGAATGAGTTTGTATCTAGAAAATGAAATGGTCCATTCCTGGTTAAGTCAGTCTGTTTCGTGTTGTGAAATATGTGATCTATAAAATTCTCAAAGCTGAATGGGTGGGTTAGAGGTCAAGCAGAAAAAAAAGGGGGGAAAAAATGCAGATCGAGCAGTTGTTGTGAAGAGATTGTGTTTGCTGCTCTCTAAAGTTAACACTTGAGCTGTTCCTTCTATAACCAATGTCTCACTAGATGAAGGGTCAGATTGAGCATTCACTCCTGAACCAAAGCCATGTTGTAGATGTGGACTGCGTGGATCTGTTGATCTTTTTTTGAATAGAGGTCAAAATGAAAAAGAGAGTAACTTTGCCTCTTACATCAAAATGAGGTCACCTTTTGTTAAAAATATTGATGAATTATTACGACTAGAAAACCATTTCATTTTGCACAAACTCAAATACACTTGAACTGGCAACCTTAATGCATTTGCCAGGTTAGTCTAAATGTCAGTAAAAACAGTTAATCACAAGCTTTAATTTAATATATATATAACTCAATGTCAACCCAAATGTCAATAAGGCCTCTTTGGTTCACACTCTTCATGTTATTGTCACAAATGTGCTTGAAACCAGACCACTTTTAAATGTCTTGCTTCAGACTATAACTTTTTTTTTTTTCCATCAGTTTAGTCTTTGGGAAATAGAGGAGGTTCCATTTCAGGCCAATTCAAAACTAGTCATGCTTGTCAATCCGTGCAGATCACCTGTGTGATTTAATCCTATGTGTCATTAGGACCGTTTCCACTGGAGCAGCACAGGTCGGGTCAGTATGCTTCCATTACCAAAAGGGGTTTGAAAAATCTTTTTTTTTTTTTTTTTTTTTTGTATTTGTCATGTTTTGTCTTGTTTTTGTTATCTCGCTGATATCTTATTTAAATGGTCATGAGTAACAGTATGTCAGTAAAAAAAAAGAAAGAAAAAAAAGAATCACTGTGTTGGTAAAGATGTGTGATTCAAGCGTTCAGTACATTAATAGAAAAAAATGGATCCTAAATGTGCCGTAGAACTGCTTATGAACGTTAGTCAGAATAAACCGCTGCCCTGCGTCTTAGTGAAGTGAGTGTGAACTGTACTAAGACTTAAAGAGCAATGTAATCTTAGATTTACACAAAGACTCGAATAAGCCCACCTCCCACTGGGTTTTTATGTATTGTGTAATATGTGACTATAATTTGTGCTGGGAGCCTGTACATTTTTCATCACAGTGAACATCTCAGACTCAGCTGTGACTAACTCTACACCCATTAATCATGCAACATCCAGAGGAAATTCTCCTTGTTTTATTTCCGCTACGGGAATACACGGGAGTGGAAGTTTACATGAGGTCATTAAACCATATGGACACAGTATGCTGAATGTTACTTACAGTCTCACATTTATCCTGGAAAGTAGATCCCTTTTCAAGTCATGGGAAAGTCATGGAAAACAGAAAAAAATCAAGTGTCTTGGAAAAAAAATGAAATTGTCTTGAAACAGCATGATCTGCGTCAAGGAGCTCCTAGATCCACACAAATATCAAAATAAAAAGAAGAACAGTAGAAGAGGCATAAGAAATGCTTCAAATAGGTTGGCAAACTAGGTTATAGCTACGGAAAACTTCTAGCAGGAATACGATTAGGATACAATGAAGTGTTATTACACGGACCAAGAGATCAAATCAGCACTGCTCTCTGTCTGTATTCCATTAGCCTGAAGGCTAACCATCAAAATGTCGTGGGAGTGCTCCAAGGACTCTAGGAGTTCTGGTGTTATAGGTGCTTCCATTGTCCTGAAATCAGCTTAACATGCTTAACATAAGGCGTGATGTAGGGTGTGAAGTCATTACAGTGCTTTGGTTATGCATTCAATTAATAAAAGATATTTTATGAAAATAAATAAGTTCAGGTAAAGGGAATTCAGGGGTCCGAGGAAGCTTTATGTGACACTCATTACTTAGGGTAAGGTTCTATGTGGGTTATTTAAATTCAGATTCCCTGCAAAGATTGAATCTGAATTTAAATAACCCACTTAGATAAAACTTCAGCATAACTGATAATCATTTACTCCCTGCAAAGCTATCTTTGATGTTGAATGGTGCTTCCATTTACGTGCTGAAAGATTATTTATATTATTTAATGAGATAAATAATATAAAATCAGGCCAAGGTTAAAGTATGCCTACATTGTGGTATTTTGAACAAATACTTAGTTGAAAAGACCCACAGCTATATCTCCAGCACCTCACATCTCACTGTTTGCATAGCTAGCCCTCCTTCTGCACACACTCCATTAACAACAACTGTTAGCATTAATGATATTTTGGGTGTTGTTTCATTAATTTTTAGCTTGATATTTGTCTCTTTTGTGATCAAGTTCCCCTCTGATCTATTCACACTAGTATTCTCCAGAACACCCTGAGAACCCTGTGCTTTTAATTTTATAAAGAGACAACGACATATCCAGACTTGAATGGTGTAAATCATTAATTAATGTCTGGATGTGAACATCGAGAGCCCTGGGATCTGGTCTTTAGCAGAAAACAGCTGGTGAATAGCTTTTAAAGACCACAGTGAAGTCTAGGTTGTAGGTCTCAGAAGAGCAGCTGTGGTCAGTGTGAACATTACTCAGAGTTGGTTTAGCCCCGAGTCGACCGTAAAAAGCTTATGTTTTTGGCCATTAAGAGAGCTGCATAACAGCACACTGTCCAAAAAATAGCTGCGGTGTATATGGCAGATTCACCAATCATCCTTAAGTCGTAGAAGTTGTAAGACGGGCCCCAGTGGATTGGACTTGTTTGTTCAGCACACACAGTTGCCATGCTGTCCACTGACTGCTTCTCTTTCCTTTTTGGGAGGTATTAACCACAGGACACTGGGAAACAGACCTTAAGAGCTGGATTTTTGTAGCCTGGCCAGCCAGACAGCTTACAGAGAAAGTTAGTCTGGGATCGATCGATTTAAACAGGATTTCAAGGCAGGACCATGGGCAGAACTAACGCTCGCTGAGTGAACCAATCAGAGAAGCCACGGATGTGACGTAAGGAAAGCGAAACTTATTCTAGTTGTCAACAAACCACAGCGTACACCAGCATGGCTCGAGAAAGAAGATGTTTCGGAGACGTTGAATGACTTCTGGGTGCACGGTAGCGGAGTGGTTAGCGCTCCTGCTTCACAGCAAGAAGGTTGTGAGTACGAATCCCGGCCGACCCAAAAAACATCGTTGGCCGATTGTAGCCAACTCAAAACATCATTGGCTAACTCTGGTCTTTCTGTGAGGAGTCTGCATGTCCTCCCCGTGTCACCGTGGGTTCTCTCCGGGATCTCCGGCTTCCTCCCACCGTCCAAAGACATGCATGTATAGGTGAATTGGTGACTCTAAAGTGCCCCTAGTGGATGAATGTGAGAGTGAATGGTTGTCTGTCAATGTACGTCTAAGTGTCAGCCCTGCGACGAACTGGCCACTGTCCAGGGTGTACCCCGCCTAAGGCCCAAAGCAGCTGGGATAGGCTCCAGCCACCCGCGACCCCACAAAGTGGGATAAGCGGTAGAAGATGAAATGAAATGAAAAAAATGAATGACTTCTGTTGTTTTTGTCAGAAAAATCTGAGGACACAGGGTGTAATATCGAGTTTAGTGCTTATTTCGATCGTTGTAAGCTACCTAAACCTGCTACTGTTTTCTCGCGCTCAATATGACGGGAAACAAAATCCCGCCTCCCTCGCTACGATTGGTCGGAAAGAAAGCGCCGGAGCAGAAATCGGAGGCAGATTGGGCGATCCCAGACTAACTTTCTCTGTATGTAATACAAAAAGAAAGCTGTCTGGCTGGCCAGGCTAGGATTTTTGGAGATGCTCTGACTTCTTTGTGTAGTTTTCACAGTGCGGCCCCAGTCAAGTCTTGAACCTCGTTTTCTCTGCTTCTAAAACGTAGGTCTAAACTACTACTAACACAAGAGGATATTTGATTTAACAGCCCGTGGAGTATGGTTGCCAAAGTCACTGCCAAAAACTGTAACAAAGTGGTTGCAAGTTGTCCCACACTGATATAAATGTTGTTACTCCATTATGGCTGAACACATCATTAGTCATACCTCCATATTTTTTCTTAGACATGCTGAAACAAACTGACAGCAATAATTAGTTAAAGAGATCACATTTGAATAATACAATATTGACTGAATAGTTTTACGCTTTAAAGAGTAAAGAGAAAGTGAACAACAAGCTGTTAATAAACAGTCATGTCCATCAAATGAGGCAAGACACAATGGACCAAACGGCTCAAAACCTGTTCTGGTGCAAAATTGGTGCTTTCCGCAATATTTACTGAAAAAACAAATATATGAACAAAAATACGTTGACTTACACTACTACTGCTCTTCTAGGCTGCAGAGAAGATCTATGTGCCTTTCTTCATTACACAAAGTTATCTGACCCACAGTTCATATCAACTATTGATCAGCACAGTTAATGATTTCAGCTTGTGCACCCTAACACCTCTCACTTCACATTTGAGGCATATGGACACATCAATCTTTAAAACCGTAAACCACTCCAGCTGCTGCCAACATCTCATACTTTTGTTGTTCCAAATTTCCACATACTTTCATAACAACTGGAACTTTTCTGAACATATGGAATAAAGGATTTTGAGGTAACGCTGTGTGGCAGAGGTGGGAGTGATCTATGATAGCTCACATCGAATACATCATCTCATAAAGCCTTTTGAATTGATTCGAGATGATTCAACAGCAGTGCAACAAAATAATCACAGCCAGGTATCTGTTTTCTGTGTAGGTCTTCACATCCTCCATTTATCTACAGTCACTGGAGAAAACTTTGTTCAAACAAACCCAAAGTTACTTTTACGTTATTTTATTAGACCCATTACAACTGCCCAGATTACGAGCTAAAAGCAAGCATATATGGTACATATCAGATAAATCAGATGAAGGCAAAGAATTAGTAAAACTGCTTCTATACAGCTGCTAAAAATAAAACTTTTTCTGAAGTCTTATAGCTCAGAGACCTTAATCCTTGCAGTTAGAAGACACAAGTCTTTCTGTGGGGGACACAGGCCTGGAGTAAGACGTACCGGACAAGGTCTACATTTAAGATGTATGGTTCGCAGTTAGACATCCATGTCATGATAGGACCTGAGCTGGCCCCATCTGTGCCCCTGACCCCAGTTCATCTCAATCTGTTCAATGAAAGGTTCCTGCTGATCTTATAAGGACTATATTAATTTTCATTGTTAATTTGTAAATATGACTATTTGTTGAATGTACTATACATAACTTTCCTGGACACATCTATTGCACAGTTTTTCCGTCCTGGGAGTGGATCCCTCCTTCTGTGATTCTCAGCAAATTCCACCAACGAAAGGTTTACAAAGTGCTGCTCAAAATTAAAACACAAAAGCAACAAATAATAAATAATACTCTTAGTAGTTACTAGTTTTCATTAAAATAAAAAAAACAATAAAATAGGACAGAGGACCACTCAACTCTTACGTTGAGTTAAAATCCTATTGCAGAACCCATTTTAACGTGGTATGGCAGAGCGTTCAGCAGTTTGGGGCCGACCGGAAAAACAGCACAGTCTCCTCTGGTTCTAAGTCTCGTCTTAGAAACCACAAGCTGGAGCTGACCCTCTGACCTCAGTGTCCTCACCAGCATGTAAATTTGGATGAGCACCGATATGTACAGAGGGGCCATACCCTTCAATGATTTAAAAACAAACAATAAAATCGTAAAATCAATTCTAAAACAGACAGGAAGCCAGTACAGGGAGGACAGGATGGGGGTGATGTACTCACACATTTTGCTTCCTGTTTAAAGACAAGCCGTAGCGTTGTGGACTAACTGTCAGTGTGTGAGGGATGACTGATTAATGCCAGCATAAAGGGCATTACAGTAGTCCAGATGAGTCAGAATAAAAGTGTGCATTACTCATTCAAAGTCATTAAAAGACAAAACGGATTGATTGTGGAAATGGCTGAGGTGTACCAGATGTGTGGAGGGGTAGCTCCACTGGGTCTGAACAATATAACCTCCATTTTGTTTTCATTTAGATAAAAAAAAATATGAGACAGCAGGGGTGTCAGAGAGTCACTTATCTTTTCAATTGATAAATAAACATGATATTGAGAATATCTCTAAGGGAGCCCAGCTGGGGATGGGAGAAAGTTCATTTTGGCCACTTGTAACTGAGATTTGATCCTTTTTGGGCCTGACCCACTGTAGGACTACTGGATAGACCACTAAATTTAGAGCTGCTCTCTTCTTTTTCACTGCAGCAAACCGATAAAATGACTGAATAGCTGCTGCTGCTCCTGCTGATGATCTGTCAATCTCCAAGATACTTAAATTCGCACATTTGGCCTCTCTCTAGACACAGTGTAGCCCTACTAAAGGTGTGTTTAACATAACTGAAGGTCATAAGAATTTAAATGTAACTGTTTAGTTTTCTTCACGGAATCGCAGGGAGCACGGTTGTTTTTGTCAACTATATGAAAAAGGATAAAACTTGCATGTCACCACAGCAAAGGGTTTAATACAAATCAGCATTTAAAGTAAAGAACTGTGTTTTCCAGTGCTCTAAAAACAGCGCATATGATTTGAACTACCTACACAAGCAGCATAAGACGACGTGGGTGCTATGTAACGTAATAATGAGATGTGTTTTGGACATTGGTTGGGGCTTCAGTAGTAGATGCCTGAAGTTATCGACCTGACTGCGTAATGTATAGTAGCCAAACTCAAAATGTCAAAGGTCAAATTCACTGAGTATGTTAAGTCGTAGGGAAACCTTCAGGGTGTTCTTGCATTGGACAAACACTGACTCGAATATGAACCCACAAGATTGTAGCCATGACTTACAAATCCTTAAATCTAACACATGATGATGAATAATAATAGTAATAAAAGAATTGTTATGAAAAGGTTAAAAGGGCAGCCAGAGCTTAACTGAGCCACTGATTATGAATACTCTTCTGTGGTGAGATTCTGATGCTTTTCCTGAGGTTGTTTCAGCATTTATAATCATTTAATTATACCCTGTAAAAACAAAATCCAACGCTATGAGAGTAAAAGAGGAATTTTCATACTGTAAAAGAGACTGACCCTGCTGTAAGCTCACAGCCATGACTCTGTACAGTTTATCTCAAGCACTTGATTATTGGGTTTAACCTTAATGTAACGTCTTACTTTTCACCAGCTTTGAATATCTCTGTACAGGCATTGTGTGTCATTAGATGAATCACTCTCTTTATAAAGGTCTGAGACAATTTATTGAAAGATCCAACGTTATGCAAAGATTTCAAAAAGGTAAATAAAAAAAATTAAAAAATCAAGGGACTGTAAGACTTCAGACTTAAGGACCAACACTGATAATGGTCCAAGCAGTGCCAAAAGGCGTTAAAATACCGTGAAATTCAGACAAAAATTAGTTGAAGCACATTTAATGGACCGATTCAAACTCAATACCTCTATATCTTGACTTTAACTAGAAAACATAGCCTCAGCACACAACATCGCTGCTGCGCACCATCTCAGTTCCAGGATGCTTCTTGAAAACTCTGTCTGCATCAGAAGGATATTTGATGTAAGATACATCAGTGAAGTTACATAATACTTGTTTTTGGCAACATCCATAATTATTCAAATGTCCTTTCTGAAACATTTCTGGAAACTACATTTGAACTCATTTGCGTTTTAAATCGTGACTCGGTGGAGCACATTTTGCATGAGAAAGTCCAGCATAAGAGTCCACGGGGTCAAGGCCAGACTGGTCCAGGCCAGACAGGTGGAGGAAAGACAGGTTCAGGAAAGATGAGTAGTTCAATCAGTGCTAATGATCAGCCTCAGAGAGAGACTGTAGTGAGAACCAGTGCACTTCAGCCTCTGAGACATGGACCGTTTACCTCAGTTATAATAAACCTGAGTAAACTTTTTACAGATAATTAGACAAGCACAGGGTCCTCTTATCTGAAGCAGACTAAAGCTGGCCCACATGTGACTAATAATTTCCTTATTTTTACTTATTTAGCTACATGTGTATTTCCTAAAACATATTTTGTTGACACTTTTTGCAATTGTTGTGCATGTTATTCATTGTGGCGAACATTTGCACTCATTTAATATTTTATCAATGATAATTGGGATAATTTTTTTCCCCAGCAGTTTTTTTTTTTTTTTCAAATAATCAATAACTCTTTCTTTTCATTGCACTAAATATCATCATTACTTGATAAGAGTAGTAAATGAACTGAGACTTTTTACTTGAGACTATGTATTGTAAAACAAAAGACAAACATACAGCTTATGTCTGGTTTGACTTAACTCTATCTAAAAAGTATATTTTGATTTTATTTTTATTTCACATAAATTTTGTGACTAAATGTAATATCTGGTAAAAACAGGGACTTTGTTTAACAAGCTCTTCATCTCACAGCAGAACGTTCAGTTGACTAAAAGCTCAATAGCACCACAATAATAACAGTAATATTATTAACAACAGGTGGATCTGTGGGGAAGGCCGGTGGTGATGGGCAGTGCCTTATGTCAAAGATGAGATGGTCCAAGCTGAGGCTCTGCTCCTGATGAAAAAAGATATAACTCAGCATTTTGTACAAATTTCAAATTCCAAAAGTTTGAGCAAGTATAAGTGACACACATTTGACACATTTCACATTTTCCTCCCCCAGAGCAGGGACAACTGAAGTATTACCAGGTCACACTTTGGATAAATATGTGATTCATGACTGGTTGGGATACTCAAATGTTCAAATGAGAAGGAGAGGTGGAGCACTGAGGAACGGAGTATAATGGGGTGATAAAGGGTGAAAACATTCAATTCATTTTCAACACACACCTGCTTGTAACTGTTGTATTCTATGAGAGTGGTCAGTGGTCCATCAGTGGATCCAATAAGAGAATCTGCCCACAGTCCTCTTGTTGCTGGAGCAAGCTAAAGGACTCGTGTACTAATAGAAACAAGACAGACACACACCACAATAATTACATCAACAATAACCTTTGTCATGTCAACAGTAATGACAAACCGTCTCCATGAGTTTTGCGGTCTATAACACATAACGTGTATAAACTACAAGCTGTGTATGACACGGGGCAAAATGCCTGCAGTACAGCAACTCTCACTCTGTTTTGTGTTGCTTGTATCTGCAAAGTATTGAAAGTAGTGCACTAATATGGCAGATCCAACGTTACTGTATAAACAAACAGCATACAGTGTTACACAGTAATATAGTCATTAGCGGCAAAAGGATGAGCCCAGAACTCTGTAGACTCCTGTGTTATTGATCTCGACAGACACGGACCACTGTGTCTGCTCTTGCTAATGTTTACACAATCATTCCACTCTCTGTAACTGTAGCAGATATTCTTATGTGGGGGAGGGGCAGCTTACCTGTTCTGCTCTGTCCTGACCTGTTTGTTTTGGTTGTGTTTACCCCTAATGCGTAGTGCCACGGTCCTCTTCCTGACTTTGGTTTGCTGTTTGGTCCGCTTTGCATTCTCACCTCATTTTAACTGTACCAGGGATCACTTGGAAGCAAAATGAGACCTATTTTTTATATATATATATTTTTTTTGGCAGAGCATGGTTCGCTTTTTTGAAAGAGAGTTCGATTAAAGCGAACCAAACTGGGCTGGTGTGAATGCATCCTAATGCAGTGTAATGTTCAGACCCAGACTGAAAAGACAGAACTTCACTGTGTCTGTCAAAAGCTGGCTGTCAGACAAGCACTTTTTTATATGTTATAAAGCCCTCTGTTGTCGTCAGTATCAATGGGTGCTCATGGGTGAAGGATCGGGCTGTTGACCTGAACTGTCAGCGCTGACACTGCCCATGTGTGGCCCTTTGTTTAGTCTGTGCCTCTTAATGGCCCAGACATTCCTCTACAGCTCCATCAAAAGTGAAAAACGGAAGGCAGTAGAATATGTAATATAATAATGCACTGCATTGTGGTTATCATTAGCTAATACTTAATTTTGACAAAATACAAAATTAAGCATTCTGATGTTTTGTATACATATATCAAACACAAACCTCAACCTCAGATGTAATACACATTGTGTAACTTTTTGCTGTTGTTCTTTTTGTTTTGTTTTTTGTTTTTTATGGCATATGGCTTTCGCAAAGACATCCAATTAAATATATATAAAATCCCAGTAATGGAAGCTGAAATCTCCCCATATTTAAGTGTTAATGTCGAGCCCTTTCACAGCACAAGTCTACTCAAGGCCTACAAATGTATGCAATGTAAATGAAATTCATTTAACAATAGCTGTTACATATTACATTATTTTCCTGGCAGAAAAAAAGTGGGCAGAACCAGCACAACAGATGTTTCAGTCAGACAACTGTTGTTTTCTGCTGGTAACAGTGAGGTGGTGATGTGCAGAGACTCACCTCTGAGAGCTACTGTCTCTATGTCTGTCACCAGAAGAGTGTTTGTAGATACTTGAGCATATGTCCTATCTGTATATAGTTGAGATAATGTATGTGGTATGTACAGTACTGTGCAAAAGGTTTAGACAGGTGTCACGATATGCAGTAATGTAAGAATGTGGCCAATATACAATTTAAATGTTTTTTTTTGTTTTTTTTATTGTTGTTGTTGTTTGTTTTTTTTGTTTTTCCAAATGTTTGAACAGAATTACAGTTCCTTCAAAAACAGCATGGAACTGCTAGAACTGTTGGCAAAGTCACACCAAATATTGATTTGATTTAGAATGGTCCTCTCTTCTTTCGCTACTTTATAGTTCAGTCTACTTTTTATATCCAAATAGAATAATCAGGTGCCAAGTAGTGATGTACCATACTACAAAATTTGGTATCAATCCAATACCAAGTAAATACAAAGTCAGGGGCTAGGTCTGGATAGCTTTTTTCCCTTAATAAATAAATCATCACTTAAAAACTGTGTTTTTAGAGTTATCTTTGTCTATTATGTAAATTTGTTTGATCTAAAAGATTTAAATGTGCAAAAAAAAAGAAATCAAGAAGGGGGCAACTTTGCTTTCATGGCACTTTATATGTCACCCTATGTTACTATCTTTTCTGAAAGTACGTGTTCACCACAACCAAACTTTTCACAAAGTCTACCAATGTCTATCCTTTTGGGTTCCTTTCCTGAAGACCAAACCTGCCCATCACTTCCTCATCACCACTATTCCCTTCACCAAGATGTCCATTAAAGGCTGCACCAATCACCTCTCTCTCTCCTCTGGGAACACTCCGCATCTCTTCGTCAAGCTCACGCCAGAATCTGTCTTTTTCTTCTTGTTTACAATCTACTTGTGGGACATAACCACTAACATTGAACATCACACCTTCCTTCAGACTTATCACCCTATCTGACACTCTCTTAACCTCCAGGACATTCTTCACAAACTCCTCCTTCAGGATCACTCCTACACCATTTCTCTTTGTATTCACACCATGATAAAGCAGTTCAAACCCTGATCCAATGCTTCTAGCTGTGCTACCTTTCCATTAGGTCTCCTGGATACGCAGAATGTTAACTTTCCTCATCTGCATCATATCTACCTTTACCTGTCATCGTTCCAACATTCAAAGTCCTTACGTTCACTCCTAAACTCCTGCTTTTTCTATTCTCTTTTGTTTGTTGTTTTTTTTTGCAAACATCACAGGTTGCAGTATTTCTATATGCAGCTGTAAAATAAGTCCAAACGGCACTCCTCTTACTCTGCCATCATGCAGCCAGCAGTGTGCTATTCAGTCATTTAACTGCATGCCACAACTCACAGCATAGGGGAGGAGGGGGAGGGGCAAAGTGAGCATGAGCGAAGTGAAAGGAGCAGACACAGCATGCACATCCAACCACAGTTGTGTACTGAACGTAAAAAAAGAAAAACTAAAACTTCATTATTGATCTGATCTTTTCACAAAGGTTGGGGCTATATGAAAAATGCAAATAACAAAAATGTGTGGTGCATTTTTAACAGCATCTGACTTTATTTTTACACACATTTTCACAATCATCCCGGGTGTACAGTGTACAGTATAGCAGTCTGACATGATGAAGATATGCAGAGGTTTGCCTCATATCTATGGTAATGATATGTGCAGATAATGTGGTAGTAAAGACGACAATGATGTGTTTTGTGTAATAAGTTGTACCAGTGTTTTGCGGGGGGTCTATAGTTGGATGTTGAAGTCATCATCACCATCTTACAACAATTAATTGCTGTGTGATTGTTTGAGCTGCACTGACCTTAAAATTTGATACAAAGCACTTTGTGTTTACAATATAAAGGACGTGTGACCTGCAGTGTTTGTATTAACTACATATTTATGCAAAAGAGCTGCAAGATGAATATAGACACACGTACAGCGTTGCTTTAAATGCAACAAAATTCCTGTAAAAGTAGATCAAAGGAGGTATCATTGATCAGTGAGTTGATCGGGAGATTAGTTATTAGATTACTTACTCAACAGCAGCTCTCACTCAGCAGCTGCTGCTACAGAGTCTGCACTGAGCTGTTTTCAGAACAGTTACAAGACTCATGTAACAGACACAGGTCAATGCAGCAGACTCTGAAATATGAACTTAATACATCAATTAACATTGCCAAATCCAACACCTGAACGTATAACAATTTTTTGGATTGTGTGGAGTCTATGGCGGTGCCAATTAGTTTATGGCAGGGTGCCATAGACTAGAATCAATGTGTGGGAAAGACTGTAGCATATAGTTGTCTCTGATAGAGCACAGCAGTTAAAACTGTTCCTTAACAGCACAAAATTACATCAAAATAACACTCTGCAGTTGTCTATCTTGGAAAATGGAGGAACCCCAGTGCAAGGAGCTGATTCATTATGACAAAACAATGAAAAAAAAACAAAACTTCACACCTTTAACTGAGACCAAGACAAGACATAACCAGGGAAACAGTTAACAGGTCAGAAGTCCAGTCTCAGACTAGTAGTAAACTGCTGGTGAACAAAAAGTAGCATAATGTAGCACCATCTCCTTTTTTGGTTATTTTTTCCACATTTTGTTAAAAATGAAATTATGAAAAATTCTGTGCTTCTACTGTTTGTAGGCGTTGCTGTTGTTGGCAGCAGAGTTGCTGCTTAGTGCTGGAGACTAAGCTGTGAATGAAACTGAGTATCCCTGCACTAACATTCTATCCCACTTTGTTACTACTGGACAACAGAGCCAGCCGGATCTTTCTCACATTACCTACAGGACATAGACTGAATTTAATTACAGGACATTTGTTTCATGTTGAAAAAGCTGTGCAGTCATGCTCAAGAAGGACATCTGGTCACCCTATTATCAACACCCAGTTGAGCTCTTAGACAGTTTTGATTTCATATCCTCAATCCTTTATCTGAGATCAAGATGAATTCAGCTAAGTAAGCTTGAGGACATTTCAACACCTGAAAGTTAGGTTTGCGTTTTTTAAATCAACATCAACAGACTTTCCTTGATGCTGTGTTTACAGCTGTCATGAAAATGGGGGTGTCTCTTCAGTGGCTTATTTTATAGTTTAAACTCACAAATAGAATCATCAGAAAGGAGTAGATTCCGTAGAGACGTATGTTATATATTACAAGTAATATAATAAATACAAAACTACAAAAACAAAGAGGTACTGTTTAATACATGTTTTCATGTTATCAGTGACGCGCAATGGTGGTTGCACAAGTCCAGTTCTGCTGCTAGACGTCCCAGTGATGATTGTTCCTTAGTTGGCCCTATCTGTGCTCCTGAACTGACACAACTGACGGGAGAGTGTAAGGACAGGGGGTGGTCTCTCGTATAGTCTGTTTGTTTATTGTTTGCTAATTCATTTCTGTAAAGCCCTGTGGTGGCAACTGCTGTTGTTTTATTGGGCTATAGAAATAAAACAGAAAACTGTCACTTATTGTCCACTATTGCCAGATGTGCTTTCACACTACAGAAAAAATGGTCTTTGGTCTAGTTTGGTCTGGAGAAAAGCTGTCTGGTCTAAACAATGGTCGGCTGGACCGTTCATATCTGACATTTTGGTTCAGACCAAATGGAGAAGTCCAGAACAAACAGTGGAGATGAGAAAGTCTCCAGAGTCTGAGTGAAAACCAGCATCGTTAAAGATGGTCTTTGGGGCCCCTCAGCTGCTCACCTAGAGCACATTCCATATACTCAGGCGACTGAGTACGGATAGATTCCAGCTTGAGTCATATATGCTCAATGTCATTTCTGTCTATCTCCATTGATTATCAAATAAAGGCAAAAACCACTAAAGAAAATCTAAAATAAATTCTTACCACTGAACTCAAGTATTACAGCACTTAAGTGAATCAAGGATTGTACTGAATAACAATTCTAATCAATAGGGTATTTCTCTGTCGTTTTCTTGCTCATTTTTTACAGCTTCAGTTTATGAAAAATGTCATGATTCACTTTTAACAAAGATGGTGGACTCTTTGTTAAAAGTAGATCAACTACTCAACGATGTAAAGAAGCTGGGACGTCAGCCGACACATTGCACTTAGATGGTGGTTGGGTTTGTCATATGGTTTGTCGTTGTCTGTGCTTTCTGCTAAAAAATGTTAGCTCATTAGAAGTGGCTTTGAGTTTGGTATTTTGAATGGTTCTAAAGGTCCCTTAATGAATCTTTTTTTTATGTTCTTTTTTTTTTTGATGCATTTAAATCAAACTACATGACTGTTAATGCTGCTGTGGTGCTTTGATTTAAGTTGTCCTTGTTCCTACCTGTTGCTGGGATTAGCAGAGGTATTTAACTCAAAAGAACAGCGGGGTGGTCTTTGTCATAGAAACCGTTGGCATGAAGACAGACACGCCCCCACTTCCTCTTCACAGAGAATTCAATACGACTCATGCAGAGACCCTTAACAAGGCGTCCCACAGCAACAAATGACAAGCCTGGCAGTGAATGGCCTTGTCTCAAAAGCTCTTGTAATTTTAATTTAACAATAGAACAGAAGAATGAAGCACAACTAAATCCTGCAAATCTGTCTCTTGCAGTTACAATACTGAACTCCTCTGACAGTTTGATGGATCAACCCTTATTATTTCTTTATTTTATTTAACTCTTTTTGTACTTAAGTCTTGTAAGATCAAGGAGTAGACTGGACAAAAAAAAGTCCTATTTTCTCCCATCACTCCAAGATGGCACTGTCTCACTGCAGAAAACTAGCTCAAGGATCCAACTCACTTTACATTATGTGTGTTGAGTTACATTTATTTGAGTAATAATTAAATGTGCTGATAGATCATTTATGTTAGGCCTGTGAAACCTGCCCTGGGCTCTCCGTGTATATGTTTATGTTGCTGCTGTAACTTGAAAATACACTCGTTTCCCAAGTTGTTAGTGGTTCACACATAAATTTTGAAAGTCCAGCTTCAATTTCAATTCAATAAAATCAACACTCTTTTCTTATGAACATCTCACACAAGCGTTTTTTTTGTTTGTTTTTTGTTTTTTTTTATCTTGTGCTGAGCTTGAGCCTGTTAAATCAACAAACACTGGTTTTCTTCCTTTGAGCTAAAGTTTATCCTCAAAAGACAGGGCACTTCACTTCCTCTTTTTATCCCTCAAACGATTTTGCCGTTGTTCAGCCAATAACCTGCTGCTTCTCTCTATTTAGTTTTCATTAAGCCCCTTTTTCCCTAATTAAAGCTTTGGTTTGTTGATGATGAAGCAGTTTCCCGAGGACAAAGGGATGTCTCTTTCTGCTGTCTCAGTTTGTTTAGTCCTGACTGGGTTCAGTTGCTGCTCTGTTGTGCTCATTTTAAAGGAACTTTATAAAAAACTAATAGTGCAGCCTTTAGAGTGATCTTATAACAGAAAAAAAGTATAAAAGGAATGTTGACTAATTTCTACTCACTTTATTTTTGACCAAAGGCCCATGTTTTTTCTTATCTTGTGTAGCAGCTGTATCCTCATGAAAATCCAGCTTGTCTTGCTCAAAGCAGTGTCTGCGTCCTGACTGGCTTGTGGTTTGACCAATGATGTGGCAGTACTGACAGTTCTAGGTGTGTTTTTGGTTTAAAGATGTAGTGTTACTAACAACAATATGGCGACACTCTGATTCTGACTGACATTCAGAGGCTCAGTGTTATATAAATATAACACATATAACACAACATATATAATAACATATAATGTACAGGGTTGCTAGGTCCAAGGAATAAAACCAGCCCAACGACCTCTCAAAACCCGCCCAAAAATTTGAAAAGTAGCCCAATGCTTTAAACGTATCTATTTTAAGTTTTTTTTTTATTCAAACAATTAAATTGTTCTAATAATGTCTATCAAACAACAGTTAAACAGGTAAATACATCCCTTCTTAAACCTTTTTCAATTATTCTGCTATATTTACTAATTTCTCTTTTTGCTGGTCTGCTCAACACACATTAACATTAACCAACACTGCAAAAGAACACATTTTTCTTTTGTTTGTTTATTCTTAACCAGTTATTCAACCAACATTCATCCCTTCTGTCCCTCTTCCTCTTCTGTCAATCATCAGTACAAACAGACAAAGAATTAACCTCCCATGTAGTATATCAATATATTACCTATAAAGTATAAAAGCACAAGAAACAAATAGCAGATTTGCTACATTTATTACAACTATTTATTTGTATATCTTAGCCATGTATTTGTAATGTATTTTGCCTTGATTCTGGCTTACATGGCAACTTTGTAATCAACAGACTTTATTTATTTTATTGCTGGTTATGTTAATATTTTCTGTCTATATCTTACTATATTTTGTCTTGGCAAATGTTAAAAGGCATATGTTAAAATATTCAGTTACTTATTAGGAATATTTCTATTATATATAAAACATTATATATACATATATACTTTTTTTTTTTTTTTTTTTCTTACCCAGTTCTTTCTTTATTCCCCCTTGTCTCTTGTCTCATCTCCTCTTCTCCTCCAGTTCTGCTGGTCTGCTCATACATACGCAATAAAATATGTTGCTAGCGCTAGCATACACAGAGCACTAGCAACAGCAACTAGGCACGTCCTTAAAAGAGGAGTGACCTTACAGCATGACCCACGTGCAAACACATCTGACACTGGCAGGCTCCAGCGGTTGCCAGGTTTTCCTATCCAGAATAAGTACCTTCTAGAGTATTCGAATATTTTCATAATTTTTGTCAGTTTGTCCAATATTTTGCGGCCACATTACGTTTTGAAATCAGCCCAAGAAAACCGCAACCCCCTTGTATTTTCTCCTGCAACTTCATTTTCAAAGAAGCCCAATTGTGCGGGAAAATCACAACCCTGGCAACACTGATTACATATGACGTGTATGTATAGCAGTTAATGAATAAAAGAACAAGAATTACCATTAATTTAGAGTTCTTGACAGCTTTTTGTTTTTTGTGTGTTTTAAATTACTTCTGCTCTTTTTTTGTTGAGAAGTTGTTGTCGTGTGGTATGTGCAGAATGCACACCACTGGTTGTCTATAAGCTGGTTGGCTATTTTACAGAGGGCTAAGTAACAACATAGAAAGAGACAGTGCCTCGTCATTACTTGTGTCATACGTAGAGGATAAATGGCACAAAAGGCTGACACAATATCATTGATGGTTAGCTAGTAAAAAAAAAATAAAAATACAATTGATAACGTGACATACCTCAAAGAGCATTTGTCTTTTTTTCCAAACCACAATTTTGATCACTCTATTCATCTTAAGGTTTCTCTTGTTTGGTTTTTGTTTTTCTCAGGTTAATGCTTGCTGGCACCATGGTGACTAGAACATAATCCAAGCCTACACACAAGCCTATTCACACATCATCAGTTTGGCATGTAACAATTTAACATTGTGGCAGGGACGAAAAGATGGACAAGCATCATTTTACTTGCCATGATACAAACTCAATAAATGTAAACATACCAAAATATTAATTGGACTTTTTTTTTAATTTTTTTTTTACTAAACCATGATGATGAATCTGCCAATAATCAGACATAAACCTAGTTGGTGAGGACTTTTTCACAATGATAGATTGGGTTCTTGGTGTTTGCTCTACCTTGTCCCAGACCACTGCAAATCTATGTTAAATGTAACTCCCTTGTGGTCTGTGTCAGGAAGAGCTTACATGGTACATATATTGATTTGTAGATTGTGTGTATGAGAGATAATAATGAGATAATAGAGATAATGTAAATGTCATTCTGCATTTTTAGACTTCTGTTGTTTAGTGTTTTTATGTACAGGAGAATGGTTTTATATAATGTTAATACATACAGTATTTTTGCTTACTGACAGCTTGTCTGTGATTTGTATGTGCCTCTTTTGCCCTCAACAAGCCGTGTAAGGTAGGATGTCTTCGTTTTATTCCTCTGCCTGTGTAGCTGAATCTGTCACATTTGCTTTCACCATAAACAGTATCTATTCATCCCATGCTCTCCCAACTCCATTTACAATGTTATTATAAGGCATCATCTGCAGGATTTTCATTCAGTCGAATGTCTGTAAACAAACCTGTGCCTGTGCCTGTGCCTCACCCAGTCTCTTAGTGACCATCAGTGAATAGATCCATCTCTAATAGATTCTGGTTTTTAAATGAACTCTAGCCTGTCATATAATTCTGACATGTTTTCCTTTTGTCTGTGACTCGCAATTGGCTAAACACTCCAAAACATCCCTCTCATGAAAAGAAAAAAGTCAAATCCTGACAGGGAGGAGTTGGTTTACAGATGCACTCAGCCACTGAGTGGATAGGGTAAAAAAATATGTTTCCGTTTTGTGAGGATTAATGTTATTTGTCATAAATATCCTCAAGAAGATATCTACTATACAAGGAAGTATAGTGCTGCAGGGTGTGGAGCATGCCTGGAGGTTAAATGTGGAATCAGGAAGTTGCAATAAGGGCATAAAGACTAGGATTGCAATGATTAAGATGTTGGGATCATGTGAACAAATACATGGAAGCATATTCAAGAGTGAAGCTTCAAAGGAATATTAATAGAACCGGTATAAAAATGTAAGAAACATAATGTGGCTTGGACTATATTGTAGCCATGGAGATTGCATTGTTTACTGTTGATTCTGTGAGCACACCAAAGCGGAGGTGCTACTTTCTCCAATATGTACGACTTGCCCTCTTGTTGTATGTGGAAACACAATGCCAAGTATGTAAAGAGGATAATTATGACTGCAATTATCCATCTGAATAATTAACATTTACCGTTGATTTTCCTCAGTACTAGCTCATTGATGTGTCCCCAAAAAGTGTTTGTCTTCAGGTTTATTTCTGCGGGTGCACTACTTCACTCACACATATGGCCTTGTGTTTCTTTATGATATGAAAATAGACAATAAACACTACAAAATCCATCCATTTTGGGAGTTGACATGTGAATATGGAAATGGAGGCAGGGGAGCTAGGGCGGTACACCATCCTGATCTTATTATACATCCATAGTCAAAACAGAATATCCCTTTAATTAATTTATCTATAAATAATTGTAGTTGTTAAATCAGTGGCTTTAAAAAGATTGGTGTGGTCTACATTGATGGATCTATGCACAGACTAGCTTTCCCAATTTAAATATTTTACACAGCATGCTTTCTCTATCTTACTCTTCTTTCTTTCTTTCTTTCTTTCTCGTAAATGAAAAAGAGTTCCAACAAGGGCGTTCTGTTTGCCATAATTAGCTATTAGCAGCTCATATCACAGCAAATGGGCAACACTAGTTTTTCCAATTAGCAATTACATTATCACCAGCTTCTGAAATGATATGAAAATCCTCAACAACTCAGCAGCTTCTTTCCTACACAATAACTTCTATGAATGCTGTTTCTCGGAAAAACCTCCTCGTGTTTGTTGATAAAGGGAAATATTGATGTTGTAGAGTAGTCTTCAGTCAAAATAAATCCAAAAGAAGAGCTACTGGAGTGAATAAATTGGATCCATTCACGACAACAAGAGACCAAAAGAAGCTGGCAGCCCCGCATCAACACAATGGGCCCAAACATGCAAGTTCTGTGTCTGTTCAAATCTGATCTGTCAATCACCAAACAATGTGAAAAATAGACTGAATATAAAGAGGAGGGGACAGGGTTAGCAGGAGCTTGGAAACACGAGCTACAAGAGGCTGGAGCTCCATTGAGCCGCAGTGAAATAATGTCACACACTTTTTAACTCCTCTGGAGGTCCATCTGTGATATCTATTATTGTTTTGTTTTTTCTAGATGTGGAAACAAATAGCAGGCCAAACAACTGCCATGTCCACCCACGAGGGGGGCGTCTGGCTGGTGTGATTGACAGCTGGCGGCCTGCCACTAGTTTTGTAGATGTTGACAGCATTTCTTTTAAACCAGATATCATACTAAAGACCGGCTGCACCATTATGACCATAGTTAGTTTATGTGTTCAACTTGATAATGTACATTTTATTTGTTACAGCAAGTGTTTTATTATTTTCTATTGAAGTTTCTTGTTGCAAGGAACATGCTTGTTGCTTTCCAAACTCTGACCTAGGACTGAACAGCTTAACGTAGGAACATTTGGCGGAAATGTCTTTAATCACTTAAAAGAAGACTGAAATAGGAATCAACACCTTACCACCCTGTCTTTGACCTGTTATTAAGGATACCAATAGACCACACACCAGAAGCATTGGCCGATCACATGTTTGCATAGAAGGGGGTACTTGAGTTAAGGATGCTCCCACATGCTGCTGGTTTACACTACTTGTCAAAATTGGATCAATAGCTGCTGAAAACACAGAAAAAGTAGCTATACTAGCACTGACTACATTTACTTGTGTATTTTGTAGCAGTCCATTTTTCGATTTTTTTTCTTTTTTCTTTATATAACAAGCAGAAATAGTCATTATGAATTTTTTAGGGGTGAGGGGTGCGGTTGCAAATGTGAAGAAAAGTTTTGGTTAAATGGGTAAATAATAGAGAATATCCAACTACTCAATGTTGCTTATAACATATGCAGGTTGTGTCACACTCATAATCTGCTTCTTGTTTGGAGCTAAATAAAAAACAATCCTCTAGTTCAATTCACAACTCTGAGACCAGTATTTTTAAGGATGCCTTATCGCAAGTTGTGTGCACTCTGTGGTTTGCATGGCAACGTTCACACTTACCCAAGTAAGCCACAATAGCAACGCAACTGTAAACATTGTGTAAGCAACATTATTTTTCTTCCTTACAGGATTTAGTTGAATTCGAAAAGGATTTAGATGTATTTGAACAGGTTCTAGCGGGATTTTAAATGGTTTTGTTGTATTTGAACAGGTATTATTTGGATTTTAACAGGTATTAGTAGGATTTCACAGTTCTTTAACAGGTTTTATCTGTCTTTGTACAAAAACTGGCTTATACTATAAAACCTAGTGGCAAAAATATCACCTACTAAATGTATTGGAGGGCCACATAAAACACTACAAAGGGCCGCATTTGGACCCGGGGCCTTGAGTTTGACACATGTGGCCTAAAGTATAAATACCTGTCAATGTTAACAGTTTACCTGGAAGTACAAACAATAATCAATAAAATAGTCTGAATACATTTTTTCCGATTGGTTGACAGGTACGAGACAAAAAAACCCAAAACTTCACATACACTTTCGTCGTTCAATTTTTCTCCATCTTGTTAGCCTGGCCAGCCATCCTAATTTATTAACTATTCCATACCACACAAAGAATTAGTCTGGTTCCTCTTGAGTCGAGTTTGACTAGGTGTAGATTAAATCAATCAAAGAAAGAATGACCTGACATAAGCAATGCTCCAGCGGGACTTGTTATCTTTCTTTATGAGTCATTGCCCCATTTTAGATCAACAATTAGTAGTGGTCGATGATGTTAAGCTTGGTTAGAAGACAGGCTCAGTGGTGGGGTTCCAGACCCACTTGACTTTGCCAAGAAAGTCCGTGGGTCTGGTTCGTCAGGCTACCATTTTGTAACCATAGCAGTAGAATTAAGAGGCTGTTTACACAAGAATACTGCTCAGGAATAAGCAACAGTCATGCCATTGCTGATTCACGTAGACATGACAACATTATGACACAATTCACATGGAGCCCCCCCAAAACAATGTAGTACATATGCCAGACCAGTTAGGTACTTCTGCTACCCTGTCTACTGTGGAGTCATTGGTTGTGCATGCATGTTGTGTCTATGATTTTCAGAGAGGACACTACCTTCACAGTTTACATGAGAGCTGAGTTGTGTAAACAAGAGGCCTATCTGCAACTGAAGCATTGCAGATTTGGCAAAAAACGTTGTGGGCCCTACGACTGCTTTCATAAGGATTCCAAGCTGAAAACCATATCCAGCCTTGATCCAGCAAAAGTTTGAGACCTCGTATACACATTGTCCAGAATTATCACCTGAAATCAAAGGTGTATGACCCACACCTGCACTGTTTATTGCAGACTTTCAGACTTTGCTCCTGGACCAAACATCTGTTGTTAGGTCCAGCAAAAAGAGCTGGTCTGGGTTGTGTATAGAGAGAAAGTGGAGAAAAAACTGAGTGCAGAACATGGGTAAACCCCTGTAGTGTCTGCAGAAATTCTGCCATGATTTTCAAAAATGTATTAAACCAAAAGTTACCAAAATCATTTCTTGTTCTTGTTGTTGACTTTCAGGTGTAAAAGAAACAGAGCAATAGCCCAAAACAAAAACACACTGTAGTCTGCTTATGTGTATCACACTAAATTACACTTTATTTGTCCACTCCTTTTAACTGTTGATGGACATATATGTTTGACATGTGTTGTGATTGTGTGTCTGCGCACAGGCAGCCAGAGGAAGGAAACAGAGCGCTGTCAGCACTAGGGCCACATTCACATGGGCCACTGCCCCAGGGCCGTCCATCTGTCAGAGGTGAAAGGAGGGCCCCGCGGCTCCACTGTGACCTCTGACCTCCAGCCCTGAGCCCTCTTTCATCTGCGCTGCTCAAATGTGCTGATAACGAAGGGCCACTTCCCTTTGACTTCAAACAGCAGCACCCACACACAGCTTGTTTAAGAGAATTTACAAACTGAGCTTTTTATTCAACGTTGGGTGTTAAGTTGGACTGCTGGTCATTGGTTTGTATGTCGTAAAATAAAATATTTGTAAAAAAAAAAAAAAAAAATACTCTAATCACTCTGAAATTTTAGGCTTTTATCATTTTCTGTATTCATCTATGACAAGTCTACATAAACTGAAGACAGATGTGATCCTGCAGTTCTCTCTACCTTGTTTTTATCCATGTACACTAGAATAAACATTTTCACTGTATTTTCTGCAGTCATTTTTCAATGTTCAAAAGTGGTGTCAATGGGTCAATGTCAGCATGTGATTGGTTAAAGCAAAGGCATGTGCTGAACATTTTCATCTATTAAACAAGACTTAATATCATTTTAAAATTGTATTAAAAAAAACAACTAAAAAAAAAACATGTGAGAATGGATATTTAAAAAGAAAATCATGAAAGTCTTGCATAATATACCTTTAAAATGAACAGCAAGCTTTTTGTTTGTTTGTTTTGAAACTTAAATGCAATTAGAATCCACATATAAAGCCTTTGTATAGGTTTAAATAAGTAGCTGTTTCCAAAAGTTGCTGTCCCAACTTTAGTCTTCAGTGTCCATCAAGATTCAAAAGTTGCCCACCTATCCAAGTCAGCTGAAAGAAGAGAATGGAGCACAATGATGCAACCTTCACATAACACATGTGAGAGGAGAGGTCTGGGACGGGGCCATGGTGCACTGCTTCAAAGACTCAGCTCCAAACAAAAGCTCCTTATACTTCTGTTTCTCCAGCATCCGTCACACACAGGCCAGCTGCTGTCCTGTTTGTGCATTCAGAAAGACGGCTGAAGATGAGTCTCAAAACTTTCTTGTGAACAAAAAAATACTGTAGAGGTCCACCAATGAGTATGGATGGGTCAATAATTATGTTACTTGTCAGAATCTGTTAGCTTTTATTTTATGCTTTGTTCTCTACGTTTTAAAAGCAGATCTGTAAACCCAAAGCTCCTATTGATGAGATGTTCCACTCAGATTTGAATGATCAATGTGGAAAAACCAGTGAAGGACATTAAGCCCGATTTAGATACAACAAAGTTTTTGAGCTATAAACTGTGTCTTTTATGCCAACACGACTAAAGAGAAGAGTGAATCCCAGTGTGGAACAGTGACAGAGACTGGAGTAGAGATGCACTGATCCAGCTTTTTAGTACAGATACAGAACCCAATCCAGGTGCTTTGAGTATCTGCAGGTATCACATACTCATATGATCCAACTTGTATTTTAACTCATTCATTCGTCTTCTACCGCTTGGTCCCATTGGGGATCGCGGGTGGCTGGAGCCTATCCCAGCAGCTTTGGGCCTTAAACGGGGTACACCCTGGACAATGCACAGTTCGTCGCAGGGCTGACACTTAGAGATGAATACGGACAGACAACCATTCACTCTCACATAAGAGACTCTCAATTACTTAGTTTACTTTAGAGTTGCCAATTAACCTATACATGCATGTCTTTGGACGGTGGGAGGAAGCCAGAGTCCCATGAGAGAACCCACAATGACAAGGGGAGGACATGCGGACTTAACCCAGAAGTCAGCATTGGTCAAACCAAAGGAAAGCAAACCATCCTCAGGAGGAAGACAAGTTAATAAACCCGCTGATGGATTTTTAAGGACGGTAGCTGCACTGTGTTTGTATTAAAAATAAGAATAAAATGTGTCTTACAACAGTAGCTTTTGTTCAAACCTCACTAATGTAAATCATATTATTGAGTAAAGGTAGCAGTTTGTTCCGTGGGGTTCTGTGGTGACGCTCAGAGGGAGGGACTGTGAGACTCAGATTAAGTGAAAAATACAAACAGGTAGCTTCCTTTAGCTCGCTGCTAACAAGAAGCTGCAGTCTAAACAGCAGTTAATAACAACTGTGGACAAAGCAGGTGGATATATCACAATCCCCCTCTCCCTGCTTCACTGACCCTGCTCTGCTCGTGAGCACAGGTCAGTGTCTGAGAGTGAAAGAGCTCCCTGCTGCTGCTGAGCAGTCACAGCCGCTGCATGATGCATGGCGTGTTCTCAATAACAATTGAGTAGTTTAAAATAAAAGTAAATCTCCACACCGCTGATTTGACTCGCTCCATCTTGTCATCTTCCCCCAAGACCTGATAGCGTAGCGCCACAGTCAGAGTTACACATAGTAGATCAGACCTATGTATTTACTCTAAAGACCGATATCTGATCCAGCTTTTTTGGCTGAATCAGGACTAGTTTTCGATCCAAATATCGTATCAGGGCATCTCTTGGCTGGAGCTATAGTCATATACTGTTGGAATAAACAACAATAGAAGAAGGAGAAGAGTGTTGACTTATAAACACTTTTAACACTAAATTCAATGTATTAAGTAGGTTTTATGGTGTTCACGTGTTCTGCATGTGTTTAAAGCATATTTTAGGAGGGAATGTTTTATTTCATGTAAAAGTCCTATGTCTTCTTAAATCTTAAATTAAAAAATGACTGTTTGTGTCATAGACATGCATGTGTAGGTGAATTGGTGAATCTGAAGTCCTAGTGAGTGAGAGGGAATGGTTGTGTCAGCCTTGCCAGGCCATGGTCCAGGGTGTACCCTGCCTAAGGCCCAAAGCTGCTGGGATAGGCTCCAGTCAATGAGCAGAAGATGAATGAATGAATATTCCTTCATGACTCAACTGTCAGGACAGAATGGCATTTGAATAAGGAAATAGAGACGTATGTGTCTAAAATGATCATACCCTTGCATATGGAGAACTACATTAGAATACTGATGAACCATTATGAGCAGGGTAACTGGGGACACAGCAGTGAAAGCACTAATCACAGGCTTCTTTTATCATTAACAGTTATTTGGAGTCAAGTTTTTCTCACTGCTCTCCACAGATGATAGCTGTGTGCACTTGCTTTGACATGATCAGAGATGTTTGTTGATAAAAGCACAAGTCTAAAATGACAAAGAGAAGAAAGCAACATTCTGATCTGGTCAATAACACAGTCCAAGCCGTTCCACGACACTGTTCATGTCACACGTCTCCTCCAAAATCAATAAAAGGATGTTGTCAATGTAAAGATGAAAACCACTTGCTGGTGATTGGCAAGTGTCTGTTGAGTGCAATGCTTTTACTGACAACTCTCATCAGCCACACTTCACAACAGCAAACTGTGAAGTCATGTGTCAAGTTGCAACAGAATACTTTTTTAAAGATAAAAAGAACATCATAGTAAATCAAAGAACAGTGTGTGTGCATGCGTGTGTGTGTTTGTGTGGATTCACAACTGGGGTGACAAAAAAACAAGGAAAGGATGAAAAACAAGGATAGGCTTCAGATGTTTGGTTGTAACAACTGACAATATAATAAGTCTAAAGCTAAAATCAGGTCTAACAAAGAACAACAGCACAAACAACCTTGTGACGAGATAACGAACATAAATAACACCAGCTCAAACATTACCAAGTGAACCGGACTTTAGTGTGTGACTGTGAGAGCTCCTAAAGTCTGACAGTTTAAATGTTGCAGCAAAAAGAGTCCCACCTCTCTCCAAACACTACTGTCTGACTGGTTTGGTTTGTTGATGGAGCTTGTCTATATATAATACATTGGTTAGAAGCAGCATGAAAGGGGAAAATTTCCGCCAGTGCAGCACTGCCCACAAAGAGTCAAACAGCAGCTCTATCTATGTTTGTTTTCAAGGCAACAAGGTAAGAACTACTGTAAATACTAAATATTTTGTGTCATTTTGTATTAAGAATATCTGTCGGAAATAGAGCCAGACTTGTTTTAGTCTTATTTATAAAATTAAGAAGTAGCCCCTCTGATACATGTGCAATCCTTTGGACTTTTTTAGGATTGACGGCATGTGTCAAACAAAATCCCCTCAAATTTTCTAGGGCAGTCATGTGAGAATGATGTCAGAACATCCTCCAATGGATTTCTCCTCATGGGCGCGCTGAAGATGCAGCAAGCTGAAGACATAGTCTAGAATCCTACAATTCCTCTGCAGTGGACGCTCTTAAGATTTTATTTATGATTAAGTGTATCACCAAAAGTTGTAGCAGTGGAAGCTATTATTTATTTTTTTATTGGAAGGAGGACTGTAGGAAAGCTGTGGCATTAGTTGTATCAGTGCAAAATGGTTCACTTGCAGAATTTTGCTCAGCACCCTTGAGTTAGTATTACACTGTGCAGGCAGGTTCCCAAGGTGCTTTATGACTTTTGTGATGTGATAGTCAATCAGACTATCTAATGACTTTTGTGGCACTTTGATAATGTCATTGTGTAAGTGGCTCTCCTGGACCTAGCTCAGAGTATTCCCTGATAGTATCTGTCCCGCACTCACCCGACCCATTCTCTAACCACAGTGTAAACGGGGCTGTTGAGACATACAGTAACAGACCTTTCACTCTCATTCATTCAATTCACTGCAGACTTTCAATTTAAATAAATGAATTCATTTGTACATACATGCTTTTGGGTGGTGAGAGGAAGCCAGTGTCTGTAGAGAACTGTAACCAACTGGTGTGAGGATCAAAACCACAATCTCAACTGTGAGGCAGGAGTGTGCTAACCACTCAGGCACCATGCGCCGCTGAGCTTTGGGTTACACAAAGACTACATGCAGGGCTATTTATATTTCCTGTGAATGCAAAACCAACAGTTTAAAACGGCAAACAAGTATCTCATATAATGCTTAATTTAATCTATCATAAGGGAACATTTGTAATAAACGTCAGTGTAAATTAAATTTGCAGACATTTAATTTGCTGTCCATAACAAGAACAAAGTAGTTTTTTATTTCCTTCAAATACTGTTAAGACATGCAAAAGTAGTCAAAATACACATTTGCACTAATTTCTCTTATGAATTGAACAAGACACAGGCAATTTAAATAAAAGGAAGAAATTAAAAGTTATGATATAGTCACTTTTAAGTTCTTAAAGCGGTTATGTTGTGTCCCTGGCTCTTCTATCAGTGTCATTAAGTGTTGTTCCTGTCCAAATGGATCCATATGGTTGTGCCATGTTGAAGGGTGCTGTCCATAAAGCAGCACCTTTTGTTGGTTATGAGTTTGAGTTATGAGTTTCTGAACCAGAGCAAGAACTTGCATGGTGCTTGAAAGTAGTAACTGATGAATAAGGTTGGGTTGGGAGTATAAGTTTAATGCTGGCAGAGGTTAATATCCTAAAGTAGATACATGTATTTGACCTATTGTGCGACATGTCTAATGGAAGGTGAAAAGGAATAAAAAAGCTAAAGGCAGAAAGGCATTTGGGCTCCACTTAGAGCACTAGTCAGGAGATATAAACAATATGTCAACAAAATGGCCATTCTGGAGGCAGCCATTCTACCATGCATTGGCCAGAAAAAAAAAAAATCTGCTAAAACTGTATAATTTAATCAAGAATGAAAATGAATGCATGTAAATGGGCTCATATGTTAATCCTGTCATGTGTTGTTGCCACTAATTTGGTGTAAACTAATAAAAAAGAGAGAAAAAAAATTATTTGAAAATTCTTTATGATTTAGCCTTCATTTTGTGTGAAGGAACATTGCAGTGGTAACTAAAGACCCAGTTCACTGTAAAAAAAAAAAAAGTCACAGCATTTATAAGGGTTACAGAATAATGGGGGTATTTAAGTGGTATCATACGTAGTGCATAAATCTGGTCACAGGACTGAGATGTGTGATGAGTTTAAACAGGTATTTACCACGTCATTATAACGTCAAATGTTATCTAACTTTGGCTGATGTAGACTTCCCATGTAGCTGTTGGTAAAAGGCAAACATTGGTAAGGTTTGCTTATAGAAGTTCAGCCCACAGATTGATTAATTGGCAATGCACAACTTTTAAAGCCTATTTTACATTTTACTTTACTTTATTTAATTACTTGGGAATCCTAAAATGTAAGAATGATGAAGGAATGTAAAAAAAAAAAAAAAATGCTGTGAAGATGCAGTTGTATCATGTCTGGACCAGATGCAAACAGAGGTTTACTTGGGGTCATCTGGAGACCTTGATTTGAAGGCTCATCATCCTATACTTCTAAAAGCCAGTTTCAAACAACAGTGGAAAACTAGAGCAGGACTCCACATTTAGACTTCCTTCACATCAGGATCTAATGACTTCTCACTGCCTTTGCCAGTTGTCACACGGCACAATTGTTCATTAGCACCTCATACAACATGTCTGCACTCTGCTGCCAGCACATGATTGTGAAATGTTTTGGATGCAAGGGTCAACACATTTGTCCTTTTTTGTTGCCATACTTTTGTCTAGACATAAAATTTAAGCGTTATACCTTGTATCTTGAGTAACAAAAAAAAATTTGGAGATTGACAAAAAATGTCACAGTAAGCCTCACAGTATATATTCTTTCATTTTCATCTTGTTGCAGGTTTCCAAAGCTCTGGAGCCTTTACCAGCTGCTCTTGGCGTGAAGCAGGGGACACACTGTGAAGTTAATCACAGGGCTGACAATGGACATTCACTCAGTGTAGTTAGATCCCAGTAAAGAATTCAAATTATTGCCTTAGTAAAGAGTTGTTATTAACTGCATTTAAACGTTTGTGTGCAAATTATGGGGCATTAATTCAAATTTCTCCTAAAAACAAATAAATGTTTACAGCTCACTCAACCTCAAGTCGGACAAAGCACAATTTAAACTGGTAAAGACACATATTTTGGGTCACGCTGCCACTGGCTTTCTTATTTAATAAAACTATAAAGACAAAAAGCTAGGTTACCATAGCTTATGCTGCCTTCATTTGCTCATTGGAAAGTGCAGAAAAAATACATTTTTGTGACGTTTTGTTTATGTGCTTTCGTCTCGTAAAGTCATAGTGTCATTGATGTTTCTCAGACAAAGGCAAAGGCTGATTGTTATGTAATACCCTGATGGCAATGATGCAGTGTTAGTCTGAGTGATGTGTTGTAGACTCGATAGTTCAACTGTGTCTTGTTCATGTAAACTCTGATCATAAATAGAAGTCCAGCTAAACATCTTCACTGAGCTAAGAGGATAGTCTGAGTAAGCTCTGCATGTAAATGTTTTTTTGTGATGGAAGTTACCTGGAATACCTAGCACAGGGGGTCTGAAAGTCAGATCAACCTACTGTCATGTCACAGGAGGGCCACACAAAGCCTCAAGTAATAAGTACAACAACATGAACTAATTTTGGAAATGTCTCTTTTTATTTTCTCTTTCAATTTACCACAGCTTTAACTTTTAACCAATTTATACAGCCTTAACTGTGTTGATTTGATATATTCTACTTAGCAACTTTAGCAATCTGCTAATATTTGGGACCTACTGATGACTAGGGGAATTATGGGAATTGAAAAGATTTTATCAATGTCAATGCCACTGGCGATTTTGGATTCTCTCATCGATTCCTGATAGCTCTGTGTGGAAAAAGCAGCAAATAAGTGGTTAACACTTTCACTTGAGTATGTTAAATAACAACAGCAAATGATATAATGAGGAATAATAAGTATGATTTAGGAAATCTTCTGTAAACACAAGCATGCAGGTCACTAAATCTTATTAATAATGTAGAATTAAACGATTCCCTATAGAGGATGGAAGCCAAGATAACATTCACAAAACTGGTTTGCAATTAAATAATTTGAACTAAATGTGAGGGAACTTGAACTGTTCTAATGCTTTCATCCTGCCCGTGTCTGTCATAAACTAAAATGGATATTGCAAGAATATTTACACATAATTCATTGGTTTTTTTGTAGCATATGCCTGTTATTTATAAGACGCTGATGATTTTTAACATTACATTACTCTGTTTAACGGTGGTTACGGCACTGCTTGGGCAGTTGCACACAGCGGATCAAAAACACGGCATTTCTGCAATTTAGCCCCATGGATAGATGTATAAGCGTGTGTACTTGCACCTTTTACGAAATAACAGCCCTGCAGTATTGCAAACAGCATCATTTCCATCTGGTTTAGTCAAATAAAGCCAACCATTACAGTGTTTTTCCATGATTTCCTCTTATGCTCAAATAGCTTTGATGTCATGACGTAGGACGCTATGCTGCAATGCCTGATAAAGAAAAAAGGGACAGTTGTGAGTTCTCAGACTGTATATACAGCTAGGACTCAGGCAGGATCATCAATAAGAGGAATCGTTAACATCGAGGGCATACAATTACAATGGATCATAAAATTTAGAACTAGTTCTCAAGTGGAACCAGTTTTCAGTCCCCACCTTCCTGATGACACAGATGAAACCCTGAATACAGACTCAAGATGGGCATCACTTAACCTGGAATTACTAGTGTAATACATCTCTGCAGCAGGTCCAGTCAACACAGATCCATGTCCAAATGCTGCAGCAGCCATGATTGATGTTGGGGCCAATGGGCTGACTCTGTGACGCTAGTTGTTTCCTGACAGATGTTTGCTCGAGGCCCCTCTGATCCAAAGACATGCGGACAGGGTTCTGCAGCACTCAGCTAAAGTACTGTGTAAATATAATCTCTATGAATGTTTATATTTGATACCAGATGACTTCCCTGTTTACTGTTCATTAGACTGTGCTGTATGTTCTGTACTGTACAGTGGTAAACATCGAATGTGCTTGAAGTGTTATCCCAACCTTTGAATCCTCCTGACCCCAGTTCCTCTCACGCAGATGGATGAACTGTTCCTGCTGAAATGATCATGGAGTATATTTATTTTCGTTCATTTGTACACATGGACTATTTGTCAGTGACTGTTTTAGACACATTGCATGGTCTGTCCGTCCTGGGAGTGGATCCTCCTTCTGTGGTTCTCCCTGAGGTTTCTCTTTTTCCCTGGATGGGTTTTTTGAGTTTTTCCTTACCCTGATGGAGGGTCTAAGGACAGGGTATATTCTCTAGTACAGTACTTGCTGCCTTTTGTTTTTGTGAAGCCCTTTGAGTCAAATCCATCAAATCGAATGTGTTTGGTGCTGGAATTTTCACAATGTTAGTGATTTGATAGTTCCCTGCTGGTATCAGTTGTCTCACCATCATCACCTCCAGGTTTTCAACTACAGTACTTAATATTTACAACAGAACTTTACAAGTACAAGTCTTCAGAATGCACTTTTGTTTTATATTTGAATAATACAAAGTGTCATTGTTAAGCTTTTATTTTTCAGTTCACTAAAAGACATTGCTTGAAAATTATCAATCCTCAAATTGATGTAACTTTTACTATGGCACACCTGTGGTCATCTACATTACAGTGAAGGTCCCGTTCCAACTTAACAAAAAGGTTAACTCAGTTTGTCTAAAATCCAGGTTAAACCTAGGTTTAGCTTTTGGCTCAAGATGCTTATAAAGTTTTGCTACTGCACAAGTTGACTGTACAAGGCAAGGTACACATCCATTCACTGACACCATTCACTCTTAAATGCATTCTCTTTGGGCAATTTACATTCACCAATTCACCCATTGAATCCAGAGGCTTGTTGCTGGAAGCTGGTTTAGGTTTTGATCTGGGGGAGTTCAGATATAGTTTGAGAAAACTCTGAGTTTTCTGACACTTGAAGGTGGCTTGGTTTTGAGCAGGTTTAGTTGCTATACTTCACACTGATATACCTCATTACACTTATTGTTGTTATCATTATTATTAAACAATGTAGAGGACCTTAATTGCCACTTTAAAAGCTATTATTATATTTTATTTGCTGCCACTATATCTTTGAATTTGGGTTTTACAAAAAATGTGTCAAATGTTTTTGATCCATCCTTTTCCATATTTAAAATTTCCTGTACAAAAATGATTCAATTTTTACATGTTTTTGTGTTAAAACAATTTACATTTAGTGTGAAACATCATGAAATATGTAGAGGCTATGACTTTTTAAATTGGTCTTTTCCTCAGTGTGAGCCTAAAAAAATTATACATTAATGCAACCAGCTTTTTTCTTCCTTCAGTTTTTGGCTGTGATCACGTTGCTTCCTGTTTCTCAGCAGAACAAGTCCCGCCCCTTTCCCTCCAGGTTTAATGCTATTGGCTGTTCACTGAATAACCTCAGCCACTGATCATTGGTTAAGGGTTTAAACCTGAGTTGAGAGAGAAAGTTAATAACCAGTGTCCTGCAACAGATCAACTCAAAGCTACCCAGTTTGGATTTGTTTTTTGGGGTTTTTTTTACACCATATCCTATTTGTTTCTCTTGTCATGGCCTGTATATCACTATTGATTAAAAAAGAGTGGGAACCCTGTGTGTTCAGTGTAATCTATTACTGTCATGTCTGCTGCACATGAATCATTTGACAAGTGCTTGTTGTGACTAATTTCAGGGAAAAAACAGGCCTTTATTATTATGTACAAATGTGACATTTGTACAAATGATTCATGAGACAGAAATGATTGGTGCACAATAGTGGCCCGACTCAGCAGCTCAAACAAATGAGCACTGTTTTCCATAACTAAACAAAAGCAGTAGAAAGCTGCTCTGAGTTTGGTCTGTAAATGTTTTCAATTGATAAAACCATTTGAAAGTGCATGATTGTTTCTGTGCTGCTTTGGATTTCAACATGAAATTTGGTGGAAAGCTACTACTCTTCGACATATCCATGCCAACACAATTGCCATAAAAATCTAAATGACAGCCTTGAATGGAGTGAAATAACTGGTTGAAATGCAGGCTCATGAAAGGCAGCCATTGTTCTCTACCAAAGTGCTCTCAGCAGAGAGCTCTGAGGGTGTTCGAGAGCTGGGACACTGGCATAAAGGGAATGGCCAGAAGTGTGCACGAAAAAGGCAGCAAGACTAAGGCAAAGAACAGGTTTCTAAAGGCTTCTCTCTGGAGTGAAACTGCAACACAGAGCCCACTGCCCACGAACAGCCTTTTAAGCACTGCTATTTATTCTGAAGCTGCTTTTGTTGTTGACTTGTAAGGATTTCTCCTGCAGTGTGCTATTTGTAGACCCAAAAGTTCTCATTTAGGACAAGTTTCCACTCTTTACAGAAGACTATTTTCAGGGACTATTTCAGGGCATTATGGGGTTGACAAAATAAGTTCAAGGACCAGAAATGTACTACCTCAATTGATTGATTCATGAGTTGATTCATCCATTTTTATTTTTTTTTTTATGGCTCCGGCAAACAAATCATCTGTGAACAAATGTGTATTCACAGATGATTTTGTTACTGGCCTAATTGCTATTTTGTGTATTTGTGTCAGTTCCCACATTAAGTGTACAATGCCAAAGTATTATTCTGAAAAGCTGTCATGTATGTACAACTTGTGTCAAAGTCCAAAGCACTTTTTCAATTTCATCACTTCTTTAACACTTTATTTTGTTTCTTTACAAAGTTCTAAAACTTCTGTGTGTTGGAGATGTTGGTCTAAATGAGAATAAAACTATAGAATACATTGCATATTTCCTCAGTTCACCTTGCACTATGCAAAAACATCTCTGCCCTCCATTCAGAAATCAATCTGACCATTTGATTAGCCAAAAACATTATATCTAAAAACATGATTTGCTCATTCTTGTAGCTCAAATGGTTCATGTCAGTTAAATACAGATACAACATCATAACATTATCAGATAAAAAACATTTGCCAAGCCGTTTCTGTGCTGCTTGGGCCTGACGTTCAGTGAAGGCAGGGTTGCGGAAAAAAAATAGGAAATTTGTAGGATGTGTCTTCTAAGTGGTTTGTAGACAGATCAGTGAAGTGAACCTTGCACACTCTTAAAAATATATATAAAAACATAATAAATCTGGCCCCATATGTAATTTCTTGAACTACAATCGAGAATAAAGCTAATGAGATCTGTGTTAAACTAAGTTGTGGCTGGGTTCTTCTTTACATTACATTAAAAAATGATTTCCTCAACATCTAACAAAAGACATGATATGTTTTTCTACATTTCTGGATTTAGACAAAAGATAATAGCAACTAGTTACTAACACTTTTTTACCCAACATGACTCAGACAGAAGTAGAATTAAATACATAAAGATCATGCTAATGTTAGCCTCAATCAAGGTATTGTTCAGTTGACTATTTTATGCTCCTCTATGTGATACATCCCGTCCTGGTCATGCCGCTATCTCCTTTTATGCATTGTCCTGGCAAAAAAGTTGACCCACCACACAAGCTCTTCTCACAACACGTAGTAAAGAAAATGAAAAAGGAGCAATGTTGAATCAAAAGCACAGAACATACAGCAAATTTACGTAGATAAACAGAAATGCAACACTTGAATGGGAGCCTAATTATCAGGTGACACATGCTTCCTCTTGAGCCGCCATTGCCTATAACACCTTCTGTTATAAAAGCACTCAATGTATTCTTTCTCTCAGAGTAACCAGCACATGGTGTGACCAGAGGAGAGGAAAATGGAGCAAACAAATCCCAGAGAGAGAGATCAAATCTCATTCCCTCGAGACCAGACACCTCTAACATTTTTTTTTGGAACAAAGAAAAGGGAGATACATCAAATCTAAGATCCAATACAACTTTCAAATGAGTAAAAATAGTCAAAGGACAATTATCCGAACACAAAATTCAAAGACAATAAGTGATGTTTCAATTTGTCATTACCAAAGTAGTAATGAGAAACTGTTGCTCATTAACCTCAAACAAGTACGTCCAATGACAAGCACAGCATCTTTTCTTATCTGGCTAAAATGCTTGTTAAAGTCTTGTTAAACCTGCAATATTCAAACAGCGCGTAGCTTTAGTTCTTGGGTCAGACTGATGGGGCTGTATCTCAGCAAAAACTCCACTTTGCCCAATGACAACACTGAAGTACTGAAATTCGGCTCGACCAAGATAAAGAGAGCACTGCTGTTAATGCAGTGTTGGCCTCCACTTGCGTGAGTCCAATTAACTCATCCTGTTTTATGTCCAGGAGAGGGACAGATTTCATTAGTGTTCTGTTGACACACCTTATCTGCAACAGCCTCTGGTCTTTAAGCTTATTTGAATTTGGTCTCAAAGCACCACTTGTTTAGGTCCATATTGAGCTGTTTATTTTGATGTTAAGTTTGAGGTCAATATCTTTGGGGGTATTATCTGTCAAGACTAGCAATGAAAAAAAAAAAAAAAATCAAACAAAAAGAAAAAACTGTCCAATGTCCAAAAAACCCAGATATTTAAAATTAATAAGGAGTTTTTGACTGAGAAGACCATGGCTGAAAGAGGTCACAGTTAAATTTGTTATTTCCTTGAGTCCCATTCACATAATTAAAACTACTTACCATTTCATTTCATGTGCTGTTTGTGTTTAATGCAATAAAGTAAAAAAAAGTAAATGTAAAATTTGATTCAGGAGGCAAGAACCATATGGCACTGACACTGTCTAAAAGTGGAAACAGCTGATTATTGGGAGTACAAAATCTGCCACAAGAAATGATGAATTCATTTCCATTGTATGTTTTGTTTTTGCCCAAGTCCGATCATCAGACTGCAGTGTTTACCTCCACCTTTTGGAAAGTGGACCACTCAGATGGAACCAAAGGCCAAAGGGTTCCCAAAGCAGCACAACACACTACGATATTCGAGGCCATTTTGGCAATGGACACAAAGTGCTTTTCAAAGTGCAGCATTTTTAATAAATGAAAATGAATTAAAATAAGTAAGACACAAGGTTAAAAAAAGAATAAAACCTTAGAAGCGTAGTCTTTTTAAAGAATAGTGAAAGGTTGTGTCCTCAGGAGTTTTTTCGTCCAGTAACAAGGTTTCGACCTGAGACTGGAGAGTGCGACCATAAGAGTGAGGGGTCAATGGGTCGTTGATTTACTGGGGGGTGATCTGTGCAGGGCTTTAAAAGTGAGTTCTAAATGTTTTTGGACTGGTAGCAAAAGAAGAAGTGATAAAAGTGCTGTGGGCTGTTCTGTTGGTTCTTGCACAATCCAAGGCTGATTACATGCACTTTTGTTACATATGTAAAAATGCTAATAGAATAATCAAGGAAAGAAGAAATAATAGCATCAATAATTATTTCCACATCAGCATTAGGCAACATTTTCTATCAGGAATTAATGACCAAATTTTTGGACGTAGAAACAACCAACTGGGGCATGGAAGTACAATGTTTGAACCTGTGAGAGTATGTTATCAGTTCCTTACTGTCCCACTCAAACAAATATTAGTCTAAATATATGTTCAGACTTAAATCTGCAACATGTTTACCTCGAGCAGCAGCTGGATTCTTGCATTCTCTTTCTCGTTCAGGTTCGGATCAATGGTGTGGCAGTAGTGGCAGTTACCTGGGCCGTAACTATGACTTTATAAACAAGATGGCTTGCTCTGATGGGATAAAATGTGGAAAATATTCAAACTGGCAACAAAAGTAGTGGATATTAAGGTGGAAAAAGTTGAGATGTGTGCTTGAATAGATGTTGCGAAGGAACAATTGGAGCTAAGTTGGGAGTTGAAGCCAGGTTGCACACACTGTCTCACTAAAGCGCTACATGTTGTGCTAAATGTAATGTCCCTGACCAGAAAAGATTAATTTTGGAACACTGAAAATGAAAAAAATTGTCAAAATACAGACTGAGTTGGTTTTCTCTCAAGAAGCTAGAGAATGTGACAGAAACCTACATTTGACAGTCTTTTTTTTTTTTTTTTTTTTACTGCTTTAAAGTCTCAGTCCAGAGCTGAGTGCTGACTTCATTATAAGATGTATGTGTTGGACACAGTCTGGGTTGATATAATTTATGTATAGCTTTGTTATCTGCGCTCTTTAATGACAGTCCCTGCAGTGTTTGCCGGGAGAGTTGTGTTACAAAAACCTCAATTAATGTCTCTGCCGAGGTTTTTATCCAGTGCTGTCTGCGGCTCAGCCCACAGCAGCGCACACATTATTCTGTGAGCCGCTCTCCTAACACCTCCATCATTTGCATTTATATTTAAATACACATTTACACCTCCATTTTCAAAAACAGATGCTCAAGCAGCAAGAGCCATTGGCAGTCAGCTCTACAGTGTAATGCACTTTCATTTATCATGAAGATGTATTTGACATTGAATGTAACAGCGCAGTGGACAGCAGTGAAATGGTTTGAACATTATTAAAAGCTCTAAGAAAGTTCTAATTCTAAGTTCAGCCCAGTTTTCCATTCAGTAAATAATATTACTTATAAATAGACATAATTTTTGTCCTGGTCTCCTACTTACCACAACATTATGAAAAAAAAAACCCTCCAAAACTCCTTTTACTTCTTTTAGCTTCTTTTAGTGTGCTACCAACATCCATTAAGAAAAGCCTTCCAAATTTCCTGTCCATTCCATTTTTTTCCATTTTTTGTAAATTAAAAATACTGTGTCAGACTACTTAAGCCACAAACAGAGCAATGTGGTCTATGCTCTCCAGTGCAGTGAAGATTACAGTGACCAGTACATTTCACCCCTTGTGATGTATCAGCACCGAATGGCTATTCCACCAGACCTGATTCTGCAGTACACTCACAAAGACACTTGTGAAAGGACATTCCCTCGAGGACAGCAATGTGTGAATTTTGGCCAGGTATGAGGAAAGGAAGCCATCTTTGTGCAACTGGAATAACTCTCTTTGAATAGAAGAGATGGGCGGAGACACAATTGTTAAACTCAAAAATTATTGCTTTAGTCCCATTGTAATCTTAAACTGCATGTAAACAGCTTACTCTCAATTTTTAAACCGAAGACACATATTTTGTGTCATGTTCCCACTGTCTATCCTTTTTGCAGGTTATTTTGCTGTGTCATGTTATAAAAAGTTTATGTGTTTATGAAGTGCTTTTGAACACATTGTTTTTTGTGTGCTTTTAACTTGTAATATCGGAGTGTTAACCTTGATATTTATTAATCATTACTGAGTAAACAGCCGGGTATATTAGCATTTAACGCTAAGAATGGTTTAGGTTCAATGTTAGCCTCTGTTCTATTTTTAACAAAGGCGTAATGCTGTTAAATACAGCATGAATGCAGCATTAGTCTGTGTGGAGCACTGGTTACACTTTACTTCAGTTCTCTCTTAATAGCAGAGCATATTCAGAGTAGGCTTTACATGTAAAAGTACTGACTATATGGAAACTAAAACACTTACACAAAAGATTAACATCAGGACTTGTGGAAGTTTTTATTTTTTACTTTGTACTAAAAGTACTCCTTCTCTGAACTGCTGTCATTTCAGTTGTGCAGAGAATATAACTTAAGTATCAGTGTCACACACAAACTGTATTATCTATCCCTTACATTGTGTTCGGGTCAAAATTGACCCATTTTCAAGTTTAGGTATGTAAAAAGTACCATTTGCTTTTTTGTACTGGAACGAGGCTTCATCTAATCCTCAGACACAACTATTTTAATGCAACAAAATTTATTTTCTCCATTTTAGTAAATTCTAAAGGTCTCAAAAAAAAAAAGTGACATTTGTGGTGTGACGGGTCAAATATGACCCGGCAGAGAATACTGGCTGTCGCATGCATCACTTAAAAGCTGTGGGTTGCTCTGTTCACCACACCTCCCCCACGTGAACTCAAACTTTCTTGCAGCAGACTGATACATTTTGAATAAAAAATAAACCTTGACATATATAAACAGTTGTTGTTGCTTCTTGCTGGGGTGTACAGATCCTGTAATGAAGCTACTGCCAGCTTATGGACAAAATATTGTCTCTCAAAGTTCAATTTATGGTTCACACACAACACATTAGTTTTCAATGTTTAGTTTATGGTTCACACACAACACATTGGTTTTCAATGTTTAGTTTATGGTTCATACACAACTACACACACCTGCCCTGAGACCATATTGTTTTTGAATGTTCAGTTTATGGTTCAGGGGTGCACGGTAGCAGAGTGCACAGCAAGAAGGTCATGAGTTCGAATCCCGGCCGACCTAAAACATCGTTGGCTGATTGTAGCCAACTCAAACATCATTGGCTAACTCTGGTCTTTCTGTGAGGAGTCTGCATGTCCTCCCCGTGTCACCGTGGGTTCTCTCTGGGCACTCCGGCTTCCTCCCACCGCCCAAAGACATGCATGTATAGGTGAATTGGTGACTCTAAAGTGCCCCTAGTGGATGAATGTGAGAGTGAATGGTTGTCTGTCAATGTCTGCGTCTAAGTGTCAGCTCTGCGACGAACTGGCCACTGTCCAGGGTGTACCCCGCCTAAGGCCCAAAGCTGCTGGGATAGGCTCCAGCCACCCGCGACCCCACAAAGTGGGATAAGCGGTAGAAAATGAATGAATGAGTTTATGGTTCACACAGACACACACACACACACACACACACACACACACACACCTGCCCTATGGTTTAATTCAATTTGCACTTACAATTCTGATTAAAATGAAGTAAGAATAAAGGAGAAAGGAATTGACTTTTATCTCTATAAAATCTTTATCTGGTCTTTATCCTACCATAAATCTATACGGGTAACACCACAGATGTCACTATTGTTAATCATTTTAAATAAAAAAAAAAAAATCAAAGAATTTTTTTTGGGTAGGTGTACTCTAATATTAGTTTATAAGACATTGATAATATAATTACTTATTTTATCACTATAGGAAATATAATTAGTGAATTTAAACAGTTTTTGTAATCGAAAACAAGTGGTATATTGTAAGATAAAAGGTCTGTGGAGCCAAAAAAAAAAAATTAAAACATTGTTTCCATGGATATGAATACATACTAAGTTGGCTATGAGGTGAAAAACAATATTGGATGATAACTAGTGTTTTTAAGTATTTTCAGGCTGAGTTAAATCACGGGTCAAATTTGACCCGCTGACACTAAAGATGTGGGCAGCTTTCTAACACATTACAAGGGCTATATAAGCACAAATACCCTACAAAGCATGTATACAAAATAGCAAACAACACAAACATCAACACTATAACAAACAGAAGCTAAGGCATTGACCACAAAAACGGCTGCATAAATAAACTGAATGTGGAAAACGACAAACGGATCGACTATGGATGAGCTGTCTGTGAGTGGGTAGAGAACATTAGCAATAATCATTCTTATCCATATTCACTGCATTGAGGCCAACACCAAATGAAACAGGTCTGTTAGCATTCTCACACCATCTACTTATGGTAAATAAGAAAGCACAAAACTGACAAATCAAATCAAAATCAAATCAAAAACACTTTATTAATCCCCTAGGGGAAGGAAATTCAATCAGACTTGAGCATTTCTAAATTTAAACATACATTTTGTTATTTGTTTTATGTTCAATTTTATTTTATGTATTAAGCTAAAAAAAAAAAAGTGTAATATCCATAATGGTCATTTAAAAATAAGTATTCATTTAAAAGTGACATGAATTCGTGCATACAAAACAATAAGTAGTAAATAGTTCAATGTAAGAAGAAACACAAATAAGGGCATGCAGAAAAAATCTATTTAAGTAATAATAATAATAATAATAATAATAATAATAATGGGAAAAAAAAAAAGTATAAAGTACAAAAAAATAAATACAACATAAGGCACATCACAAATCAGTGCAAAGTGTAAACAGAATATTTGCAGTAATGGCAGTGCAATGAACTTCTCAGTTTGGTTAAAGTGACCATTGTGCACAGAGGGCAGTCCAAATCTACTGAAAACTACTTCTTATCCTTTTGAGGTCAAAAGGCCGATGTCACTGAAATGTAGTATGTGAATTTATGGGGTAAGGTAGCTGTCAAGAATGTACAAGTAAACGCATGTGCATATTTGTCTATAGCTGTGCATACATTAAATTTTGTAAACTAAGAAAACTTAAGAAACAGATATCAAAAATGTATTTATTTTTTTTCAAAATAACAATAGAAATTGGAATTTTACTATTGTGGTTTCTTCATTATGAATAGGAATTGACAGCCATGATCCAACTGTCAAAATACATCACGGGGTCACGTACATTATGTATCAAGTAGAAGATACATTCTTCCACAAACTGCATGCGTTCAAACTGTGTTCAACATTGATCTGATTTACAGGAATCACTGGTGACAGAATAATTTAGTTGTCTTTGATCAAGGATTAGTGAGGTTATAGATCAGCCACATTTGGATTTGGACTATTTCCAGTAGTAGTAGTTTCTAAATCAGGAGGTGAGTATTTTTACATCTGCATCGCCTGTTTTTCATATACCAACAGATGTCGAGTGTCTTCTAAGCCTTCAAGGGAAAATTAATGCAGCCCTTCATCAAGAGGGACCTTTTGCTCTTATCACAGAAGTGAGCAGTGGATGAGGGCGACCCATGTTAAGGGTTTCTGAAGACCTTCTGGTCCTTACCAGTGTCATGTATTGCACACCTGCCGGGAGACAGTGAATCAACCATCTTTAGGCACATGGGAGAACTTGGTTTATCAACAAGATCATCCTACAGCAGCTTATCTGACACTGAACTTGACAATGCTGTCTTGTCAATAAAAAAGCAGACTTCCCAATGCAGGATACAGGATGGTAAGGGACACAGAGTTCATTGGGAACGCATCAAAAACTCTATGCAAAGAGTTGACGGTGATTGGTGTTTTTGAAAGAATGATGCAGCTTGGGTGCATTGTTGGATGGTCAAACTGTGTATGTACAGATCATGTACCTGGAGTCAGCAACAAATAACAGATCAAGCACTGCTCTTTCATTTTTTTTCTGAAGGCAGTGGAAAAGTATGGATGGCCTTCCAGGTAATTTGTGACATCTGCTTGTAATATTATACATGTGTATTTGTATAAAGAGGGCTCTAATATTGACTTTACCCCATACTTTATAGGGTCAGGAGCAATGAGGGAGTTGTAAATGTGGCTAAAGTCAAAGAATCTTAAGCATGACCTAACCAAATTGCAGAATACAAAACAAATCTATAAACTATTAGCTATGTGTATGAACTAGACATAGGAGACTACACATTTGTTGTTTTCCTGTTGCTTTTTTCTGACATGGATAGATTTTGTCGTTCATAATTGAGCATTTGTGGCGAGACGTCTGGACCAGTGTAACCCATCTTTACTATGAAGTGCTTCACAGCCTCGAGGAAGACAGCCTTCTGGATTTATGTGACACTGTGCATTTGTTTTGTGCACATTATGTGTTCCTCCCTCGGCTGGAGGATACACTTTATACCTTTACAGAAGTGTGGGACAATCATCCTTTGAAATCTGAAGGTGGGCTCAGCCCTAACTACAATACACACAAGGACAATACAGTGTACCTGAAGTAGTTTTGATCCAAGCTGTTAACACAGTAAAGAGGATTTTTCCTGTTCTTGGCGATGCCGCTCATTAAAAGTTTATTTTCTATCTCAGCAACCATTTATTAATAAATATATAAATATATAAATATACTACACTAAAAATCTGTGATTACAAAAAAGTCTATGTCCTCCTGCTTGCAGCTATTTATGTGGACAGGGAAAAATTGAAGAGGAATCATCTGTCTGCGCATGGGGCTTTAAGCAAGTTGTCAAATTCTTTTGCCTCTGGTGTTGATGGAGTAGTGTTGAATTGCTCCTGTAAAGGAGCTATGTACACCTTACATTTCCTATTCTCAATGACTGCTTTCAGCTGCTGTCCACTGTCTCTTGAGGTGTCTCTGTTCGGGCTCTGTCCCTCAGCAGGCTGTCTCAAATGTCCCTCTCTAACTGATCTGACATTTATTGGAAAGCTTACCCTGCTACATCCACACCAGACTGTGTGCTGTGTTAAGAGTATCTGCTAACTGGACCTAACACAAAGAAACTGATTACGTTAAGTGCCTATGAGCAAAGGCTAACAAAGGTATAATACCTTGCAGGGTTCGTGTTATAAATGTACTGTGAGACAGCGGTTAATTTAAACATTATCGTTACCTGATTCCATTCAGTGTCTGAAGTATCTTCTTCAGACACCTTGGCGCCTTTAAGTTGAACGCACTTTGAACACATGTGCAGGTTGTGGACTCGATGTATCTTTGGGTCAATACATAATGCACATGACCCTGTTACATATGTTTGGCAGTTAGATCATGGCTGTCAATTCGTATTCATAATGAAGAAACCCCATCTTCATATTTGTAATTTTGTAAAGTTGCAACTTTTGTAATTACATTTTCTTATACGAGTTTATAAAATTTTATTTATGTACTATAGACAAATATGCACGGACATTTACTTGCACATGCACATCCTTTTTGACAGCTTCCTGAACCCATATGAATATAATATAATTATATTATATAATAATGGTATATATATATAATGGTAATACAGTAAGGGCATTTATGTGTTTTATGGTAAGGACATTATAGTGAGGACACAACTTTTTCATATATGTTAATGATTTAAGGCTTTAATAGGCTCTTATTTCACTGGACAATCATCATCTAGGTTAGTCAGAGCTGTCTTTTCACTCAGCTTGACCTCGTGTAATAGAGAGGTCAGGAAAGGACAAGCTTTATTGGCTCATTCTCCCACAGTTCAAGCTGCTTTCAAGTTTTGAACAAAATTGCACCTTTAAATCCCATAACAAAGTTGTTTAATCTTTGATCATCTGTCCAACCCATTTTCCCCTTCATAAATTAAAAATTCTATTTATATTGCTCTTCTGTCCATCATTAGGCACCATGAGGGGTCTGCACAGATCCTGAAGACCCCCACCATTAGCAGTGTCAGCTCAGGATGAACACAGCGTGATCTGACTCAAGTCTGACCCCCGCTGAGTCCAGCTTCTCTCTTTGCAATATCCCATCTGGTGGATTTCTATAAGTGGATGACTTCAGATTTATCCTAAAGTCTGTCCCTTTTCCAAAGCACACAGTAAGTACTATTTCTGACAAGGGCCACTTGCTCAAAAATAAATAGATAGCTCCTATTAAAACCATGCTCATTTGCTAATTACAGTACAATTCCAGTTCATCAGATTAGTAACAGTGTTGCAAGGCCTCTCTGAGGTGAATGAATCTGGGTTTAAAATGAAAGAACTGTTTTGCATTGAAGGGTCAAGGAATGTATCTGATGAGGGCAGCAGACTTGATATGGCTGGTATAAGGTCCACATTTTGTTTGGAAAATGTGTTTCCCAGCTCTATAGTGGCCCTGTCTAGTGTATTAAGGAGGCATTTCTCACTGGTCATAGTGACTTCATCAGTTTCTGTATCACCTACAATAGAAAGAATACACTTTCATCAAGGTGTTTATTTATTACTTTCTGTTTGGAAGAGGTAAATCCTCCACACTGTTAGCCAGCTCCGTTCAGCACTCTTCATTCCATAGCTCTTTTAAGGACTCTATTGAGGCTTCAACAACCACCCATGCAGCACACATATCTACAGACTGAGACTGTAACAATGCATTTGCTGGTTTTAGGACACTCTCAATAAAAATTTCCCAGTTGCAAAGAAATGATTCCTCTGTCTGATTTCTGTTAGTATGTTGACAAGACAGTCCTCATTGTCAATTAAACATTTTGTGACATTATAATGGCTTGTCCATCTAATTTCTAATAATCTTTCGAGACAGGCTTGCTTGCTTTGCATTGCATGGACAACAAGTAGGTGTAGGATAGTTGTAACAATGGATGTAAGAGATGTGTCCAGCAGTCTTTGAATCAACGCCTGCACACCACCTTTTGCTCCAATCATCACTGATGCACCACTAACATTGGCTAACAATGTTTTCTGTACTTCACCCAGCATCAGCTAGATACCCCAGTATTTGAGAGGCTGTGCAGTCAGCATCAAGTCAAGGCAAACTGAGCAGGCAAATGAGATGTTCGTTGCGAGTAGCATCATAAACCTAATAATTACTGACAAGTTTTCCACATTGCAGCTGTCCCTGGTCCCATTACATTTCAGACAAAAGCCTAATAATTCAGCATTTTATCTTTATTCGTGACCTCTTCAAGATCCATATCGGCCATTGTTTCAATAACCTTGTTTTGAATATTCTTTGAAGTATATCTGGCATTTTAGGGATGCTTTGAGCAATACCCGCTAGCTTGTCATCTTTCTCTAAAGTGTATTCAAAAAGTTTCAAAAAGAGGCCAGCAGCAATAAAATAAAGCTCTCTGTTGTGCTTGAAGCACTTTTTTTCTTTTTCTTTTTTTTTTTTTTTCAAGCTGTGAGTTACCCACCAACATAGAGGCAATGGTTTCCCTGTTGCTTCTCTGTGCTGCTGCTCAGATGAAGCTGCTGCAGCCTGCACATTGCTGTGGCTAGATGCATGCTTCTGTAAACCCCTGCCGCATTCCAGCAAGGTAAAAACTACATTCGTCTCGTTGGCTGTACAATTATTGCGACGTGAGAAGCAGAAACATATCCTCTACGTATCCTGAAGCACAGCCCGAGTATTAAATATAAATAAAATAAGGATGTTTGGGATAACTACCTAGCATTGGATGTGCATATGAGTTTAACATGGAGCTTCTGTGTGTGAAACTTACACAGCAAACTGTACACATTTTGCTTTCACTCAGTCAGAGTAGAGAGAACAGAGTCTGTCTGTAATCACATAAGTTAAAGGCAGTGAGCTTGTCATTAGAAGTGGGTTTTACACTGGCCACTCAATCAAAAGTTACAAATCGTTGTGTTTTGTGGTTCTGTTACGTTTGATTGGGTGGCCATGAACCAACTTTGCGTGGGCTGAGCCCACCCCTTCCCCATGCTGCTGCCGGCCTCGACATTAACCATAAAACATCATTTTGTCACAACCGGTAAGACCTCGCAGCTGGTCTTCTTGCGTGTGTGTGTGTGTGTGTGTTTTTATTCATACCTTACACTTAACTGCTGACTCCATGTCTAGTCATGGATCACAACCTTCTGCATGTAAAATCAGATGTATGCTCATGGCTGAAGTGTGACTTACTGGTAAATCCACTTATTTGACCACAAACAGTCTTCACTGTGCACAAAGCATAGTTTTGAAGCCCCTTTGAAGCATTTTCTCATGCAATCCAGGTTTGTAGATATTTATTCATTTTTCTAACGCTTAGTCCCTTTGTGGGGTCGCGGGTGGCTGGAGCCTATCCCAGCAGCTTTGGACCTTAGGCGGGGTACACACTGGACAATGGCCAGTTAGTCGCAGGGCTGACACTTATAGACGAACATTGACAGACAACCATCCACTCTCACATTCATTCACTAGGGATACTTTGTTGTTGTAATTGTGGGGGGTGAGAGAACCCGGAGAGAACCCACGGTGACACTGGGAGGACATACAGAAAGACCAGAGTTAGCTGACGTTGTTTGAGTCAGCCACCATCAGCCAAGGATGTTTGAGTTGAGGTTTGCAGATATTTACATTTTAAAGAAAGTTTCAAAAGGTAAACAATGAATCTGATGTTTTATTGATATTGTATCATATTGTTGTATCAGTGCTATACTGAGTTAGCTCCAACTACATTTCCATGTAGTAGACCAATCACAGCGTTAGATCTTATTTCTCAAAAACAGTGCATATTTTAAATATAGTTAAACATTCATTATCCTGTTTGCACACAGTGAAACAGTTTTATGCATCAGAAACACTCATGATGTTTGGTCCCATAACTACTTTTTTATTTCAAGTGGCTCACAAAAAAGCAGCCTCTTTGTGCCCTTTGTACCTTGCCTTGCTTATATTCTTTTCTGTCGACTAAAATGTATTTTCTGTATTATAAAGACCACAGTGATGCAACTGCTACAGCTCTTGATGTGTACGTTAGTCAGAACTACACTCATGTTGTGACAGAAAAAAAAGATAGTGAAACATTGCACACAATTACAATCATTATCATAAATAAAACTTTTTTATTGATGATAAAAGCTTCAGTTCTGACCATTTACTTATTTACGTAAAAACTGCAAATGTGTGAGAGGCCACGCAGGTCATTAGACTGTGACAAAAATAACTCAAAACTACCCCCTTTCAGGCCTTCAGCTTGATTGAAAGAGGTGGACTACAAAAACACAATGGTTCAGGTCAGTAGTGGCTAGAAACCTCTCCCCAATCGTGCAAGAATGGTTCAAATGGTCGTACTGTAAGTGCACCCTAAACAGGTCAAATTCATTCCCTGCATTTAACCCATTCACCGGAGCAGTGGGCAGCCACTCATGGGGAGCCTGGGGATCATCTCTAGATTTTGCACCAGTAGTTGGTCATGTTACTCACTGGAGAATACAGTGCATGTTTTTATCTTAATGCTTCACACAAAGTTGTGCAGCTAATCTGGGCCCCAATGCGATAGGTGGTAAATATTTTTGTCTGTACAAGTTGTTTGAACTTGAGTAGGCATTCATGTATTTTTAAGCTGAAGAACTGTTTATCCTGTGAATGAATAACCATATTAACGCTGCACTGGTATTTGGCATGCACTGATCTGTAGCCGTGGAATATGGCAATGGGTACAATACTTGGAGCTGGCTGATGTTGAATCACCAGGCTACTAGCTTTAACACGGGCCAGTTCCAAACTCATGCAGCGTCCAGGATTATATTTAAAGTTGGAGCGACTCCAGCAGCTGCTTTCATGGGCCGGGGGTTGACCTACATCCTGGGGTGTTAGATATCTGATCTTTAATCCAAAATAAAATTTACCCACTGAGCCCAGGGGAGGGAACTCTGATCAAACGAATGATAAATTGGCATAGGGGCTCACTGCCTCGACCGTCAGGCCATGACATCAACTACCTTTAATTGAAATGTTGTTTCATGTTGTTTCTGATGCCACTTCATGTAGATTCAGACTCCACACTTGGCACCAATTCTTTTTAAAGATGCTACAGAGCAGTAATTACATCTAAGCTACTTTATCCAAGCAAATTAAGCCCCAACATCTGGCTTTTTACTGACGGCACTCGATAATGATCATGTTATCATTAACACATGCTGTTTTTCAGCAAGTGTTTATTTTATTTATTTATTTTTCACTCTGCAGTCCTTTTTACTCATCTAAATTGGACAAAAGAGATATCCTTGTAAATCAACGACAGGACCAAGCTGTGTGTGAATTATTAATTGACCCTAATGGCTTCAGTAACAGTGATTTGTTATTATATTACATTACAATGCTATCTAATCCTCATGACTTCACCTCGGTTATATAAAAGCTCTGACAGGGTTGTGCTCAAAAGAGTAATAAACATAACCCTGCCCACTTTGTTCATTTAGATAAACATCTGACTCACTACTTTAAACTTAATGGGAACTGTCAAGGTTTAATCATCTGAACAAAATGACCTCTGAGTTATACATATGAGTTCTATCGTGATAATTGAGAACAGAGATGAGACAAGCGTCACAGTAAATGTTTATAGTACATTTCAGATTCAGTCTGGACCATATCTGACCGTAATAAGCCTGAATCCACTTTAAACAGCCCTAAGTCCCGATGAACTTCTTTTTCACCTTTACGAAGACCAGGTTCCGCAGAGTGAAATCTGCTCTTATATGACTAGTGCAGCTCAGGCAGAAGAGACAATAGACTTTTCATTTTTACTAGCCTGGCCAGACATCCTAATTCTTTTTATGTTACATCCAAAGAATTAGTGTGTGATACAAGTTTAAATTCCATCCAACGGAGGACCTGACATAAGCAATTTGACGACGTGTGATGTTGGGGTCCACCAAGAAAGTCGTAGGCTAGGCTTAAGCTCTTCATCTACTCATATATGAATAGACATCCTAATTCTTTTGTTCTATTTTTACAAACATAGACCACAACCTCAACATACAGGGTACATACAGGAGTTATTGAGTGTGAGGTGGTTGGGGCTCGCTTGAAGATGACAAGATGAGTTGCCGGGCATGTAGCTAAATTCGTTTCTCTCTTTTATTATTTTAGCAGACCCCTATCTCAAGCTCAGGGGTTTTTTTGTTTGTTTTTTTACTGAATGTTAACTGAATCTATTTCCAAAAGCACTAATTCATTTCCAAACAACATTTTTTAACACTCACAATATAACATCACACAACTCACAACATAATCTTTATGTCTGTCACAGGTCATCAGCCTGGCCAACCAGATCTTGTCACTTTCTTAGCAAAGTCAAGTGGGCAGGGTTAAAGCAACACACCAGCTTTTAGCCAGCAGGGGGCGCTGATCTCTGTGCAAACTCACTGTCAGCGACAGCCATGTTTATTTACCACTAGAGACGTCAAGATGGCAAAGTCTGGAAGAAAGAACATGGGCTAAAAGTTGCATGTAACTTGTTTGGTTGTATGATTTTTATACTGTGGTCGAATTGTGGCTGGCCAGACTAATGGTGCCTTAGAAAGTTCCATGTGCTTATAAAATTCTTTACCAGGTGAATGGGAAACTTGATTCTCAGACAGTCTACAGCCTCATCAGTATTTTTTTTTTTTCAAGAGAAAGACTGCGAGCATTGGGATTTCAAACCTGATTGCAACAGCATCTTTCCCACAAACAGCCTTCAACATCAGCGATTGCTTTGCTTCCATAGATTCTTTCATTGACTCCTTTGTTCCGCGGCAGATTGGAAGTTTGAATTTTTTTTTTTTTTCCTTTTAAAACTTTTGAGTGTGATGGTGCCATCTTCCTGTTTGAACTGTTAAATAAGGCTCTGTAATCTAGACAGTGTCACACAGGAGTCAGGGGTGAAGAGTGACAAAGCAGCCAGGAATTTAAATAGGATGAATTTCCCTTTGGATGATTGGGACGGAGATGAGAAAATGACATATTAGAAGTGTAAAATATGGATAAACAAAAGAGCAAAGAGAGGCTGTTGTTTGAAATACAAATGAGTTGCTGTACAGCAGAAGTGTAGATTCAAGCTTTTGAACATGTGACTGTGTCAGTGACAGTCTATTATTCTTCCATTACAAACAACAGAAGCTTCTCAGAACTGCAAGGACTTAGATGACCCACCTTACTTGTTCATAAAAGCGTGTGGTTGTTTGTCACAGAGCACTTTATCTTGTTTGAATGGAATATTACAGGAGATGGATATTGCTTATGAAATATAATGAGAGAAGTGCAGGCAGAGGAGTCTTCATGAGAAGTCAAAACTATTAATGATACAACAAACGTGAATTTGTATCCAATGAGCTGTGTTATAAATGTACATAATGTATGATTATCATAATCTTAATTGTATTTCTTCTTAAAATACAGACAATAGACATCGGAGCGTGTTCAAATGGCCCCTTTTACTGGTTCTCTACACGTCAACAACTGCCACAGCAGCAGAAAAAGGTGAGGCTAGTGACTTGTTTGGGGCAGTAATATGAATATAAGTGTCTTAACCGCAAGTCATCATAGTAATGTTTACCAGTGCTACATACATTTTCACTGTATGTGCAGGTAATGTTCCTGCTTTCATTCACAATACAGCCTATATCTTGATCTGAGAAATCAGAATCAGTTCTTACACACATGTTGTGTGAATCTGTTCTGGTAAAATGCAGTGACCTTGCTGAGTAAGGCTGCATGTGTGAAAGGAGCTTTATACACAAATACTATACAGCTATTTATCAAATCTTATTCGGGGTCACAAGAGGCTAGTGTCTGTAAAGTCATTTGGATACAATCAAGAAAAAGTTAAAAAAAATAAAAAATCAACACAGCTACTCTAACGGTCAAATTTCCAAAATAATCTAGTAATACACATATAAATTACAAACAAACTCACTAAGTGCAACTTTGCAATGTCATTTCTAGAAATGAAAATGGTTATTGGCTGATGGTCGAGAATGTGCAGGACAATCAGTGAAGGATGACAGGGTCTGTGAACCAAAATGGGAGCTATATTGGTGTGTTAGTCCCTTGGTAGAGATTTGAATGTGTTTTGGCCCAGTCTGTGTAATAAAATGATAATTGAAAGATAGTGTGAAATATGTCTTAGCATGCACTATGTATTAACTATTTATTTTTTCAGATGATGATTCAAATTGAGACCAATCAAATGAGCTGTTATTTCAGTTAGACAAGTCAGGCTCAATCCCCTGATGTTTTTACTTTTTAATTTTATAGATATACATCCCTCCCTTAACAAGTAAGGTTCTGATCTTTTTCCTTCTCTTTTGGATTTTTAAGGCACAATACTATGCTCATTCCATGTGACCTAATACTTTAATGGAACTGCCATAATAAACAGAAAATAGTGCCAGTTAGAACATAACTGGCAATAGGGGTTAGCATTACTACCTCTAAAAGTGCTGCAGTGTAAAAGTTTTTTGTTTTGTTTTTTTTTTAAAAAGGAGTTGAATAGTAAGACCTATTTTTTGTGATGCATGACTTTTTTTCTGTTGTGTTGCAGATCAGTTTGTCCTGCTTACACCACATCACTCAGATCATGGAGACTGTCATTGTCTGTGGCCTCCTGTTTTAGAGTTCAGGATCCAACTACAGAGATAAGGGCAATCTGAGAAATGACAGTATTTTTCTTCAGCTGAGATAGTCTTCAGTCTGTGATCAGTCTGAAGGATTGATGATTCTGATATCCAGAAAGTACAAAATCATTGGTATTAGCCCTTGTTTGCTGAAGCACGGGTTTGGCCCGGTTAAATGATATCGTGATTTTGGGAGCAAGTACAAATGCACACTAGTACACATTCAGAGAGCATATAATTAATGTTGTCGCTACTAATCTATCATTTCTTTATCTGAGTTAGTGCACAGTCTGTCAGATACAAACCTGTTAAAATCTAGTTTTGAGTTGAGGTAGCGAGTAAGTCAATCCATCGGTGCTGGACTAGTGTGACTGCACCTTTAAAGAACTTCCCTCTCACAAAATGATTTTCTGCCTTGTAGAGAGTAGAGATAGAACTGTTTTAAGGTGTGTTGACACATGTTTGGTTGAGTTAATGTCTGGAGCAGTTTCTCAGTTTCTTCAGTGTTAGTGAGGTTCATGTGAAGTCACGTGAGTTCAAAAAGTTCAAATCAATTTCTTTCTTTTTTTTTTTTTTTTTTTTTTTTTTAATAGGTTTACTGGAAGGAAAAAAACAAAAACACATTCAAACACAACAAGGGCATTGCATGGTGCCATTGTGAGGGGCATTAATAACCAAGACTTGCTCATGTAAAGACAAATGAATCCTCATCATTTTCTGCTTTAGTTCAAACCAAAGGGAAGAAAAAAAAAAAACACAATTTTGAGCAGTTTCAGTATGTGATATCATTTATTAACTTTTTCATCCTTTTCAAAGTAACATCATTCATTTAATACATGTGTAGCATAAGACGGCTCACCTCCATCAAACATGCTCTTTGTTCTCTGCTCGCCTTGAGCTCTAGAAACTGAAGGTTGCTGCTTCATCAAAGACTGAATCTGGGTGACACCAGACAGCCTTTTCCTGATGACAAAAGCAACTTTTTTTTTCTTACTTGTGGCATTTGATAAGTGCGGCTACTGTTGGTGTTTAAAGATGTATGAGCTTTACACATCATAACTGAAGTGCTGCTGAATCTGGCTCGTGGCTTTGTGCTTCACTTGATTACAATAAGATAAAAAAAATGATAATAACATTAATAAAATTAATTTAATAACTAAACTAAAGCAAATAGAAATGACTAAGCTCAATAGTTGGCCTTCGTAAACAGAAGTTTCCGGAGGCTGTCCCCAGTTGTCCTTAGTGTAGTCCCTGGACGGTGAAGACAGTTTCAGTTTCAGTCCAAGTGGAGGTTTCTTGGGGATGTTAACAGTGTAATTTGTCCAAGTTAATGTGGCCATTCCATTGATGCAGTGGCATATAAGGATGCAATTATATGGTCGACAGAGGTGTATGGGAAGTCCATGAAGTAAATGAAGGATAGGCTTGATGTCTTCATATTTCTGCTTACTCACTGAATGAACTGATTGATGAATGATGAAAAGTACTTTACAGCAAGCAAGGACCTAAAGAAAGTCACAAAATTCAAGTTCAAGAGTCATTTTTGTTTGTTTTTTTCTTCTTTTCTTTTTTTTTTTTTTTTTGTATACAAAACAATTAAATGTCAGTTAAGTTAAATTAAATTCAACTTCATTAACCTGAAAGGTAAAATTCTTATTACTTACTTACTAATTTGCTTTTTCAGATTTTATCTTCCATAGACTGACTGACTACATAGACATTGATACGTCAGTCGAGGCAGACTGATAACAGTTTAATGGCAGCTGGCACTGTATTCAGTATATTCCCTTTTACTGTATGTCTTTGAAGCAAGAAGTTAATCCCATGTCAGCAGTTCTTGTAGAACTACTGGAATAAGCTCAACATCACCAAATGGCCCAGGCATAAGAAGTTTTTGGAGACAACAATACAGGCACATTGAACCCAAAATCAAGAAATTTAAGTAGTATTATAGTAGTGTATCTGTATAAATTATAAGAAAGGCCTCATACCTCTGTGTTTTGTGTTTTTATTTCAGCTGCATGATGGGTAGCTCCCATTCAAGTGTGAACAATCCAACCTCAAGCTCTATTTTATTTAACACGTGATTTAAAGTTTAAGGAGATTGAATAGGTTTTATATCTCGGGAAAAGTTATAAAAATCCTGATGATGTCTCTGTGGAAGTAGACCTTTATTTGAAGTATTTTGCATGTAGGAATATGTGATATTTCTTTACCAACTGGAGGATAACTGAATACAATTATACACTCTGCTGTGTCAGATACAACAATGCAATCAACAGAATTATTTTCAATTTCAGAGGGCTGGAGATAAGGCAGCGTGGCGAGCTTTTTCCCAGGCCTGTTCTTATCTCTACGATGCTCCACACAGCTGCTGTTGTTAAGAATGACAAGCAGGCAGAGCACTAGTGCTGGTCCATGTTAACAATGTGCTCATCATGCCGACCTGCCCTCGCTGCTGTGATGGCACCTGTCCCGCTGCCCCTCCACAAACAACCTGCAGGTCACACAATGGTCACAATGTGCATGGAAAAAGAATGAAGACAGGGCATACAAACAGGAGCCTATGGGTGCATAACAATGTTTTCATTCTAAAATGTCTTTGTAGAGGGACATTTTTGTCCACATTAATGTTTCAGAAATCATGATGGTACTTTCCAATAAGATTGAGACATATGCTATTATGTTATGTGGAATGAACCCCTCTGTTATTTTATCAAAAACAAAAAGATCCATTTGCAGTTTGAACAGTGTCTTCCAAAACCCAATCCCATGTCTCCCACTTAACCCTTCCCCTTAGCCTAAGGGCTAGGTTTTTGTTTCATATTTTTGTTTCTTTCATGATAAATGTATTACTGAATGAAAAGATCTACCCATATAATTCTTTAAAAAAAACTTTAAGAAGTATAAATGAATAAACCAACAAATGGCTCAGAAATAAAGACAGTGGCTCCATTTTGTATCAGCATTATTTCCCTTTAATATTCAGTCTGACATATCACCATTATTCTCTGACTTGAATACAGACATCTAGTCTTTAAGAACCTCAACTGTGTTACATGCATCACAAAGACGGTGCCCACTGAGGGTTTGAACCGGGTCGAAAGGTTAAGGAAATCCATCTATTCGTGTGCCGCATGGACGTGTTTTAATTTTGCATTTGGTTTTCCAGTGTCTGGCAGAGTTACAAAGGATTACAAAATGTACGATTGAGTCGATAAACGCAGTGGCAGAGAGCAAGTGTTTGCAGTGTTTATGTTTGGTAAATAGAAATAAGACTCATGTCCTTAAGTTGTGTCTACATTTCTGACAGTTTTTTGGTGGAAAATGGGTTTCAAAAGACTTAGTGTAAAAACCTGGAACCAAGAGGTCCTGATTTCATCCCAAGGATGTATATCTCTGGAATGGGGCAGAAACTAACAGCAGCTGGATGCAGCATTCAGCATTGACTGGTTTAGATTGGGCAATAACTAGGTGTTTCAGAAACTGTCAGAGGTACATCAAACTGTGAGAGTGGTCCATCGTAAACCTGGATGTGAGAGGCAGATGAGGTCTGACCCCAACCAGCAGTTGAAGTTTCCACTGGAACTAACAACTTCTTTCTATTGGCAAGACACCATTCTGCTCTGCAGAACTAACAATAAGGTACTGCTTTGATTTGAGGCAAACTGTATGTGAGGGTGGCTCCTGGCTGATGAGCCTGCAGCTGCCCCCCTAGGCACGGGTGTAAGAGTGGCAGACGGAAACATCTTTCAGCTAAAAACTGTGCCTTTATTTTACAGAAAGATGCCAAATCAAACATTAAAGACTGCTGAATTCTGGGTTCATCACCTGTTTTTAAATCTTGACTTACTGAAGACATATGCAATCAAGCCTACAACTGAGCTGAGTCATTACTGTGAGAAAAAAAAGTGTTTGATACTGAAGCACAACAAGATTTAAATGGTTTAGACTGATTTCAAGCTGGACTAATCAGACACAAGGTCTTATTTGAAAAAAACAAAAAAAAAAACAAACTGTCCAATTATTGGCATTTTCATTTCTCATTGACCAATCAGAAGCATCTGAGTAGATACTATATATATATATATATATATATATATATATATATATATATATATATATATAAAGCATACATAATACTTTTTTCACATTTAACCCTCCTGAGAAATCTGAGAATATCACTTAAATATTTAACTCTCCGTATGTTACAATCTGTATGTTGTGATGAAGGAAACACTTTCAACAACCTCACTTATTTTGCCCATATAAGGTCTTTCCAAAAACACCTCTCAGGAAACAGTGACAGCAGTCGCCCTCTGTTTCCTGCCATCTCCATAAACAAGATGCATTGCATTGTCTCAACAAGTCGTATAACTGTCATCGAGTTGGGACTTGAACAATAGCCGCATTCATGGTTCGTCATCACAGACAGCTCTCATTGGAGTAGTGATTATTCATCTGTTCTTTGAAGCCACAGGATGGGATGGTTATGAAAAAATGAAAACCTCTGAGGCTGATGTCCTTCACTGTAATTGTGCCTTTGTCTAATGTTTTCCCAATGGCTTCATTCATCTTTCAGCAAGATCACAGTGTTTTTATGGAAAACATTCAACAGTACCACTGGGCGGTTCAGCTTGTCTTTTATAATAAAAGCTAGATCTGGCTCATCCAGGTGAAGTGGTTTTCAAATCACCAACTCCTAAAACTACCCAGCCACAACACACTTTTGTTTTCCCTATTACATGTTTATATGTTTGAAATTGTAAAGTTGTTCTGCAATTTAATAGCCTAGCCATTAAATTGCAGGTCATTGTAAGATAGATACAAATAGACCCTTTTACAAATAGACCTGTTATTAGACAACATAAGATGCACAGGCATTTTTTAATGCAAGAGATTAATCCAAGAACAATATATATTAATTTATTTAAAAATGAATCTGGCCACAAAAATCTTAAGATGTCAACTGACCAACTACCATTGTTTAATGTCTGGGTAGGGAATATTAGTGACTGGCTTAATACGTATTGTGCTAATGTAGCTAAATGCTACATGTTAAAATTCACTAAAACCATATGTAAACTGGTCAAGCACAAAAGCACAGTGTAATAGTTTTTAGAATACGCTTAAGACTTATCCATCAAAGATTCCAAATCCTTGTTAAATTTAGCCAATCAAAACCGACCAGTTGAACTAATGCACTGACACGCTTAAAATTGCTATAACACTCATTAGGAAATGATTGGCTGTTGAGGCATCTGTCGTATCTATTAAAAAAAAGAAGAAAAAAAAATTAGTTTGTAAGTTTAAACCCACACATATGTCTGACAATGTAGGTCAGATCAGAAGGGGAAGTCTGAAAGTCCTGGCAGAAGAGAATTCAGTGCATTTACACTTTTGTTGTCTACATGAGTCTAATAACCTCGATAGTCCTAGTTTGGTTCCTTCCAAAAGTATTCCTTGTGGCCATTGATTGACTGTGGTGAGAGTAAACTTAATTAAGACCAGTAATAGTGCAGTTTAAAGCAGCTCTGTTGCTGTTTTTAAGCCTTCTTTTATTAGTTTTAAATAGAGGTTTGTTTCGTGGCTGTGTACACTGTGTTCTCTTGTAAATATGAACTCTGATGCTGTACCTGGAAGATAAGCCCCAGACCTCCTCCAAAGATCCGACCTGTGCTGCCCTCACACTCCGTCAAACTGTCACTGCTTTTACAGCCAGCACACAGCAGCTGCTCTGATTGGTCCGTGTTAAAGCTCAGACAGACTCCAGTGTGTGATAATCGTATTCACCCTTCTTCTATACTCCACTCCGTCCGATAAAGACAGCATTGTTGTATTTGGTCACACTATATTTGCACTTGCTTTGTCAGAAAACACTGTCTGGTCTGCGCAGAGAGAATTAAATAAACTGAAATGTGTGAAAAGAAAATTTTGGAGTCTTTGTTTTGGCGAAAATGCCCAGTTTTACTTTTCTAATTCTAATTAATTACATTTCTTTTCTATTTAAACCTGTGGGAATAAAACAGAAAAACACTGTATTAAAAATGTATAAAAGACTATAATAAATCTCTATATTCTTCATTCATGTATACAATCTGTGAGCAAATGATTACTGAGATGTCATAAATCCTAATTTTCTACCTTGTCAGATAACACGCAGTGAAAGATGATTTTCAGAATACTAGCTTCTCACATCATTGTCTCATCAGCTCCAGTGTTATCTGTGAAGACCACTCCAATCAGATTTCCCTTTCCCTTCATATGAGGATGTAGTCTACACTTAAATAATGCAGGAAACCTGTACGATCCTCTGAGAATACAACTGAGAGCAGGGAGTCAGTGCGCTCATCTTTTCCACTAAACTAGAAAGACAAGTGCACATTGTTACATCTCAATCTGTGCTACAGCATTACCTTTTCCATTTCCTCCCTTTTTATTGAAGAAAAAATAAAAAAAAAGGAAAGAAACACTTCTCCGCTCTTCCTTTTATTCCTGAAGTGCTTCAAAAGACTGGTTTCTTTTGAAAAATGACAAACGCTGCGATTGCTTTAAGCCTTTGCGCTTTGTAGATTATAATAAGACAAAACTCAAATTAGTAAATTCCGCTGGCATGGCAGGAAACACTGACAGAACAAGCACTTATTGCAAATTTAATCCCACCTGGAGAGACTTTAATCTCCCGACTGGGTGCTTGTTTTCTCCCGATTGTGGACGTCATTTGATGGTTTTAAAGCATTCCCCCTTTATCTTAATCTGTTTATCCACTTGTGTCAATTGTGCCTTTTATGTGGCTTTAAAATCCAATGGAGATGTACTGACTTCTTTATAACAACAGGATTAAACCAAAGATGTTGCAAAAGCAGTAAAGAAGTCTTTTTTGTGGCTATAAAATTTCTCAAGAAGTGAATTGTACTGTCTTTTTTTATAATAGCGCTGAAGCATTAAACGGAAGGCTTCTCTCTCTTTTTTTTTTTTTTTTTTTTTTTAGAGCGTCCCCGCTTGGTTTCTTTGCTTCTCAGTGTCCAAATCCTGCTTTCTAAGTTACAATAGAGCCGTTCAAAGCCTGTGAAATGCTGATCGGGCCTTGGAACCGCTCATTGAAGAGTGGGCAACAGATGGACGACGAAAGAGAGCGGCAAACTGGAGAAGCAAATGCGAGCGAGTCAGGGGTTGGTCTGAGAGCTTCAAAGTGCCTTTAGCGCCGCTGGATTAAGGTCACAGCGGAGTTTCGTAATGACAACATGCAGCACAATGTCAGTTAATGTCACCATCGCCCGTAGTCAAACTCACAGGCTGGGGTCCTGCAGAGATGTACACGTCAAGTGGGAAACTGCTGATTCTATTTTGGAGGCATACTGGAGCTGTGCCTTTTGACTGTTGCATAGGGTCTACAAGAAAAGAAAAGGGGAAAAAACCCTATTCAACCCAATGGCATGTAGTCTACAAATAAGTTGCACACACAGTTTTGTGCACTGAGAAACTCAATCATTGGTGCTCAGTGAAGCAGTTTTTTTTTTGTTTTTTTTTTGTAAATCAAGCCCTAAGTTAGTTCCAGTAAGGATTTAGAGGTGTGCTGCTATCTTTCAGTAACCTGTCAAAACACATTTGCAAAGAGCAGAACTTTAGATCAGAGGTTGGGATACAAAGGTAGAAAATTTAACAATTAGCATTTTTTTTTTTGTGATAGTTAGCCATTTAATGAAAAAAATAGCTGCTTTATAAATGTGTAACCCTAACCCTAAATCATGGTCAAGAGGAATGAAATCATACTGAAAAATACGCATGCAGTATAAAGGTATTAAATGGTTATTAAGCTGACTCTACCAGATCAGTATGTTTGGGCACAATACCTCTGGTGGTTTAAAATATGGATCCCAGAAAAAAAAGGTTGTGAAACATTGCTTTAGATAAATATCTGGAAGTTGAATGGGTAAACAACAAGCCAGCCTATCACAAAGTAAATGAATCTGCTCAGAGAAACAGTGTGATGTTTACCAAGTAACAGCATAATGCACACTTTGTTATCAAACCTAAACAAACCTAAATAACCTAAACATACAGAATACAACTGACAGTTCCTCAATACACAGGTCCCTGCGGTAGATTGGGATTCACATCAAACTGACATTTAATATGTATATTAAATGCACACAACATGCACGCTTGTGTCATCCCAAAACTCTATTGATTAGAACAACATGCACTCACTGAGGTCTAAATTGGGGCACTGTGGGGGTGGGGCGGGCCTTTAAACATTCTGCTTGTTTGAGTTTTTCAAAAAGGAGCGCTCCCAAAAGAGTGAAAAGAAATCCCTGCTAATCCCCCAATCCCCACTAGTTTCTACTGAATGATTCAATTTCCCTGTCATTGTGTCCTACTCAGCTCGGCTTTGTGTGTCTGTGTGTGGCGCTGAGTGTGTGTGCGCTCGTCTCAGGTCAGCGGTCTTCACTGCTTTCTGCCATTGGTGTCAAAGTGTGAAGCAAAACAGTGACGGAGCATGCTCAGTGGCCTTTTGAGTGACAGCCAGCAGCAGTGGTGGGCTGTGAGGATGTGAGCAGGGACTGGTGACACCTATTTCCACCAGTCTCTTGGGGAAGGTTTAGGTCTCATCATCCAGCATGTATTTAAATGAATAACTGTTCAAAAGCAAAAATCTGCTCATTTTTTACATCACATTTTAATTTTTTATACATTACAGAGATTACCACTATTAAGACAGCATAAGGCCTTCTGATGTCAAGACTGATTTACATACAGCATGTGGCCTGCATCACTTTTCAATCACAGACAATTAGATGTAAACCTCAATTCCACTAGAGTGGTACAGTTCAAGTCTAGTCAGTGCAGCTAAGTTTCTATTACCAAAAAGAATCTGGAGCATCCTCAAAAAGTGCACCGTATTAAACTGCTTTGGGGAGAGTGGTCCACTTTCTCACTAGTCCTCGGATAACCCTCACAGAGAAAATCCTATATATATATTTTTTTTTTTTTTTTTATATATATATATATATACACACAAGAGAAAACATATTTTATTTATTTTTTTCTTCAAACAAAGCTAGTGCTTATTTGTAACAGCTATTTCATCGTCGTACGGCTCTTACTTCGAGAATTAAAAATAGCATTGTCTGCATTACCATTAAACATGAGCAGATCTTGTCACTTTGAATGTTGAGTCTTTAAAGTGTAGATTGGCACAGTTCTATGACTTTAATGTTCAGAAAGTTAGAAAGAATCAGAAACAATCTAATGTTGACTGCAGCAGTATTCAGCTGTACCGACACCCTCTTGATGTTTGTTTTAAATACCAATAAAACATAAAAACACAACTTTTGTTCCACTAATATGACATGACTGTTTCCTCTCTCTCTGGACACAGCTCATTGGAAAACACATGTCTCCTCAGGGGAAAACTGATCCAAACTGAGCCAACTCGTCTCATACCACTCAGTTCTGACTGAGGCACTCCCTTCTTCATATCTGCTCAACTGTAAAAATGACATGTCTGGTCCCTGTTTCATCAATAACGGTTCTATACTGTCATCCTCAAGATACATGATCTGAAAATGGATTACAGGTGTTCTTACTTCAAATGTGGCCTAATAATCCATTATTGTGCAATGATATATTTTTAAAGGCATAGTCCATTATAAAAGGTGCTTCTGTTGCAGAAGCGAATGAATCCCTTTAAATTCAAAACTTACCCCAGAGGTATTCTTTTTTTTCATATCTCGCAGATGCTTTATTTTATAGTTCTAAGACTTCTAGACGTCTAGTTCAAGACTCCTAAAAGTTGTTTTTCTATTCTATTGTATTTAGAGTCTTTTAACCCAAAAGACCACACTACTTACAAAGTACCCATTTCCATCTGTTTTTTTGGGGGGTTTTTTACATTCACTTATTCCCCAAAGCTTTGGCCAATGGTAAGTTTTAAGACTGGGGCACTGTCTAATAAGAAAGTAATGTGATTTTAGTACATTTTGGTGTAAGGTGAAGCATGTAACAAGTTCTACATTTGGACATCTGATCCACAGCCAAGTAGAGTTCACAACGTTAAATACATTTTGGATGTCTATATGACTGCACTTCAAAAAATGATATCGTCTTGAATGTAAAAAAAAAAAAGCAGAGAAAGAACAGTTCCACTTTAATGACACTGCAATAAAAACCTTAACATACATCAATCTTGTTATTTCAATAGATCAATTGCATAAACTGTATGTTATGCATTACATGGCTTTGTGACAATTGGACTTTAACTGTTGCTGTACAGCACTTGAGACATAAATTGTGAACAGCTTTTCTGTTTACCTCGTATCGAGATCTTGCATTTTTTTTTCTTTCCATTATTTATGTGGTAAAGGATTTATAGTGAAAATTATACAGGCCTATATATACATTCATTCACCTTTCCTCGCTTGTCCCTTTGAGATCCCTTTCTCTGGACAACACCCAGTTAATTGAGACACACACACAATTTATTATTAAGTCCCAGTATTAATGTCCACTTAAATGAAAACAAATAAACTGGATTGCATGCAGAAAATGAACCTGAACAATAAACTAAATGACATTTTATAGTGTATAGTGTTTTATTTATCCTAAATGTCACCAGCTGTCAAGATTCCAGATAGCACTGCCATAAAATTTACACTGATGTCAATTCAATATTACAAGACCAGCACTCAGCACTGAGATGGTAATAGAGTAATGGTGCTTCATGCATCTTGTTTTGGCTGTGGATCAAGCACCTGCTGGTTGTGAAAAACTCCACTCAAGTGTGAAGAGGCCTTCTCGTTTTGTCTTGAAGCGAGATAAAAGCTGTATTGAATGGTCTACACGCAGTTACACTAGAGTTAGGAGGAAGCTTTGCAGCATGAATGAACTGAAATCAACTGGTTATTTCCTAAGTATGTGCTAAATAATCTATTCAGGTCTGTTTAGCCACATGGTAGAGAATTGCATTTGTTTACAGCAAAGAATTAGAACATGAGATGGAAATAAAATATAGTAATAATACTGTTTTATCTAATCTTGCACACTGGTAGCATCTTGTGAGCATGCGTGTTTTATGCGCAGTTAGTACTGCCAGAATGCCATGGCAAAATGTCCCAATTGTTATACAGAATCAGCAGAAACAGAGCAAAATACTTTAAATGTATTGCATGTTTAGTTGTATGCAAGCCTAAGACGTTTTTTGTTTGTTTTTGTTTTTTTTTTTGTTTTAGAAGAACCCACAACATCACAACAAAAATATATAATATAAAACACATTTCAAAGTTTTGTCAGGCAACCATCATATTGGAATGTGCAGGTTCCAGAGTATTTTATATTCTGCCACTGGTGGAGTCGTAGTATTGTTCACATGAACCCCTTTCACATATGCAGTCTTTCTCACTTTTAGATTCTTCTGCTCCTGTACAATCTCTGGTGGGCTGTGACATGTGACAGGTGATCCTCCAAAGGATTCTTAGAGTGGCCGTGCTGTATGTTGTGTAGATATGACTGTGACTGTAAGTGGAGTGCACAGAGAACAAAAGCCCCGTACTTTACCCTGTTGCTCAGTAAAACCACTGGAACATGTGCTGACATCTATGAACATGGGGCATGAAAAAAGTCTGGGAAATAAAAACTTCTGAGTTGGTGTTGTAATTTCATTAAACAAGTCTCCTGAAATAACCCCTTCTTTCCATTCCTTTATAAGTGCAAACCCAATTCCTGAGTTTAATATTCATCAGAGACTGTCCCCTTTCAAATCAAGTGTTCCTGGTATCTCTTTCCATGGCTTATCCACCCGTCTTGACATGGTCTCTGATCTTGGCTCACTCAAGTCGTCTAGAAGACTTGCTTTTGGTGAATGTGATCTACAGTCTCAGCCACAAGTCCATTTAATATATTCAACAAAAAATATCCATGTTTACTGACAACTCCTACTCACTGTAGGAAGAAATTGGTGCCACTTAAGGTCAGACTGAGGTGATTTGCAGTGATTAGCAGCTGACACTGAAAGCCTCTTCAGCTTGAGCCGCAACAGTCTGAGCGTTAGAATCGATGGCAGACATATGGCTGTAGGGAGAAATGACGTGCGGCTCAATAGCAGCCTGTAACTGGAGACGGTGAGCAGATGGAACTTTCAGCCACTGATTGTCAGGTTACTCATGCTAGAAACCAGCTTTTACAAATGCACTTTGAAATAAAATGTGTTTTATTGACGGACAGACTCCTGGGTTGGTGTTTGTTTTCACAGTAGCTTCACTCACATTACTCCTTGCTGCAGTTTCTGTTACATTACACAAACTCCCAGGTTGGATCTAGTGCAGCCCCTAAAAAATCCAAAGTGACACAGGAACATATGACACTCACCAGCTGTCTAAAATAACAAAAACAGATTTTATTGAACACTTTCAGCTCTTAAACTTCTGTGGTTTGTCTGTGCTTATTTCTGGTCTATCCTCCTTTCAGAACCAATTGCACAGTTGGTGAAGAATGCTGGGATTCCACACTTGGCTTCATTCTGGATAGAGGATCCATAGTTTATACAAGCAAAAAGGCTCTGTCTGGTTCAATCTGCTTGTTCTCTCCAGGTTTTCTGGTTTCTTTCCATCAAGATATGAATCTAACTTGACCAGAGTGAATGAAAGAGAGAACGGCTATCAGTCAGTGCATCCAAACATTATGATATGCTCCTCCTGGGGGCTTTGTGATTCCCATTTGTTCTCCTACACTGTCCCTTTGAGACAGTTTCTTCATCTTTTAATATCAATAAAACAATTTCAGTATAATGTTATAACAATATATAAGGTATTCACAGTACCAAGGCAGAGTTCAAACAAGGTGCAGCTTGAGCCTTCTTTCTGCTCAGTTCATACTGGCTCATTTGTTAAAATTTTACAAGATATTTAATTCACTCCCTGTATTGTATCTATGCTCTGCCCTACTCTATTCTTACTGTATCCTTGACCATGTGTACACACTCAGTGGTAAAAACCCAAAACTAAAAAGGATTCCTGGTAAAATGACTGTGCTTGTTCTCAGAAATGTTTTTTTTTTTTTTTTCTGAAAAGCAGGAGATTGTGAAAGAAGCTTATCAGAGTGTGCATTTTATGCTTTTAAACACAGATTACCCACTTGCATTTAAGGAAAATGTAGGGTTATGTTGTAACCTTGGTTCTCTGAGTGATGAGAGATCTTTCCACACCATCACATCTTTTATATGTTTGGGGAATAACCCCCTGCCTGTCATGGTGCATGGATACTGAAGACACACCAGCTTGTCTTGACACCCACATGGCTATGCCTACATCGGACATGTGCTGCTGTGTAACCGGTGAGAATTTGATCCAAACATGTCTCCTCTTTAAGTCACCCAGCAAGCAGACAGTGCAGCCCTCAATACAAATATTGAGTTTACGCACTGAAGCCATGTTATGCAACATGCAACATGTATGAGCTTGAGATGCAGAGGACTCCTCCTGGCAGGCTGGAGGAATAGAGAGCCATGGGCAGAGCCTATTGGCTAAAGGCCACCAAAAGGAGATGGAGACAAAATAATAATTTTCAGTGTTACCTGAAAGTATAAGACCATGTTAGTAGTCTGTGAGTCCACATCTTTACTTGAAAAAGTTTACATACTTGTAATCAATGTCAGTGCTCTTCAGCTATCAGATTTATTTGCCTTTTCCAGGATAGATGGAAATAAACACATTTGTCACTGCATTAATGAAAGTTATCCACCATAGACAGTTTGGTGTCCAGCCTAACATAGTTACATTAGTGAAATTTCACTTGTTACGAGGCAAGTCTGGGCTATCCTACATAATCATGTAGGATAGCAATCCTCAATCAGGACAATCATTTACATGGCTTTGGGGACTACATTTACACAAAATAACAGTGTGAGCAACAGTCTACTTTATGTTTCCTTGTTGTAAGCTGACAGCAGCACACAAACAATGTGCTGGAGGAAGACCTGGACTGCTGCTAGCATGTTAGTATTGGCACTCACTCAGACCTTTCCTGGTCAAAAACCCATGAAATCATCGATAGTACACCAAGAAAGGGAGCAGGCTCCTGATGATGCATCAACCCACAAGACTACGGGTAATAAACCAGCATCAGAGCCGAATTTCCTACGTAGTGCGTTAGCTCACAATTCCATTGGCAATAAACTTGAGGAAAGCAGCATGTTCTTCATTTCCCGCCAGCGTGTTAGCCCAAGGAACTGCAAGCAATACGCTGGTAAAGGAATGAGGACCATGAGGACTCAGCAACCCAGGGAGGCTGCCCGTACACAGACGCCCAACTGACAGGTAAGTGGATTTAAGGTTGAAACTCACACACTAAAAATAACAAAACAGATCATGGCCAGGAGCGTGTCCAGACAGGCTGGCGTGTCTAAAAGGAGTATCTACACACCCTGACAGGCTAGGGGACAATCCCTGTACATACTGGAATATGTAACATAGAGAGATAGTCTTGAGACAATAGAAAACTGTTTATTCACCTAAAAGCATTGTGTAAAAGGATTGATCTTGAGACACGTAGGCTTTAGTTTTAAGGATTAAATCGATTAGATGGATGTTCTGTTTGAATCTGCCACATTGCTTCCTTTAACAAGCTAAATCTTCAACCCTCAAAAATCTGAGTGCAACACTATCAATTTATTAATGAGGGGTGTTGTCTGTAAAGCCCTTTGAGGCAACTGCAATTGTGATATTGGGCTATCCAGCTGCCAAATTGTAGCATTTTAATACTTTAGTACAAAAACATGACCAATACTGAGGATGAAAATTAAAATAAAATACACTGGCAAATGTTCAGGCTTTATGATGCAGTGAGGACTCTTAATGTTACAGCATTAAAAACACTATAATGAGGACTGCACTCAAACCATTTCCATTCATTCTGTGCCTCTAGCTCTAATTGCTATCCTCTTGTGCAGCACAGCCTTATCGACCGCGTGGCGTGACATGTCTCTATGGCAGCAGTGGTTTGGTTCGCAGTAGAGTAAACCGCGGGTTTGGCGGTTCTGGAGAGCTAAGTGAGCAGTGAAAGCCGGTGGCAGAGCACAACAAAGGCCTCGTTCCACTCCACGTTGGAGTGGCGGGCGACTGAGAGCTCCAAATGATAGTCTTCGATTCAGGCTGCTCGGCCTGTGTGCTAATTTCACCAGAACATGTTTGCTTCAGATGAGGTGCATTAGTGCTTGTGCAACGTGCTTCTCGAGTCCACACAGGTTTGATGTGTTGACTGAAATGGTTTTTTATTTCATTTATGGTGTTATACAATGGTACTTAGAATATGTCAGAAGTAGTCAAAGCACAGAGAAGTAGTAATTGTTTTCACATTATCCATTATACATAAAAGATACTTTATATAGAAAAACAATTTGTTGAGTAGAGATGGTGGCTTCCAGGACCCCTACCTTATCTCAGAATACTGAAAAGCAAAAAAATAAATAAATAAAATTAAAAAATTAAAAAATGATTGTGTGTCTTTTTTATTGAGAATAACATGCAGCACAAACTAAGAAGGCACAAAAATACAAAGGAACAATGTTCTTTTTAGAACAGTTGCACAACAAAATTCTCTCTCCACTCCGCTCTATGCCACCCTGTCCACAGCCTCCACAGACTAGTCACTATCAATGTGATCCTTTCCAAAAGAACCTAGTCCTTTTTGTTGTAAGTTGTCTCTTTACGTCAGTTATCAAGTTTGTCCAAGTTCTGATGGTGTTTAAAGTTTGGTGACCCCGCAGAAAACAATTCCCAGAAGGAAATGTCCATAAGGCATTAGAGCTAATGAATAAATCAAGTCATTTGGTGGTTTTCATCACTGAGATATGATTTCCATCACTGCAGTTTAACTCTTCAGCCAAATCTTACAGGACATCTCCCCAAGTGAGAGATGTGAGTCATTATTTATAAGGTGCACAGCGGGATCCAAAGGGAGAATCACAACAGTTATACTTTTGTAAGACGATGTGTTACACTTCCACAGAGATACACAACCCCTGGACATTCCCAGTCGACATGACATCTTCATCCAGAGTTTTCATAACTAAAGAGGACATAACCTTTGAGTATTAGGTTGTTATTAATAAACAACACAATTTTAATTTTGGACAATGTAAAAAAAATGATGTAATGGAAAATACTTTTCTAACCCTGTGCTGTACACTGTGTTGTGGCAAATACTGCTGGTAGCTCTAGAGCAGTACGATCATGTCATGCCCAAGTACTCTGCAGACTTATAGGAAGACCATTATTTTTATTTTAAAAATACTGGTCTGCCTATAAGAACATTAATAAGGAAACAGCATCCCACTTAAACTGCTTTGTTTCCACTCTGAAGGAAATACACACTGCTGCTGCTGAGCTATTGTTTCTTTGTGTTAGCATTGAGCAGAAAGAACAATTGAATATTTTAATGAAAGATCCATTTGAATTAACTTTTTAAGTCAGTAGCAAGACAAAACAAACTGTAAAAAGATTTTATTTTTTAGCCATATTGCTCAGCACTAGTACACATTATGAGAGAAAGTGCAATGTAAAGTACCACTGACGAGTGCAAATAGACTCCATAAATGATGTCTGAAGCAGGTTTGGAAGTGAACAGAACCACTTGACATCAATCATCAGAGAAGCATATTGTTCAAACTTAGGTCCTGTGCAAAATCAGTAGTAACTGCAAAAGATCAGCTGTTGTCAACAGTAGCTGCTTTACCTCCTCTTTTGTGTCTTCAGGATGAACAGCAGTGGGTTCAGGACACAGCCCTGAGGGGATCTAGTGCCGGATGATGTGGAATGATTGTATTCAATGATGAACCAGAGTGCAGAGGAGATGGCATCTTTTGTGGAGCCGTTCTGTTGGTAGGCAAAACATCTAAGGATGATGTGTTACCAGCCTCCAGAAGCTCTTCCTGATAGAATTGGGTGCCTAAGGGTCAGTATTTATTAAGAGATGTGATACATAGGCACTGGGATGATGGTGGAAATCTTCAGAAATGATGCTTGGTCTGGTGAGGTTCTGTGTTTCGACCCATCTCAGATTACTCCGAACAACACCTGCTTCAAGAAAGAGAGCCTTTTCATCCTGGTGGGGAACAGCTTCATCTGCAGGAGTGCCCTTAAGTGCCCCAACCTTCCAGTTATTGACTTTATTGAGGCAGCCCAGGTCATGTGTGTGTTAGAGTTAAGAGAGCTAGAAAACAACCAGAAACAACATTATTCTTCTAGCAGTGCACAGACATGGCCATACACCCCTGAGGTGTCCAGCGCGTGGATGATCTGTGTTTATGTTGCAAAAGATATGGGAGTGGGAAAAATAAAGAAGTTTAGAAAAAGACACACCTATTTCCAGCTACTTTTATTAACTCACAGTATCATGGCAAATGGTGAAACCTGCAGACTGGACAGTGACATTTTCCACAGAGAACATGCATCAGTCAGGTCACAGCAAAGATAGACGGAAAAACAATGTTTTGTATTTTCATTTCTAGTTATTACTTTGTGTTTATTTGTCTGTGTTTATTTGCTTCAAAGTAATAAGTGAGCAGAAGAATATGATGTGGAAAGATAAAGTGGAAGTTCCCGCTTAAATAAAGAGTTACATCTGAAAAACTTTATCAGAAAACTTAATAAGGAATAAAGAAAAAAGAAGTGATAATGAACAGAATTATTCTACATAAGGGTGTGACTAGACATTCATTTGCAGAAATTTTTTATTATAATGGAAACAACTATAAAACCTCTTACAACCTTTACACAGCTTCTTAAACAATTAGAATGAAATAGAGTTCCTAAATCAAAGCCATAATAACACGTGTCCTAATATGTCACATTTTTAGGGTTTTATTGAAAAAAAAAAAAACAACCCAAAAAAACTGGATATATTTACCACAACAAAATAATTTTAATGCATGACATTAAAACAGAATTTAGAGCTTACCTGAAACTCGTTAAACACTCCAACATAAATCCAAGTTTCACTGCTTCCCTTTTCACTATTTCAGTTTTTCTTGTTGTGCTGTCTCTGTTTAAACTTCAGTCTTCCCATGAGTCGCTGTGACTATATTGTGATTGGTTCAGTTTAATTTTATTCATACAGCACAATATCAGAACAACAACTGCAGCGAATAAGTAGCAAATAGACGAACAGGCTATAATACAGAAACCCCCCTGTCCTTAGGCCCTCCATCAGGGTAAGGAAAAAAAAAAGAAAAAAAATCCAGCTTTGGAAAAAAAGAGAAACTTCAAGGAGAACCACAGGAGGGTCAGGCCGTGACACAGATCTGTCCAGGACAGTCACTGACAAGTAGTCCATCAAATGTACAAATGAATAAAAATGAATATAGTCCATGATAATCTCAGCAGGAACAGTCCATCCATCTGAGTGAGAGGTCTGGGGTCAGGGTATCTCTCCCCCAGAGGAGAGTGGGACAGAGGGTCAACTTGCAACTAGCAATGAACTAACTAATACAGTCATCATACTGTCCCCAGGAGAGGACTGTGCCTAATAATGAACTGTGATGCCATTCCATCTGACCATAATCCCTATCACATAGTGAAGTCTTCAGCTTAACCTTAAATGTAGAGACTGTGTCTGCCTCTCTAATGTGAACTGGAGCTGATTCCTTAAAACAGGAGCTTGGTAAACTGCAATGACAGCTTTGTAGGTTTGGAAACGACTAGGCATAATGATCAAAATGATGCAAAAAAGCCTGTTTTTTTGTTTTGTTTTTCACAAACACATGTAGATACCAAAGATAATCATTAAAGAATAGAGAATAGAAACAGAGTGAGAAGAGATCAGAGGCTTACTTTACAGTTTGAAGTGGTGCTCTTGCTAATGACCTTGTGATACCAAATGCATAAAATATTCTATGCTAATTGTGTTAGATAAATCGAATTGAATTATTTGAGACTGTCCCTGTCTCTTCTTCCTCCAGACTGTCTTGACAGTACATTGAAGCCCACTTACTCCGTAGGTATGTTACTTGCCCAAACTTAAGCCTCTGGGCTGATTAACTGAACCAAATGCTTGTCCAGTGCTGTTACTCACAAGATGAATGGTGCTGTTTGTATAGAAATTTAACTAGTCAGAATGTGTCTACTGTCGGACAAAAGACAGTCGGTCACTGTTTATTGTATATACAGTCAGTTAAAAGTGTTTAATGAAGGCAGGCATTCACACTCCTCTGTCGCTGACAAATATGGATAATTTGGTCTTAAAACTGATATTCCATTCTCCAACTAATAATAATTGGATGATGATTTAGAAAAAATATAAGAAAACAGAAGAGAACATACCAAACATATATTTGTCTCAAACTGATCAACACATGGAGTGGTAAAAAGCAGATTTACACTAAAAACGCTGCAGTTCATTATCACTTATTTTAAATGCTGCCACAGAATTTACACCTCAGCTCAGGAAATGGAAGCCATTTTTCTCTCTACACATTCCCCGTAGAGCATGTTTGGGGTTGAAAAGAGTGTGGCTAATGTGCACAGCTCGTCTTTGGCTTGGATGGCAGCAGGCTGCTGGGCTGACAGCTGTTTTCGGTGAGAGAGAGTGCATGGGCAGAGCCGAGCATACAGACCAACTAACCACCTGTAATGATCTCCTGCAGTTTGCCTCAAAGCACACACACAGTACACACACCCACGTATATTTATAGACACATTAAAGCCACAGAGGTGCGGTCTATGGAAGAAAGAAGGATGAACTTATATTAACTGTGAAAGAAGAAGGTGACAGAGTGACTGTGGCTGACATTCTATAATGTTTCAGAAGTGATGATTGAATTAGTCATCGTCAATGACAACAACCTCAACCTTTACTTGCGGCGTGGCAGGTGTGGTGGAGTTCAAGACAGTGGTGAATTTGACATCTTCTGCCATCTTGTGCCCGCCTGCGTCTCTGCCAGCACCGTGGGGCGTGGTGTTCTAAAAACGAGGCGTGGCTTGGTGCAGGCGGGTAAACTGGTCTCAAAGCAAAGTCAAAGCACCACTCAACGTGTTATTGGTCTTTTAAGCATTTGGCAGGTGCATGCCCACAGACTGATGAAGGCATCATTAAATTCAAAGAATGAGAAGGTGAAATTATTGTGTTATTATTATTGTGCACATGCTCTGAAAAAAAAGTGTATTTTATATATTTCATTTTAGTCCAGATATTTTTGGTCCAAATATTTTTGCATAAAGATATTCATGATATTACTAACACTTTGAAGTAACATATAGGAGGCCTACATCTTGAGACTCATTAGTGTCTCAAGATGTCACATTAATGAACACATTCATAAAAATAAAATACTGAATTAGTGTAACTCTGTCATGCCTTAAAATAGACGCTATCATATATCCATCACAAGCTCATGTTAGTTAATGAACGTGGTTTTGCATCATAATGACTTATTTACTAACACCAATACAAAATGGCGTCATCACTGCATAGTGCACTATATAATGTGTGTTTTTGGACACAGCAACAGAGTCTGTTCTATTGTCATTCAATCACGGTTTTAAAATAAAATGCAACAATTCAATGATCTGTTTTAACTCGGCATATCTCTGTGCCTTTTACTAGTCAGGCTAAAGTCTTCTGAGATCTTCTCACTCACAATTTTGTTAATGACTGAGTGGCACATGTGTTATATTACCTGTCACAATCATAAAAATAATAATAATTAAAGCCGCAAGCGGCGATAAAGGCCCTCGCCTCCCTTGCGACCGCGGGGGGCACGTGTCCTTGGGAAGACTGCATGCCGCCTTTGCTTACAACCGCGGGGACAAATGTTGTGGGCAGGACTGCATGTCCTACTGTAAAGTGCTGGAGAGTCAGTTTTGAAGACAGCCCTATCATTTGCATATCATTGTGTTCAGGTCATTAATGTGCACAAACGCTTCATTGCACCAGATCCAACAATGTTTGTGAAAGTTACAGGAGATTTTATTTTCCCCAAAATGGCCTCCTCGTTAGGGGCTTGTCACAGCCACACCCATTAAAATAAAAAAAAAACTATTTGAAATTTTTTTTTGGCTCATGTGTGTAGATGATTCTGACCAAATATAGAACCTTTTGAAAATGAAAATCCTAGGAGAAATAAGATTTGGCATGAGGGGTGCGATTTTGGCCGTTGCATGTTCCTCCCAAAATGGCGGACTGTTTGGTTTGGGGTGGGGCCGTAATATAATTTTTTGTTTGCCTTGACACACCCTATGTATCTACCAAGTTGCGTTTGCCTATGTTGGAAAAAATGCACTTTCACTTTCCATAGGTCCACTGTATTTTCACTTTTCCAAGGTGCGCTGTTGAGCCACCTTTTTATGGATTTTAATGGCTCTGCCAAAAAAAAATATTATTCAAAGGTCTTGAATTTTGGGTGTAGTTTGGAGCACTTTCTGTTACGTTTAAGAGGTCAAATTAGTGTTCAAGTCTCAACTCCCATTCATCTACATTACATATTTCAGACGTTACCACTGCAACACGGTAGGAGACAAAGGGTCATTGTGATTGGCTTTTTTGTTCGGCATGAGATAAGGGATGTGTGTACCAAATTTCATCTCTCTACGAGAAACTACATTTTTGGCCCCCATTATACATTTGTAGAGGGCGCTGGAGAGCCAGTTTTGAAGATAGCCCTATAATTTGCATATCATTGTGTTCAGGTCATTAATGTGCACAAACGCTTCATTGGGTCCAACCAGATCCAACAATGTCTTACAGAAGATTTTATTTTCCCCAAAATGGCCTCCTCGTTAGAGGCTTGTCACAACCGCACCCATTAAAATATCATAAAACTATTTGATAATTTTTGTTGGCTCACAAATCTAGATGGCTCTGACCAAATTTAGAGCCTTTTGGATGAAAATCCTAGGAGAAATAAGATTTTGAATGAGGGGTTCCATTTTTGGGCGTCGCATGTTCCACCCAAAATGGCGAACTTCCTGTTTGGTTTGGGGTGGGGGCATAATATAATTTTTTGTTTGCCTTCACACAGCCTATGTATCTACCAAGTTCTGTTTGCCTATGTTGGAAAAAATGCACTTTCACTTTCCATGGGCCCAATGTATTTTCCATTTTCCAGGGATTTTAATGGCTCTGCCAAAAAAAATTATTAATCAATGGTCTTGAATTTTGGGTGAAGCTTGGTGCACTTTCAGTTACGTTTAGGAGCTCAATTTAGCGTTCAATTTAGTCTCCCATTCATTTACATTACACATTTTGGCCATTCCCATGGCAACATGGTTGTAGATAGGGAGTCATTGTGATTGGCTTTTTTGTTCATCATGACATAAGGGATCTCTGTACCAAATTTCCTCTCTCTACGACAAACTAAATTTTTGGCCCCCATTATAAATTTTAAGGGGGCGCTGGAGAGCCAGTTTTGAAGATAGCCCTATAATTTGCATATCATTGTGTTCAGGTCATTAATGTGCACAAACGCTTCATTGGGTCCAACCAGATCCAACAATGTTTGTGAAAGTTACAGGAGATTTTATTTTCCTAAAAACGGCCTCCTCGTTAGGGGCTCGTTGCAGCCACACCCATTAAGATATCAAAAAACTATTTGATAATTTTTGTTGGCTCACGTGTCTAGATGATTCTGACCAAATTTAGAGCCTTTTGGATGGAAATCCTACGAGAAATAAGATTTTGAATGAGAGATGCGATTTTTGGCGTTGCATGTTCCACCCAAAATGGCGGACTTCCTGTTTGGTTTGGGGTGGGGCCATAATATAATTTTTTGTTTGCCTATGTAGCTACCAAGTTTCGTTTGGCTATGTTGGAAAAAATGCACTTTCACTTTCCATAGGCCCAATGTATTTTGATTTTCCAGGGGTCGCCACTGAGTCATTTTTTCATATTTTTTTTCGCGGACTCCATGTAAATTAATTTTTCGCCAATTTTGGGCCAAGTTTCCCTGACTTTTCGTGCATGTTCAGGGGGTGAAATTTGCGCTCAAAGAGCAGAAAAAAGCGGAATAATAACGGATGCATACAGTTATAATAGGCCCTCCCGGCCATCGCCGGCTCGGGCCTAACAAGCTTCACATCAAGAGCAAAAAAGGTAAAACCAAAAAGTCCCCCAAATTCAGATTATTTACCCAACTCTTTAAAATATTTTTCGAAGTTATAGATATAAAAAGAAATCTTTGAAAGTAATTCCCCTGAATTCCCATTTGGCTTTACCATGTATGCACATAATACACTCTACTTTGGGAGAGGTAATCTGTTTCGTGCAGGAGAGTTTAGGTCTGTGTCATGTCACAAAAATGTTATGGAGACTATTTAGAGATTCTAAGGTTGTGATCAAAAGGGACACAGAGGAGTGCCATTTTAAATATCTTTTTTATTATTATTATTATTATTATTATTATTATTATTAACCTTACAAAAACTTTTTTTTTTAATCACAACTTCCTTCCACAAGAGAAGCTGTATATTCTCCATTGTGGGTTTGAAATAATAAATAATAAATAAAAGCTGGGGACTATAAGAAACTTGGTTTATTAGGCCTATTTGTTTAAGTCCTTATGGACTGTCCCTAGTCTCTTACCTGAATCTGAATGTCTTTTTTCTTTTAAAGAACTGTCGTATGTCCAGTGCTCACTGGTAGGCCACACACACACACACACACACACACACTCTGAGAGAGAGTGAGAGAGAGAGAGAGAGAGAGAGAGAGAGAGAGAGAGAGAGAGAGAGAGAGTGAGAGAGAGACAGAGAGAGAGAGATGCTAGGAGTTATCTTTCACACATCTCATACAATGCCCATCACATACCAGTGTGTTATAAATTGCCGTGTGTCTGTGTGTGTGTATTATATCTGTGTATGTGTTTGTTGTGATTAATTTATTAACTTTATTTTATTGTCTAGTTTGATACACACACAACTGAGAAAGAACTAAAATAAATCTAGGAATAAAAAAAACTTCATGAAGGCCTACAACTCTTATTGTATTTTCATGTTATAAGTTTAAACTAAAATTATGTGGACGAGGGCACAGTCTTATGGCAGTGGGGATTTTTTGTATGCATGCAGTAATGTTTATTACAAAACCTGACATTTCAAAATTACTTTTTCAATATTAAAAACCTAACCCATTTTGCCACACACCACATGAATACATAATTTTTCAGAGTTTTCAGAGCATCTGTAGTTTCAATAAACATTTCTGATATTCTTTTTTTTTTTTTTTTTTTTTATGTTGCCATTTTCCCTCTCCATGGAGAGGGAAAATGACAGAAAGGGGTAAGGTTGGACGGTTTAGGTTGAGCGCCTGAAGAGTTTCTGGTACCACTTCTTTCTCTTCTCTTTCGCTATTTGCTCCTCCAATTCACCGACTGTATGAAGAATAAGTTGCTGCTCTTCCTCTTTGTCTTTCAGCTGGGCTTGAAACTCCTCCTCTTTGTCTTTCAGCTGGACTTTAAACTCCTCCTCTTTGTCTTTCAGCTGGACTTGAAACTCCTCCTCTTTGTCTTTCAGCTGGACTTTAAACTCCTCCTCTTTGTCTTTCAGCTGGACTTTAAACTCCTCCTCTTTGTTTTTCATCTGGACTTTGAATTCATCCTCTTTGTCTTTCATCTGGACTTTGAAATCATCCTCTTTGTCTTTCATCTGGACTTTGAAATCATCCACTTTGTCTTTCATCTGGACTTTAAACTCCTCCTCTTTGTTTTTCATATGGACTTTAAACTCCTCCTCTTTGTCTTTTAGTTGGACTTTGAAATCATCCTCTTTGTCTTTCAGTTGGACTTTGAAATCATCCTCTTTGTCTTTCAGTTGGACTTTGAAATCATCCTCTTTGTCTTTCAGTTGGACGTGAAACTCATCCTCTTTGTCTTTCAGTTGGAGTTTGAAATCATCCTCTTTGTCTTTCATCTGAACTTTGAAATCATCCTCTTTGTCTTTCAGTTGGACTTTGAACTCATCCTCTTTGTCTTTCATTTGGACTCGAAACTCATCCTCTTTGTCTTTCAGTTGGACTTTGAAATCATCGTCTTTGTCTTTCATCTGAACTTTGAAATCATCCTCTTTGTCTTTCAGTTGGACTTTGAAATCATCCTCTTTGTCTTTCATCTGAACTTTGAAATCATCCTCTTTGTCTTTCAGTTGGACTTTGAAATCATCCTCTTTGTCTTTCATCTGAACTTTGAAATCATCCTCTTTGTCTTTCAGTTGGACATGAAACTCATCCTCTTTGTCTTTCAGTTGGACTCGAAACTCCTCCTCTTTGTCTTTCATCTGGACTTTAAACTCATCCTCTTTGTCTTTCAGTTGGACTCGAAACTCATCCTCTTTGTCTTTCAGTTGGACTTTAAACTCCTCCTCTTTGTCTTTCATCTGGACTTTAAACTCCTCCTCTTTGTCTTTCAGTTGGACTTTAAACTCCTCCTCTTTGTCTTTCAGTTGGACTTTAAACTCCTCCTCTTTGTCTTTCATCTGGACTTTAAACTCCTCCTCTTTGTCTTTCAGTTGGACTTTAAACTCCTCCTCTTTGTCTTTCAGTTGGACTTTAAATTCCTCCTCTTTGTCTTTCAGTTGGACTTTAAATTCCTCCTCTTTGTCTTTCATCTGGACTTTAAACTCCTCCTCTTTGTCTTTCATCTGGACTTTAAACTCCTCCTCTTTATCCTTCAGTGTCTTCTCAAGCTCCTCAGATGCTCTTTTGATCTCTTCTCGAGCCTTCTCCAGAGCTGCCTGCAGCTCTTCCCTTTCCTTCTTTTGGTCATCCAGCTCGCGCCTGTGTGAGCTTCTCAGTCGTGCCATCTTGTCCAACAGATGCCACTTCTCTTTCTCATACTCGGCTTTGTTCATGTCCTGCAGCTGATGAAGTTTGGCAAGGTTGTCATCGATCTGTTTGGATACCTGTTGTCTGTCTTGGACAACGGCATCATATGCTACTTTGGTCCTTTTTATGATGGTAGTGAAGGTCTGTCTCTCCTTCTCCAGTAGGGACTTGATCTCATTCAGCTCCTTCTGAAGTGTCTCCTCTCTTTCTTTAGCCGCAAGAGCTTTGGTTCCCATCTCCAACTTTAGGAACACCAGGTTCATTCCACGTTCGTCTTCGGCAGCCTGCCTCAGACGGGTTTCAGTGGTGACCTCTGATCTTAATTGGTCGACCAAACCGTGGAGAGCCTTCTTTTCCTCCTCCTCCTTTGCCAACTTCTCTTGGAGCTCGGTGACAAGGCTCCTCTGCTGCTGAAGTTCTTCTTGCGCCATTAAACCAGCTGCCTCCATCTCTTCCAGCTGGACTCTCGAGGTGGTGGTATCCTCGGTGTCAACAGCTGCTGGTGGTGGGCTGTCTGAGGTGGTGCTGAGAACGTTTTCGTACAGCTTCTGGTCGTCTTCTGCTGTGTATTTGTCTAAAGATGTCATTATGTTTGCTTTGTTCTGCTCGATTTCGTGCGACTGTCTCGTTCAAGAGTTGAATATGTTGTGGTCAAACTTCTGACGGAATGTTGACTTTAAAGCTCTAAACATTTGCTGACATCATCATGCGCTGATGATGTCATCAGCTTTAGAATGCTGTTTCCATGGTTACATATCTGAGCATACTTTTGAATGGATTTTTTTTTTTTTTTTACTATTGCTAATAAATAATAAAGTTAATTTTTATATGTTGGGCTTGGGGATATGGTAAAAATGTCTGATTTGTTTCATACCAAAATCACAATTTTATAACTCTATCGATTAATATTGATTTTGTACTATTGATTAAATTTTTTATGTGTAAAAAAATGTATTCCCTATATTCCTTTATACAGGGGACTTCTATTGCTTCTAATAAAACAAAGACTGACCACTTTGCAGGTTACTGGTAATAACAAACTATATTTTTCATAAAATAAATCAGATAAAAATAGTTCAATAAATAATAATCTGATTTGTGTAATGAAAATATGTCTAGAATAAAGTGACCTTTTTTTAACCAACCATTTTGTTAAGGCCATATCCAGTAGCTATTTGTTTATTTATTTTTAAATTTCTATTTATATATATTAACATTGCCTTTGTGCCTTATAGGACTGTCTGAAAATCATAGAAACAGTCTAATTCAGTTATGGCCGTAAAGATTTTTCTGGTTTGGGGGATGTCAGACATAGCTGATATAGAAGAAAATGTTTTAAAAAATGATTAAAATGTTTTGTTTAAAAAAACAAAAAACAAAAAAGACTAAGATAAGAAAGAAAAAAACAACACAAAAACAACACAAACATAACCAGATTGGGTATGAAAGCTTTTCAAGTCCAATGGCACTACCATTTATTAATGCGAAGGCCATTCTCCTATTAGTGTGAGCAACAGATGAAACCTTTGTAGCCAGATGTGCGTTGTGAAATAAAAATGCCTAATAAAAACAATACATTAAATCACTTTGATAAAACTAAGGGACATATTTGCATTTTTTTCCTGTTCCTTAATCAGTAATTAAGTAATCATTGATGTAAGGACCAGATATAACCAATTTCACAAAAGACCAGATTTGGGCTGCAGACCTCAAGTTGGAAACACATCATCTTTATTATCAGCAGCCGTCCTCCATCAGTTTATGGGGCATTTACTTTTGTATAAGTACAGGACAGCCACAGTCCGAAGCAGCTCGCTTGTAAACTCTGTGAAGTCAGCTGAGCTGGCAAATCCTTATTGTTGTCTACTGCTGAATCTGAGCAAATTCTTGTGACAATGCAGCAAACTCTTCTGCAAACTTTTTGGCTCAAGGGCCATACTGGATTTTAAAATCTGACAGATGCACAAGGCCAATACCAGATTTAAACTATACAAATTACAAACTGCCAGCTGTGAAGTCCACTTATTGTCTATTATTGCATCCCATGCGGTTTTTACTAATTTGTACGATCTTGTATTTCACCTTGGACTCCTGAATAGTCGACCGTCAGAATAAATATTTTTCCAGACTCGAAGCAGTAGCTGGTCTTTCTTGCATTGACTGGTTGGTAGTGTAATATTTGGTGGAGCAGCAGTTGATATTGCTTTCTTTGAGATGTAGGACCTTTCATCAGATTTAAGTGAAAAAATATTGAGCTGTCCATTCTTAATTATAAACTCAGCACTCAGCACTTTTTTTTTTTTTGGTCCATTCATTACAGTGGCTTTTTTTTTTTTTTTTTTTAAGTTCTATTGTTCCACTGCTTTATCAGTGGCATTCAAGTGGTGCAGAGTTGTGGTTGCAACTGGCGTAGACACAGTGAGTTTGTGCTGTGTGGGTCTGCTGGAACCATCTGTTCTGCAGATGTTCACCTCGACTCACACTTCCCACTACAACACCTGGCATGCCTCATCTCGGCCCAAGAACTCTCCTAGTTAAGACATTTAATCATATGTACTAACGCTAAAGCTTGCTCCATACCCTCTAATGTGAACAGCCCCCCATAGGATGACCCCCCACTAGAGGACGGCTGCTTTACCAGTAGAAACGCTTTCACAGCAGCTGCAAAAACAGAAGGTGTAGAAAATTACCTACAGTACTGTTTTTGGGTGACCACTTGGGGATAAATTAGAGTAATGCAAAAGGTGAGCATGAAAAGTGAGCAGAAAACATCCAGAGAATAAGTAAAGAAATTATTAGTGGTGTTGTATTGGCTTACAGCTGCATGTTGCTGTATATTTAGTGTAAATGTATGTCAAATTCGCAAAACAACATTTTAACACAAGGTCATGGATTGGTTGGAAGTTAAATATATTCTGGTTCTTTGTGAATCTTTTTTTCCTTTCTTTGTTTTGTTAATTGGTAAAATTTTCAGCTTAGTCAAACTACCAGATTTTAAAGGCACACATAAAAGCCAGACATTTGCAGCAAACAACCTTGGAGCAAAAATAATTCCGTAGCCAGAGTAATATTTAGCAAGGACATTTTTGAAAATTAAAATCAATAACATTATGTTTATATAGATATGTTGATATGTTTAAGTTCTACATCTTGTGTAGAATAACTTTCAAGCACTTGTTGAGCATTTGTTGTTTTTTATTAGCCATTTTGTTGCCTGTAAATACACAAAAGAAAAGAAAACATTGTTAGTTGATTACCTTTATAGTTAATTAATGTATAGTTAGTAAATATACATTTGAAATGTAGTTTTGTTTTCTATGTGTACGTTGGATGTGACTTGTGTGTACTCACAGCTCATTGGACCAGGAAAAGAATGTTCCACATAAGTTTATTTGTTTTCTTTTTCCATTTGTTTATTCATTCATTTATTTCAAAGGGAACTACAGAACTTTTAGGGAGCAGATCCCTCAACAGAATCTGTGCAACTGCTCTGTTGTAAAGTTGTTTTGACAGTGACACCATATTCATGGAAATATGATTCTGCCAGGGTCCAGTGTATTGACCTATTTCTGCAGCCTGTATTTGAGTGCTGTAAAACGCTTTACTCACGATAAGACATTGGAGGTTTCTATCCAACTGAAGGTAATGTGTCAGTAATATACTAATTTTACCAATCTCATGTCTAAGAACCATCAAAATGATTTTGAGAATATTTTGGGGATAAAAGTTACACGGTTCCCCTTTAAGATTCCCATTAGTCTGCCAATAGGGTAAGGTCTGCAGCATGACTATCAATGAAATGTACATTTTGTACATTTGCAGCACTGCAGTACATTTTAGGCAGTAGCCAGAACATGGACATGTTAAGAAGGCTTACTTTACTTCATGATTAAAAGAAGTTTAGTTTAATTTGTTTTCAATAATAAATATGCAAGTGAGATAGGGCAATGTAACATATCTACTATGGATTCCTAATGCATTTGCTCATACATTTTACTTATTTTACATTTGGAAGAGATAAAAATGACCAGCAATATTTCTCACAGTCTAAACTCACATTGACAGTATGAACGGCGTGCAAACATAAACTATTTTCATATCCACTGTTCACATTATTGTTCATTACGGAGCAAAGGGAAATTGTAAAAAAATGCACAGCCCTTAGGCTAAGTTTAAAACCTCCCCAATGGTTGGGATCAAAATAGATCTTTTAAATCCAGCGAGTTGCAAGCTGCTAAGCTACAGATGAACACTGCCTCTCTACAGAACATTTAAAGCAATTTGTGGCAGAAAGAGAACTAAAGTGCTTCTGACTGTCTGTCAAGACTTCGACCGACAGTCAAACGGGGCGCTCTAAGCATTACTTTATGATTGCACATTCAAAGCTCTGTTTGAGCTGTTTGTGATGTAAATTCAGAACAGTTTGTTGATTCATCAAGTGCCCTGTTCTTTTGGAGAAGAGGCTGGCACACTTAAGCATCATGAATCATTATTTAGATTGGAGTTTGTCAGTCATCCAGATGGTCCTGTAATGAGTCAGTCTGCATTCTCTACAATTAAAGACGACAAAAAAGGGTTTCAGAAATGCTAGCTTGACGTCAAGATGGAGAAATCAACATCTTGCAGTGGGAACATGCCAAAAGAAATATCTGGATGGTCAGAATGGTCGGAATTAATAAGATGAAAATATCTAATTCAATATCGAGTGGTTTCAAATTTAACGGACTGGTTCTAGCTTTGGTTGGGTTCTGGAGACTGGGAACATTGTTGCTTTCCCATTCACTGACTTGTGTCCACACCAGTTTCAGCTAAACCAAATTTTCACATATGAACGTCACCAATGGAAGATGTTGATCACACGCATTAGAAAGTAAACAACAGCCTACAACATAGCACAGCACATGAACGACTAAAAGCTTTGGTACTTTTAACACAAGGTTATGTTTTTTTTCTAACCAAGTAAATGTCTACTGTAGACACTGCAACAAGAATTCTCGCTTTTGCAACTATTGTTATAGCCCATGCTTTATGAAACTGAAACAAGGTAACTGAAACACTGACAACTGAGCTGTTTAGTAATATTAAAAACAGTCTTCAGTGGTTAATGAGCTGCCCAGTTTTGACTCTTAATGCTCTGTAAAAAATAAATACTGCGTGACCAATAAATACAGCACTCCACACTGTCCATTTATCCAGTGATTTGTCATTTTAATTAGTAATTCACAAAGTGTGGGGTGTTTTGTGCCGTCTTTGTTTAAAAGATTAAGCAGTAAGAGGTAAATAAATGTGTATGAGAGCTAATAGTGCTGAGGTTTATGAAGCACACAAGAACACAGCATCATGTTGTTATTATGTGGCTGTTTAAGAGCTGTCTGCATGTGCCAAACATTGTACCTCAACCCACTTTCAGTAGTTAGGTTGTAAATGTGTCTTGGTTTGGAAAGCTGTGATGGACAGCGACCAGTTTATCACGCATAGTGCTTCGGGGCTGAGCTAAAACCCAGTGGACTGTGGATCAGATCCAATACTGATCCAGATAATACTGAAGCAAAATTGGGAACATTTTAAACTTACTGTTCATGATCCTTTATTCTTTTGTCCCATACGTTAACAGAGAAATTCTAATCCAAGCCCTGCCTATTTTATGTGTGTCTGTGTATATTGTCACAGTTGTAACTTGGGTTTTTATCAGAAATCGTTGCAGAAATGATAATAATTACACATTTCAAATCAATGTTTCACCTCTAGTTAGTCTCCAACAGTGGGACTGATTGTCGTGTTTTACTGTGAAACTGTAAGGGTATTTCTAATGCTGCCAATGCCGTTTGGATGCCATGAAAAGGAAAGTGACAATCTGCCAAATAAAAAGGGAGCAGATGATGAAGTGTTTCCAAATTTCACAGGTTAAGACTATTTCAGTCTGTTTGCTTTGCTGCCACGTTCATACCACTCCATTACTGCCAAGTCTTGAGCCATTTCCATGCCTTACTTTCCAATGCTTTCATACATTCTAAAGCAGGTGTTGCTTACATATGTTAGTACATTTGTTTACAACACAAACATTATCTGAATCAGTCTATGTCCAACACTAGCCACTAGCCAAAGCTAATCATCCTCTGAGATCTCTGAGTAATTGTACCTTATTTAGAACAATGCAAGATGGGGGCTTATGAAAACTGCATCTAAAACAACAAGATAATGCAAAGAGAACTCTTAATTGATCTATCACATTGGAAACTGATGTGACAAAGAAGGAAATAAAGAGCAAAATGACAGTCGATGGTAGCTTTTTAGCAGAGACCAGCAGTAATAAGAACCAATTGGCAGCTAGTGAGTTGTAGTAATAGACAGAATAGCAGAGATTAATTTGTACAGCCTATGTATGTATGAAACCACACAAGGTCTATATAGTAAAAAAAACAGCATAATCAATTCAGTGAATACAGCATGTTACACACTATTTGTGCCAGACATAAATCTATAGAGGCTAATGTCATGTCTCTTGTCCCAATGTAGATAGTAACAACAACAAAATAACAAAAATGGACTTTGGAGTTTATGCAGCTTGATCTGAAGACTGATATCATTGTTGCCACTGCCAGCGCCAATAACAGTGTTACTTGGTATTCAACCAGCTCCATTTACTATTATTATCATGTGTTAGCTCAGCCTCCCTCCCTGCTCCGTGTTGTCAAGCAGTTATGTGACTCAGTGGCAACAAGTGGAGCAACGAGCAAGTGTTGTGCTCTCTGCTGTACAGAAGAAAAGCACAGAAGTCAAATGTAACACTGCAAAACCTTTTACCTCAAAATGAACACCCTCAAAGTGATATGGACGGTTAAATGAAACAATGAGGTAGTACGGTCACACAAATTGTCACAGATTAATGGAATTTGGGATCAAATGTTGGCTGACATTATGGAGAAACAAAATAACAGTATTGGAGTTGTTCAGTATTAAACAAATTATTTGCACATTATTTTTGACAAATTGGTTGGTTCGCCATTACCATTTTGTCAGTCTGGATTTGGAAGTCCCACAAGATCTTGGCCTGCTCGTTCTCTACCACTTTAGGAGGTGTTTCCCACTTTGACCTTGGGGTTTCCAGTCCATACTCTGCACAGATGTTCCTGTACACTATGCCAGCCACTTGGATGTGGTGTTCCATGTATGCTTTCCCTGCCAGCATTTTACACCATGCAGTTATGTGCTGGATTGTCTCAGGGGCCTCTTTGCACAGCCTACACCTTGGGTCTTGTCTGGTGTGGTAGATCTTGGTCTCTATTGCTCTATTGCGCTGGTGTTCAGGGCCTGTTCCTGTGCAGCCATGATGAGTGCCTCTGTGCTGTCCTTCAGTCCAGCTCATTCTAGCCATTGGTAGGATTTCTTGATATCAGTCACTTCAGTTATCTGACGGTGGTACATCCCATGTAGCGGTTTGTCCTCCCATGATAGTACTTCCAGCACCTCTTCCTCTGTTCACCATTGTCTGAGACATTCACTGAGCACGTCATCTGTCAGTGGGGACAGAGCATCTCCTTGGTATATGCCACATTTGATGGAGACTTGTGCAAGTGGCTTGCAATTGGCCTCAAGGGTGGTTTTGCCCCATTGAGTTTGCAATGAAGGCTCTCAAAGTCCTGTTGATGTTGTACAGCTCCAGGCATTCAATGATCCATGAGTGCGGCATTGAGTCATAGGTTTTCTTGTAATCAATATAGGCAGTGCACAGGTTGGTGTGTCGGGTTTTGCAATCTCAGGCGATTGTTTGGTCTACCAGTAGCTGGTGTTTGGCTCCTCTACTATCTCTGCCAATGCCCTTCTGTGCTGTGCTCAAGTATTGATACATATGCCCACTTATCTTTGCTGCTATGATGTTTGACATGAGCTTCCATGTTGTGGTGAGACAGGTAATTGGCCTGTAGTTGGATGGGACTGTTCCCTGCAGGATCAGGATTGTCCAGCCTTCATTTACCCATTAAGGGTGAGTCCCATCCTTTAGCAGCTGGTTCATTTGTGCTGCCAGGCGTTCATGGAGTGCAGTGAGCTTCTTAAGCCAGTAGGCATGGATCACGTCAGGGCCTGGTGCTGTCCAGTTCTTCATACCTGAGACTCTTTCTTGGATGTCACAGTGATGGATACTGGGTTCTGCTCAGGGAGCTTGCTGTGGTCTTCTCTTAGAGAGACTAGCCACTGTGCACCGCTGTTGTGTGATGCCTCCTTCTCCCATATACCTTTCCAGCACTGTTCAGTCTCCAGCCTTCGTGGGTCTGCTCTGCTGTTATTACCCTGCCACTGAGAGTGCACTTTAGCTGGTTGTGTTGAGAAGAGCCGGTTTATTCGCCTGGCTTCACTTTCTCTCGTGTACCTCTTTAGGCGGCTGGCCAAGGCTTGGAGCCTTTTTTTGGCAGTTTCCAGTGCTTCAGGTATGGGCATCTGGCTGTACCTCTTGGGTACTGTTTTTTTCATAGCACCACAGTTGGCTCACTTCTCTCCGTGCTGCCTTGATTTTAGCCTCCAACCTCCTTTTCCATAGTGGGTATTGTTTCCCATGGTTGCTCTTGCTCTTATAGCCAGATCACTGCTGCTGAAGTGTATATCAGCTCATTGGTTTCAGTGATAGTGGTTGTAGGAATTGTTCCCAATGCTGCATTCACATCTTCAAGGATTTCTGATGATACTTCACTCAGCTGTTGTAATTGACATCGGGGTTCCCTGGTGTTCATTCAAGCCGTGATCTTATCTCTCAGGTCAGTCGCTGCCTCGTTCAGCGTTATTTCACTTATTGGGGTTTTGTACCCAATCTCTGGAGTTGATGTTAACTCCCCTCTGACCTTGTGTCCTGGCTCCCCCTTGCCATAGCATTTGTGTTGTACCTCGTCAATCTCAAGTTGTGATAGCAGTTGCCATTTGTGGATGTTGGAACACTGAGCTACTAGTTGCTTGGCAGTTGGTGTTGAGTGTGGGTTTCGAAGTAACCATTCTTCCCACATTCTCTGCATGTAACTCCTCTGACTAGGGTTACTGGATTAGTAGCATTCCAACAGAGCCAGGTTCTCGCATCTCGCTCATTTCTGTCTTGTTCCAGAAGCCCATTTTTCATCAAGGTGCTCTGGTCCCTCAGTACCTGACGCAGACCTTGTTTGGCCGGGCGACGTCTGAGCCGGTGTCTATATATATATAAAAAACAGAAATAATCACTAAGCCCAAGATGTAAAACATTTTCCATACCAAAAAACAGAGCAATAGAATTCTCATTCTTTTGTCTTCTAGAGTGATTATAGAACTAGAACTATATTTTGAAATTTTGATTTATCTGACACACACACTTCATGAGTTATGGCTCTTGGAAACTTGTCATTTCTAAGCAGCCTGATCCTGATCCTATTTATTGCTATCATTGGCCAGTGCCATGGAGCAAGGCAGGCAGGCTGGACAAGAGTGGATGTTCATGAGAATGGGAAAAGAGCCGGGAAGTCCAGCTTTGTTACAAAAGTTAGCCTCAAGGAAATGCACTAGATAAAAGGGGTGTGAGACTCTTCCTGAGGCAGTGTGGTTAAATGTTGTATTACCATCTATAGCTCTGTGAGTAGGGCAGCCCAGGGGTTCAACTACAGCTGCAAACCACCTTTGTTTGTGTACTCTGTAATATTTTGGATAGAGCATAACATTTTTAATTGAAGCGCTCAGTGCAGGCTACTCATTGTCAATATAATCATTCTATTGTTTTTCCTAAAAACTGGTACTCAATGTTATTCAGTGGATTTGACTGAATTTTTAACCACTATTGTTTTGGCTCTTGGTACGATTAGGTTTAGACTATTGTTAAGGCTGATTGTTAAAGTTACATTTGCCATTAATGGGAAAATGAATGTTTTAAAAATACAATATGTGATGCCATAAAATACCTAATTGCAGTTCTTGGTGTTGAAGACTATAATTATAATCATAATCTACTGTTGCCTCTCAGTGACACAGCCAGATTTCATCATTGTTATGTTTTTGGGTTTTTTTTGTTTTTTTCCTGATTAGACAAAGGTTTTCCAAATAAGGTATAACTGGCTATGCATAATTTACTTTTAAAGTCACACAGTGAATGCAACAAGTAAATCAAGAGGCATAGAAAACAGAATACACATTTGAACATATGTTTTTGTTTCCCTCGCTTCAGGTGCAATGGGTTTTGTGTTCACATCCCAGATCAGTGGTCTTTTTTTCAGGTGGGTGGTAAAATACTCTATACCCTATACAGACTAAATTCATAGAGCCCATCCAACATTAAGGCAGAATGATACAGAAAAAATAAGACTAGGACTTAGGAGCACTCTATGTACACTCTATGTACTGTAACTTTATGCTTAAGCCTGGGTTTTCAGTTTTAGAAGCTGGTTTACTTTATCAAGGTGGATTTCTATGGAAACTTGTGCTGAGCGGCTAACATGCTCTGGAGCAGGTGAAGATAGAACAGATTAGGATAGAAGCATGGCCCAGTGACCAATCTGCAAAGGAAAATGAGGAGGATGAAGGAGGATGAGGAAACGTAGCGCGAACAAAGGAGACAAATGTTCACACAAATGGGACAGCTGATTGTAGCACGAAGTACAGTGAGCATTAACTTTGGCTTGTGACTTTGTGAAGTGAGATCCTCAAGGCTTAAAGGTTTATACATGAGGCTTTCTGCTCATAATGGCTTTCATTGCACGCATGTCTGTCAGTGATATGCCCCATTTGTTTTTTTTCCATACTTTACACTTTTATTAAGCTGTTGAAGTTGTAGCATCTGTTTTGTTTTTTGTTTTTTCTACAACATTAAAACATGGTTACTTGTACATGCCCAACATTAAACTCGGCAATGCATTTAAAACATATATACAGTCTCTCTGAATTCACCTGAGCATTTACCATGGAGATCACACAGTATGGACCGTCTGCTGCATATTAAAGTTTGCAGTTCTGGATCCATAGAGAGACGGTCATTAAACACAGCACAGAACTTACGTAGCAGATTCAAACACATGCAGTGCAAAATTGCATCATGGCTCTTCTAAGAATGTCAAGGAGACTGAAGTGAGAAGAGTGAAGGGCATTTGTGAAAGACAACTGAAGGTCTGTGCGGGGGCTAAACAAGACCCGGGAGACCCCCATACGTTGTGCAACAAGAATGTCGTCTCGCTATTGGATTTTTCTTCAAGGAAAGGCATCCCATAGACTAGTGTTGTAGAACCAAAGACTGAGGTTAATATCTCAGTTTTGATTTCTCAGGTTTGCATCTTTATTGGGTTTTGATTGTCCTCTGACTGTTCTTAACCACAATTATTAACAATCACTCTTAAATGAATAAACAAAACGATATATTTCTATTTTGACCATGAAACTGCTGTGCTTGCTGTGGAGACATTCTAAATATGCTGCAATGTGAGACCACAGAAGATTTAACAAATCTTTCAGTGATATTTCATTAATATTCCAGCCTATACTAGGCCTGTCTTTGAGGTTTCTATTAACTCTAGATAGTCTTTAAATGAAGGCAACTTTTAGGAGTACATTGACAGCTTTACTGCAGAAGTAAATTCCATCTATCACTGTCCTGTTCCATCCTTCCCTCACAAGACTCCAAGACACAGGCCTCAGACCTGGAGGTGGTGATTGTCATCCTGGCCACTTCCCACTCTTCATATCTTCAGTGAATCACTCATACAGCTTTCTGAAGTGGCGTGCTACAGCAGAACAAGTTATTGTTAACAACTTAAGTGTCTGATTATTTATAAAGAGGTAGATAAAGAGGTAGGAGTTTTATAATCTCAGGTGTGTTTTGCTGTTGGAAACCAAAGAGAAACCAATTCACTGTTGCTGTCTCTCCAGTGGGGAGACTGCTGTGAGCTGCTGAGTGAAAATCTTTTCCCGTCCAGAACAATGCAAATGTCACTGAAAATTATGGACAGACACTGTGACTACTCATATATCCAGCATTTAAAACAGTATTGTGAAAGGAAAACACTTACAATCACCTTACAGTATTAGTTTCACATAATATAACTAAGTTACATTTATAATATGGCAAGATCTTATGTTGTATGACTGGAATGACCAGATTTAAACAGCCAATTGGAGAGTGCACTGTTTTTCTGGAAAACCAGGCTCCAGTCTGGCAGTTTATTATTCACTGTCTGTATGTAAGTCAATCTGGATGTATACTATGTGAAGTAAATAGCTTTTTGTTGCAGATGTCTCTTCGTGGCATTACGTCTCACAGCCTGGAAGAACACACAAACACTTGAACTGGCTGTGTTTGTGCGTGAATGAGCTTTAACATGTCCTGGGCCAATTAACCTGACAGGTGCAACTCCTGGTGCATGGGAGTGAGCCGAGGTCCACTGCAGCTGGTGGTTGAAGCTCACCCACTAGGCCCCAAACAGCAGCTCCTGTCCCAAAATAATCAACCTGCCAATCAGCAATACGACCGGAACCACAATCCCCGCCGAGGCACAGCGTTAAATCCTCTGAGGTATTTCTGCTTTCAATCATTACATTAGGTTTTTAGAGCTTAGAGCAGAAAACAATCTTATGCCCACTGGCCATTTAAAACAATACAAAACAATACAAGTATGTGCTAACAACTGCAGCCTACATTTATATCAACCAAAAGAACTATTTATTAGAACTATTTATAAATGTTACAAATGCTAAAGATACTCTATCGTCAATTTTGATGTTAAAAACCTGTAAACATTTATAAAGGGGTCATTCTTTTTTTTTCAACAAGTAATATTTGATTTAAAAAAGGGAACACTGTTTTTTCAAAGTTCAGCACTCACCTCGTACAATGTTGTGTTGACTGGTCTTGATAGCCTTGAAAGTCATGCACTTAACTTGTTTTATGGCTCCGTATCCTTCACAGAGGCCCTAGCATAGCTCAGGGCTTAGAGAAGCTCATATTTGAAAACACCTGCCTTGTGTTGTGTGGGCAAAAAGGTCATTCAAAAAAAATTCCTTGAGTAAATTGGGTGAGTGTTATTTGGAAGTTTTAAAATGGCCTTGAGTCTCAAACTTGCATCACTTTTTGTAGCTCTTTCAAACCATGTTCCTTAACCTACTGTGACAAACTGAGCACTCATAATCTGAACTTAGTCACAATAACAGGCAAATTTGTGTTTTTCATTAGCATTCCATGAGCATTTTTCCCCCAAGCTCAGTAATAACATGTTCATTTTTCATAAATTGTAGGAAACTGCTGCAGCTATCTGAAGTCAATCTTCCGAAAGGTCGAAATAAACTGGAAGCTAAAATAAATAAACTGGAAATGTCTGCTGGAGCAGTATAAGGTTGTACCTCCAGCCTCACATTACTCCACACCATTTAATAACTTTTTTATTTTATTTTATTTTTTGCCAAGTGTGACATCGCTGTTTCTGTAAACGTCTCTCTCTGGTGGACACAGTTCAATGTAAACACAGGCCTCTTAAGGGTAAACTCAATCAAACTGTGCCACTGTGTGACCAAACCTGTAACGTGTGTTCTCTTTTTTGTCTTTTTCTGTCCAAAGTCCTTACACAGTGCTCCTGACAAAGTGCAGGGCAGAATGCTACAGGCCACCAAGCTTACCTCCAAACAAGATAACACTTATGAAATGAACTGCCTTTTTATTCGACGCACGCTGGGATATGTTCTCGACCCCTGGGACGGAGAATAGTATCAGCAGTACTGAAATGGGATGGTGATTGAATTAATATACTGAAATTAAGTAAGGTAATTAAAGTGGGTGTCGCATGGAGAGCAACAATCAGAGCATAAGAGATATGAATTTAAATGATCGTATCTGATTGTCTGTTATGATAGACCCACAGACCCAATCACATAAAAGATAATGAACTACCTTTTTAGATTTTCTTTTATTATAATCAACCTTGAAAATATAATTGAGGGAGAGAATTGTGTTTGAAGATTATGGCCTAAGAAATTTCATTCCCACATGGGAGTTCTGTCCCATTATATTTCCATAAAGAGTACTTGGGTGTTTGAAAATGGCAGCATTCTCTTTAAACTGTTGACAGCAAAAATGAAATGAACAAAACAGACAAAAATCCTGCAGAGGCTGTGGACTAACATCTAGACCTGTCCTTGAACAAACGGTTTTGACCAGGCAAAAATCAAAATGAACTGATTTTAGGGAATGTTTTATTATTATTTATTATTTTTGTTATTGTTATTATTATTATTTGCCAAGGCTGAATCTGAATTCAATCAAAATAGTCCACATTTGCTGTAAAAGAACCTTGTGTAGCAAACTTCTGAAGTTTTCATTTGTCCCGGTCCACACTTTGATAAAATCAGTGCTTCTGAGGCAAATGGAAAGCATTTTGATCACACAGAAATATCATTAAAGAGGTAGGGTTGCTGGAGTTTCCTGGAGCTTCTAACCAAATCCTCCAGGTCTTCCCCAAGGCTTGCTTTAATATTCATGCTCAAGGGCTTCGAGGAGCTCTAAAGTGAGTCTTCCACAAACCAACCACGGAATCTATTCAGTGGAAAGATGCTGCATTGCTTTTCAAATCTTTCAGGATCTACATTACTATTAGTAATTTTGTGTTCATAAGGGCAGGTGGAGGGCACATAAAGCCCTGGAACTTTAAGTCAACAGAGAAGTTTGAGTCTTGATATTAATATGCCATTTAATGTTTTAGAAGTTGTTTTGTGGAGTGCACAGTGGACAAGTGGTTAGAACTCCTGGCTCACAGATTTGATCTTTAAAGAGCTGTTGGTTGTTTTTTGTTTTGTTTTTGTTTTTAGTTGTCAAGCAGCAATCAACATGAATTTGAGAATGTTATTTTAGCAATAGAGCTCATGTCAAACTTGTGTTTCATTAAGAATCTTATCACTGAATGTTAAAAAAAACAGCTGGATGCATATTAAACAGAGAAACAAATGTCCACAATGCCACAACGAGGCTAGTTTGACTTCTTTATGTGTCATCACAACATTTCCAGCATCTAAATTTATACTAGTTAACCAGTTTAGTTTTCAATGTTGCTATTATTCAGTATATTAATATGACATTACAGCTTTTGTTATGCTATAAGACGTTAAATAAAGTCTTTGCAAGGAAGCAGGTTGAATAAAACATTTAACTGACCAGAGCTTTATGATTCTCCTTGTAACTAATCTATAAGCATCAATCTAAAACTTTCTTTCTTTTGAAGAGCCCATGGACTTTTTTTTTTTTCTTTAGAACAGAGATGGCTGTTATTGTTGAGAACAGGAACAGGAAACTTTCTCTCAAAGCTGTTGAGAGCCAGGACTCATCTCCTGAGGTTTTCTGTGTGAATAAATCGTTGGTATTGGTTATTTCCCTTGGGATTCAGTCTCCCCCCCAAAGCTCTGTGACTCACTTTACCAGAGTATAAGTGGCTGATGATTGACTGACAGCTCCTATCACAAGCTCACACTTCAATCAGAAAAACTACAGATCTATAAGCTGATTTCTTGGATAGATTAAGGAATCAGCATTTGACAATCAGTGTAGGTTTGTGCACTACTACTTAATATAGTATTTTTATTGATTTTCAATGGAAGTTGCTAGTTTACACTGGCCCAGAACGGGGCCTCAGGGTTAGTGATATAAAATAATGAGAAAATACGTTTATTTTTAAATACTCCATAAATATAAAACCCAATGCAGGTTTTGTATCCTCCCTATTTCTCTATATTTCCACAGCGTAAGTGTATTAATATAATTTTACAGTGCATCCCCCTGAGATAATGGTTTAACCCTGACTCTAAACTCATCAGAATGAACAATAGGCAAAATTTAGGAGCTAAAACAAAAAAAGGGGATCGCAACAGAGATGGCAGGAGATGACAATAGCCTGCTAGACACTTCCTTATGCTCTTCCAAGGGGGTTTTGAAATGAATAATGTTTTAATCCAACTGAGATGTTCTGTATTTAGTGGTAGGACAGAGTTACTGGGAGTACCCAGAGCTTGCAAGTCCATGTATTATGCCTTGGGATAAGAATGTGCTTGACGAGGAGCTTGTTAACCAAAATAACCGAAGCGTAGGGCTTTATAAAAGAACACTGACAATTGTGAGGTTCAAAAAAAGTCTTCATTAGCAGTAGCTGACTCCATCAGGGCATATTTAAAATGATTGGACTAGGACCAATCATCATAACTTTCCCAGATTCCATCTTTAAATAATTATTCTCATCACATAGTAACCATTTGCTTTTCACTGTCCAAATGAATCTTGTTGTTCATTTTTATGTTATGTTTTGAAGTCCGAACATTTGTGACAGCTCTGAGAAGGTGCATTAAAGAAGATAGAGCCATACCTGCAACTATATTTGAAACCTCATCTTAACACTGCCCTAACCTCATTAACTTAATAGTAAAGCTAAAGTGTGAGTATGTATTCACTGTTAAACTGTCTGTGGCTGAATGATGAGGTAGCTGCCACCGCATACAGGACTGGGTATAGATTTATTTGAGCTCATAAACACAGGCGAGATGCTGGTATTGATTTATGGTTGGTTTAATGACACAATGGAACAGGCCTAGGGCTTGCACAGGATTTGACAGTGACCTGGGTTTGACACAGCGTTACAATAATTTGTTGTTTTTGGTAGTGTCAGAAGAAGATGATGTGTGCTGATTAATGGGTGTACATGAGCCTTTCCAGAAAATAACGCCATTATTTCTATAGGGCAGTGTTGTTCAAAACCGACTGTAGCTTAGGCTACATCCTCACAATTAAGGTTTCATGTTAAAAGATATGATTAGCAGCTTTTCACAGAGAAAAAAAGAAAAATCTGGAAAGAATTCTCTTGGGATTGCCCCAAACAAGCTGTCCTTGTATGTTGTTTCAGTTGACAGTCTCTAAATAAGGTGGGAGGTCATCAAATCATTCTATTCTCTTAAAGACGACATATACACTGATTAGGCAGTCCCTCCAGGATCAGGTCTTAAAAACCTGATTTTGCGTGGGCATTTTTTTTTTTTCTAAAGTTGCGATGAAAAGTTCCCAGTATGACATTATCTATTTACAATGAAACCACATGCTCAACCCCTTTTAGATGTAGTTTTACCTCAAATGCTGAGATTACAGTTTTAAATTATGTTTCAGCTAATTAACGCCCCTTAAACTAAATGTATCTAAGTATGCATCAGGTTATGCTGAGGTACGTATATGTAGTGGCAGTGTTGCCAACTCCTTAGTAAGAAAAGAAGCTATTGGCTGTCCTAAAAGTCTCTAGAAGTTGCTAAATGGCATTAATGCCTAATTTGCATAATTTACCATGTGCATGTAATTGTTATGGATGTTGTAGGCGAGAAGAATAACGCTGTTTTGTTTTTTAACCATAAATAGCAGCTTCTTTTGCTGGGTAGGCAGCCTTTGAATATGATTTTGAGTTTCCATGTGTTTTTTTGTTTGTTTTACATCACATAGAAATCAGCCTATCAATACAGGCTGTATGACCTGACTCCGTCAGACTGAACTGCTCCACAGAACATAGTCTATTTCCAGTAACATCTGGGAAGGCTCCTGTTGAAAGCGTTTGCAAAAGAGAGGGGCCTTTGGTCGATAACCTGGAAGGTGATTGGATGAAGCACCGTAGTATCCACCCACCATGAGGTTTCTTTAGCCAATCATAGCAACGACATGAAGTGCCACTCTTTGCACTTCTTTCAAATAAGAAATAATCTCTACTTCTGATAAAACTGACTGGATAGCACCATCAACGCTAACGTCTTTTGGCGTAGCCATGTGTATAACAAAGAGGAGAAGACAGCACTAGTTGCTTTCGTCCAAATTAAATATTGCTGTTTTCATATGGTGTAGATTGTTACTAAAGTACAAAAGATCACAGTAGTCAGTGGTATGGTTCGTTTGTAGTGTGTTTGGAATTTTGGACCAAATGCAGGTCACGGCTAATAAAACACATGAAGAAGCGCGAATGGAAGAGAGAAATGGGTGAAACAGATATTGGCTGGGTTTTAAAACACATAAAACACATTGATCGTGCCTCTGAAGAGACACATTCACCACAATAAAAGCCGTCTACCAGAGACATGCCCTCTGTTGTCATGACAACAGTATTGACAGTGTGAGAGAAACTGATAGTCCACTTTTAAAAACTGTAGTGTGAAACCAAAAGTTATAGACCTCAACCCCTAACATACTCTGTTATAATTTGTGAGTTCTTAGTGCGGAAATTGGTGTGGTCTTTCAGATGTGAAAACACCCCCCGTTAGAGGAGGACCAACTGAGGGGCATACACAACAACGCTGGTCAGGAAAATGCAACAGTCTTGCCATTGCCGATTCTTGTAAACACAATAACGTTACGACACAATCCACATTCACTTGGAACCACCCAATACAATGTAGTACATATGCCAGATCAGTAGGGGGTGGGCTTTCTTTTTGCTGCTTCTGCCACCCTTTGCCACATCGCTTGCACATGCATGTTGCATCTATGACAGCATCCTTTTTAGGATGCTGTCATAGAGTGACAGCCACAACAAAAACACCCCCTCAGCCGGATACAAATGTTTGCGTTTTCGTGCAGTGAGAATGATGTCACTGTGTAAACAAGAGGCCTTTCTGCAACAGAATCATTGCTGTTTCAGCAAAATGCATTGCTGTGTAAACGACCTCTTAAACACAATTTGTACACTGGCATTGAGATTAAAAAATGTAATTCTGCAATGCTAAATTTATTTTTTGAAAAAATATTTTAAAATAAAAATAGTGTAGACAAATGTATGGATTGTCTCCATTTTAATGACTAGCTTAATTTCTAAGATAGCCTGGAGACAGAGTTGCAAATGTCTCTAAATGAAGTCGTCTGAAACACTCTAACTTGTACTGTAGAGCTCTAAAAGAACATGCAGGCCCGTCCAACCCAATCGCAGAGTAAAACACCTTTGTGAAAGCAGCCCTGCAGCTGCTCTGTGTGTGCCACTACAAAAGAAGTTCATTAACTCGTAATCCTGCCACTGCATTGCCAGTGTGTGTTGGTGAGATTACTCCACATTTGCACCTATTGTGGGCCTTGAGAAGCTGCGAGACATCAATAGAGTCTGTCAATGGAGCTAGTGCGCCAATAGCATGACTTAACCAGACAGAAAGCTTTAGTAAATAGTTATATAAGACTGTTCCAATATGCATGTGCTTGTGTGTTTTATTCTGTGTGTCCTGGTTTTAGTTCCAGAGCGAAAACTAGAGCAAGTTTTGCCTCGGTCCCAGGCAACAAGAGTAACTGCACCGTAGCTTGTTTTGTAAAAGCCTTACTTCCTTCGACAATGGTAACTTTTAATAGTCTCCAAAACTTCCTGTGTGTATGAAAATGCACGTGTCTCACTTGTAAAAGTATTTCAACACTCAGCAGAAAAGGTGGTGGACACAAAAGGATGGAAAAAAGGGGCTGCTTTCTTCTGGAAAATGACTTCAAGAGCCATTGTGGCCAGTTTTTTTTAGTGAATAAAGTGGTCAGCCTCCAGGATCTTTCCAGAAGTCTTTCTGCTCTTCCTTCTCATGTTAAAATGGATGGATCAGTCTAAATATACATTGAATGATGTGCCCTGTTCTCCTGAAGCAGATCTGGCATGAAATTGTGCTTTTAAATTAAGTTAACAGACCATTAATTTAACAGTTGCAAATGTCTTATACAACTCTAGCCTGCAAAATAACTTGAGCTAGCATGGCAGGGGTTCCACACACATGGTGAAAAGAGGAGGAAATTAGCTTTAGTTTGGTGAAAGAAAACTAACCCACCAGAAATTCAACCACAAAAGATCTGAGCCTCATTCAGTTCAATCAATCTGAATGCAATGGCCAAAATAACTTCTCAAGATGCTTCAACAAAAAGAGGTTCCGGTCTTTTTTGAACTTCAAGAGAGAAATGGAGGTGAATATGAGTCAGTGAAAATAACATCCCTATTCATAAACTAGTTTAGCAATAACTGCTGTGTGCACTGAGTTTATGACATTGTGACTTAATGAGCCTGCTTTTCCCTCCAAAAAAAATATTACTTACGTCTTTCATCAACACATCTTAGCTGGAAAGGTTGTAGACTTTTGCCATGTAATCATACTGGTGGTTTTATTCAGGTAAAAAAGATCCAAGAGTATTCATGTGCACCACAAGCACATACAGTATCTAGTCCGGTTTAAAGCCTGCAAACATTCACACAGCCTTGACTTGCCTGTAATATTCGTGTGAGCTTCTACTGACTTAGTAATGCATTTTCACATATCACAATCAGTCAGCATTAACAAAGAGCTGTAACTCCCTCACTAGAGAGAAGATGAGCATGTAGACCAGTGGTGTCAAACTCAAAACAGTGAGGGGCCGCAATAGTTAATGGGAAATCTTTCAGGGGCCGAAGATGGTGACACTTGGGGGACTTTTATTAGGCTTCATCTTCATTTGAGTCTTACAGAAGTTATCTTTAATATGATTTTTCTTCCTTACAGGTTTTAATTGAATTTGAACAGGTTTTATAATTACTTAAACAAGTTTTAGTTGGATTTGAACAGGTTTTATATGTGTTTGAACAGGGTTTAGTTGGATTTCAACAAGTTTTAGTTGGATTTGAACAGGTTTTATATGTGTTTGAACAGGGTTTAGTAGGATTTGAACAGGTTTTGGTTGGATTTTAACAGGTATTAGTAGCATTTCACAGGTTTAGATGGATTTATACAGGTTTTATTTATCTTAAAACCTGGTTAAACCAATAAAACCTAGTGGCAAATATATCTCCTTCTAAATGTATTGAAGGGCCGCATTTGGCCCCCGGGCCTTGAGTTTGACATGTGTGATGTAGACCAACCTCATTTAATCAAATATTGTCTTTTGTTTCAATCTTTACGAACCAACAAACACACCATCAACCGATTACATTTTCATACATATTTAAACACTATCAAGAATACAACTGGAAAGTTCAATCTGCTTTTCTATTAGGCTTTTCATTCATGTTATAGTATACTAAAATGTCTTAGAGCCACCCTGCGTAACTTAGAGGGCGGAGATCCCTTTTTGTGCGACTGCACCAGCACCATTGTTATTTACAAGTAGAGACATTTAGGACAGCAAACTTGCAAGAAAGAGCATGTCTTCTTAAAAGGTTGCGTCATTTTAGTGTATTTTGTGCAAATGTGACTCTGCTAGGGTCCAGTGTATTGGTCTATTTTCTTTCGTCTATGTGTCATGATAGAGCACCTCACTTACGTAATCTCTTGCCATACGCCACAGTCCCACTGACAGGATTTGGTAACAAACTAGGACACTAAATAATAGGGCACTTTAGATCTTGTTGGAGGTGTACTTCAAACACTTTTTTGAAGACACTTGAGAAGAGAGGCAATAATTGGGAGAAAGGTCTATTCTGATGCTATTCACTAACAAAAGCTATCAAAGATTTTGGGGAGGTATTTCAAACTTCTCAACAACTGGAGATGGAATGGAAAAGGAAGATATACGGTCCTCTTTTTTATCTTTTATTTGGCTTTAAGCACACCAAGATTTCTCACGTTCATTTTGTATTTTCCTAGGTTATCCTAAACTTGACACTGTATAATACATACATTTGAACTTTTCTCAGGGCCCTCTGATGAAAACAATCATGTAACAAAGTGCTTTCTTTGCAGCTTGTTTTCACCTGAGTTGTGGTGGTAATAGTATTATTATTCAGTACATAAAACATTTGATTGATTATTGTGCAAAAGTCACTCTCACATTCACAGAGGCAGTGTAGGCACAATGGCTACAGATGGTTGGAGGCATGGTTAATGGCCCATTTATCATTTTTGGAGGCCAGCTCCAAATAACATGAACACTAACTGGTCCTGAACAATTTATGTGACAACCTCCTCCTAATTTCAAATGTGTGCTGTGTTAGGTAGATCTTAAACACTTTAACCACCATGTAATGCTTAGAGAAAGGCTGCTCTAAATGGTCTCTTCACTTCTGCTTCAGGCTTTAGGTTGTAGCACACTTTGTTTCTCAAAGGTGCAAAATTGTGCACACTGCTGATTTTTACACCCTCATAAAGTGGGGCGTTTTTAGCTGTGTGCAGAAAATACAGTGTGGGAAATAGCAAAGCCCGTGATATCATTTATCAAGGCCACCAGCAACGGTTCAGCTAAAGTCGTGTCTCAATCTACCACTAGGCATATTGGAGAATGAGCAGCTTTGAAATGTGTCGTGTTTGTTGTCACTTAAGACCCTGGAGTGCACTGACTTCCTTTTTTATTGCTTCTATTAAAAATAGAAGATTGTGCTCTGATTTGCAATAAAGCTGCTGTTCCTGCTGTTACAGCCTGACTTTGTTTGTCCCTCGATCAGTCCTATGGTCTGTACAAAAAGACATTTTTTCATGACTGTTGTTTCTATGAATGGCATGCATTTATATAGCGCTTTACATAATGCTTCCATTCACCCCATTCACACCTGGGGCAGGTGGAGCAGTGGACTGCCATACACCAGGCGCTCAAGCCATCTCCAACCACCACCAAACTCACCTCTACAATCACACACATTCATTCATTTCTAATCACTTTTATTGTTGAACAGCAGTGACCTGTTTTGCAGTATATAAGTCTATAGTCAGCTTTGTTTTCAACAATAACAGCTTTCATAGTACCGTATTTTCCAGACTATAGAGCGCACCTAAATATAAGCCGCACCCACTAAAATTTTAAAGAAATATATATTTTATATATATTTTCATAGATTTTGTACCATAAGTGTTTATTCATATACCTGAACTGATTGTTTCCGAACAGTGCCTGTAACACGGCAGTAAAAGTGCTGATCAAACAAAACAGAAAAGTCATTGATGGTTTTATTCATCTTCCTCCTGTGCACTAAAACCAAGTTGCTTTATTTTTCTTCCTCCTGCGTACTGAAACCACTGAACACCAAACCACTGTCACTTTTTCTTCCTGCGCACTGTTAAAGCGCAACTGCGCAACTATTACAGTTGCTTCATTCTCCCGTGCACTGAAACCACAAGTCACTATTCATCTTCCTCCTGAGCATTGAAACTACTGAACACCAAACCACTGTCACTTCATTTGTTTTCCATTATGAGGGGGTGAGGGTGTAAAAATATTACCGTATTTTGCTGTTGTGCGTCTTGGGTTGCATGTGCTAAGAATAAAAACTGTCTCGTTTTTGCACTTCCTGCTAGAGCGCCCCCCTGAGGGCTGAAGAAAAATTCATAGAAAAGCCGCATCTCTGTATAAGCCGCATGGTTCAAAGCATGGGAAAAAAGTAGCGGCTTATAGTTCGGAAAATACGGTAGCACAGTAGTTTTAAGTCAAACAATGTTAGCAAATAACAGCATGACTTAAAAAAAACAAAAAAACAAACAAAAAAAACCCCAACAGTTAGCTTTTTTATCTTTGTCCAATTTGAGCCTCTCTATGAGCCCCTCAAAAAGCCAACCAGAAGGTCAACAATTATAAAAGTTTAGGTATTCCACATTTTAAATTGTTACATGGGTTATATTTTCAAAGACTCAAAGACAGAACATTGGACATTGCTCTGATTTAATTGGTTTCTAGAATGCCAGTACACAGATTAAGTTTAAAGTAATATATTTCATGCTTGACCTCACATGAAGTCAACTGCAATTTTCACGGGTCTTAAAAAGTCTTAATCCCAAACTATTCCCCTGATAGGAAATTAGGGCCATCTGAAAAGTTCTCCCACTGAGAGGCTGAAGCTCACGCTGGTTTTTACAAGAGACTCTGGGATTTGGACAAACAGTCACTTTCTTTGCTCTGTGGCTCTTCCAATAGCATCAAAGTCAGGCTTTCAATTGAGACTTCATCCATTTTTTTTAGTGGAGATCATTTTTTTCTGGATTTTTGCAGGAAGTTATCAGTTGTGATCTGCTTTGACAATCCTGTTTCATATTTAGGAATACATAAATATCTACCTGATCTGATGTAAGATTAAAAAAAGAAGAGAAACATTTCAAAAAGGTAAAAAGTCAGAGGTTAAAGTTAAAGTATTATGAAATACAACCTATTGTCTGATCATATTAAGTAAGATCAGTGAATGGTGTTAATGCAGTGAAGCTAAAGCACCAGGCCATGAACCAACAAAAAAAACATATTTTACTTGAAGTCCCACCATGAGATTTTCTTTTTTCCATTCCAGCCTCAGATGTCAATCACCCCCAAAAGTAGCCTAGGGACCTTTCCTGCTTTTATTTGATTAAAAAAGGAAACTGAAGTTTAGAGCTAACGGTAAACTTCCCCATCTAAATGGTAATTATCTCTGCCTCATTAAACATTATGTGGATGAATTGCAAATATTTTTCCCTGTTTCACGTTGCCTCCTTTTTCTCTGTCTATGTTTTCCTTTTTTGAGCTGTTACACTGTGTTAAAAGATGTATTTAGCACTGCATATACACTTTCTTTTCTTTATCGGCTTTATCAAAAGCGAGCATGTGATTGGCCAAAACCCCAACCAGACTGAAAATTCTCATCTATTACAATCCTTGACATTAATAGATGAAGGCTTTTTTAGCCAGAGCCCCCTGACTTTGGAACAGTCTGCCTGAGGAGATAAGGCTGCCATTTGTGTAGAATGATATTTATCACTGTATTTATCTATTACAAATATTATGATTATTTATTTTAGTGATGTTGTATTTTAAAGCCCCAACTTTAACTTCAGTGATTCTAATTTTTACATATACTGTGTTCCTCACATTTTACCTTTTAAATTTGTATCCTTGTTATTTGTTTGCCTTTTGCCTCCTCTTACTTATGTCACTAATTTTGCACAAATTTGTCCGTCTGATTGTCGATTCCTTTTGTTGCTGCTGTTTTGTTTCACTGTACACATCTTTTTTTTTTCTTTTTTTTGAAGCACTGGCGGCCAAGCAAGGTTCTTTATTGTGACACTGGTCTTATGTTTGGAATATATCACCAGGACAAAACTCTGAATGTAAAGTGGCAGCACTGTAGTCTTTTGCTGTTAATTGTTGTTGGTGTTGGCCATTTTCATTTGTCGAATAAATAAGAAGAACTTTTATTAGTAGTAGTTTTTGGTTTAGTAACAGTAGGTTGGTTGGTATCTTAGATGTAAAAAGGTTAAAATTAATGATTTAAATACACTTACACTACACAAAAATGAGCACTCTCAATTAAATAAAACAGTTCTTTAAGTAAATGTGACAAAATGTTAGTGAGAAAGCTTAACTCATTTACTCAAAATTTCTCAGGCAGTCCTTTTCCTAGAAGTAAGGTTAACTTGTCAAAGTTTGTAGAGTAGTTATTAAAGACCAGAGTTAGGTGGATGAAGGTTAGGTGAACAAAGATTCAAAATGTGCTGTCTTTCACCATGACCTTCCTTTTGTAGTCGACTGCATACACATACCAATAGTTGTGAAATTACTCAGCATTCTGACTCAAATCTCAGACGTCATAACTCTCTTGGTGTCATGGAGTCAGCAGCAACAGCAAGAAAAAAAGCAAATGAGTAAGTAATAAGTAATGAAAACGCCAACACAAATACCTCTAATACATTGTGATGCACTTTTACATTAAGTGTTATTGTCAAATGAATGATTGATAATGAAAATTTTGAAGTTCACTGCCTGTATGTATTTGTTTATGTTTTATTAAGGGTAAATCTGAAGCAGGCTATAAAATAATAATACCAGTTCATACAGGGCAGTAGTAGTATATAGCTGTAATGTTTTATGTACACTCAGGTATCGGACTAGTACTCAGTATTAGCACCTACCCTGAACCTAGGTATTGGTATAGGATCAGAAAGAGAAAAATGGTATTGGAACAATCCTAGTAACACTGAAACATATTTAATACATAAAAATAAAAAATAAGTCTTTTGTAGAATACTTGACTTTGACACTTCAGACTAGATTTCAGTCAATTACAATGTAATCCCTTGGTATCTTTTTTTCTCAAACCCGACCCCAAAATTTCCCTGATTTTTCATTTTTCCTCTCATTTCCTAATACATTTCAATAACTGAAAGGGATTTTCCAGGCCTTGAGAGAACCCTAGTGAGGCAGGGGGCCATGGGGGCCATTTGCATCGGGGTTTTTTTCAAGCAGTAGATGAACACAGTAGGGGTCCTGCTTTTTTCTACAGCTGCTCATCCACCAGCAATGACCTCTCTCCATACAGCTCAACCAATTTTAATCTTTCCAATTTGCTCTGAGTAACACTAAGCTGAATGCACTGCGGGGAGTTTCTGTGGGTGATAATCTCTGAGTGGGAGGACAAGTGAATGAAAGAAGCATAAAAAAGCAACTGAAAAAGACACAAAGAAGCAAGAGCCATGTTTAAACGCTAACCGACTTTATTTATGCTAATTCAGCAAAACACTCCAAACACATTTTCAAGTCAGCATTTTACAGGGATTACAACCGAGCTGAGTATCTGGAGTTGAATGAGATTTCTGACAAATGACATTCAACAGGCCTCTGAAAATACATCAGTATAAATTTTACAGCAGAAAACAATGAGGGACTCGAGGTATGATTTTGAAAACCATGTGGACGTAAGCTGGCATGGCCCTGATCACATCTGGTGCTGATCAGGTGTAAACTCATTCAAAGCATCCTTCATGTGGTCAGCTAAACTCACATAGTGTATGTACAGTGTAGTGAAAAAGTGTGTTTGTTTGTTTTTCACGTATTTGTCACACTTTACTGTTTCAGATCATCAAATTAATTTAAATATTAGACAAAGATAACTCAAGTAAACACAAAATGCAGATTTATAGTGAAGTGATGATATTTATGTATTAAAGGAAAAATGCTATCTGAAACATGGCCCTATGTAAAAAAGTAATTACTAAAACATGAATTAACTGTAATTAATCTCATTTTTTGGGAAAGCTGAGTTCAGTTTTAGTAGTCACAGTCAGGCTTTGTTACTGCCAGCGAACTGCCATTATCAACAAATGGAGGAAAATAAAATACTGAACAGTGGTGAACCTTCCCCGGAGTGGCAGCCTACCAAAATTACTCCAAGAACACAGCAACAACTCATCCAAGAGGTCACAAAAGAACTCACAACAACATCTAAAACAGGCCTAACTTGTCTCAGTTAAGGTCAGAGTTCATGACTCAACCATAGGAAAGAGACGGGGCAAAAATGGCATCTAGAACATAAAGGCTCAACATCTTGATTATCCCCAAGACTTTTGGTAAAATATTCTGTGAACTTACGAAACAAAAGTTGAACTTTTTAGAAGGTGTGTGTCCCGTTACATTTGGTGTGAAAGTAACACAGCATTTCATAAAAAAGAACATCATACCAACAGTCAAATATTGTGGTGGTAGTGTCATGGTCTGGGGCTGCTTTGATGCTTCAGGATCTGGATGACTTGCTGTGATTGATGGAACCATAAATTCTGCTCTCTAACAAAAAATCCTAAAGGACAGGTCATATGTTGCTGGTAAAGTTCCCTTACACAAGTTCATGACATTACCGTGCATATCCACACGTGGGATTGACATGTCCATGGCGCAGGGCCAAAGAAATGAACACGACAAAGCACGAGTTTCAAAATCCATATCTCATATGACAGTTAATTAATTGATTGAATTCTGAATACAGAATTATGTCACATTGAACAGCAATAGTCACTACAGCTCTAACCCAGAAACAGTACTTTGATGTTATACATCATGTGCCTACTGGCGCTGTGCCCTCTAGAGAAGTGGATGAGTAACAGGCATGACACGCGGCTGTACGTGCCTCTGAATGAGTATGTGTCATGACTCAGACATGTAGGCTTGGATTGAAAACCAGTATATCTCTGCCTGTAGTAAATGCTGGTGAAAATGACAGTGTGCAACAACAGCAATAAATTTTGCGTCGATGTCTGTGTCCGCGGTGTGAGCTGGAGGCAGCCTCTGGCAGCATCTCCCACCAGCTCCCTTTGTCTCACTGTGGATCATGGATGGACCTCTGTAAGAGTTGATGTATATGTAAGTATATACAGATGAACAGAGTTTACTGCCAACATGTCAAAAACTGTTGAATGTGAGGTTGTGGGATGTCATGCTTTATACCACAACATATATATTTTTCATATCGTTTCTCATGATATTTTGAAAATTGAGAACTCCTGCATTATTGATAGTTTTCTGTGTCACAAGACTTTTTATTTGAGAAGCAGTTACCTCATAGGGATCTTGCTATGTCCGTATTATTACTCTGACACAATGTAATACATTTATTATTGAGTCTGGGAAAGAAAAGCAAAATGTTTCAAATGATACCAACAAAAGCCATTTGAAAGCTATCTGTATTCAAATTGCATTTCTAAATTGCTCAGCCACTGCACATCAACAGCCTCTGAGAGTTTGATGTCAGTGTCCACGGAGAAAGCTGGAGACAGCCTCAAACAGCGCTCTCCCACCAGCTCTGTTTGTCTCACTGTGGACTTGACATGGCTGACATGTTTTTCAATTACAGCTTTGAAACTGGGGTTAACTGCTCAGGGCTCAGCTGCTCCGGAGCTCAGCACAGTCCTGTCGAGTCGTCTGTGGCTGCACTGACCATTACAAGCTCAAGACGAGTGAGGTGGATTAAAAATCTGGCACATTAGCTTCATATAGCGAGATAGTCTTAGATTCTTTTACTTATAGAAAACAAAATAAAAGAGTACATTCAATTGATATCAGAAAAAGTAAACATATAAAGAAAACTACCAACTACAAAGCCAATTTCAAAAATACTGGAATACTGTGAAAATGTAAATGAAATGGAATACAATCAAGCAGCACTATATTAAAAACATTCTTGATTCTGTTCTGGAAATCATGGCATGGACTTCCAAAAGTCACTGCCTGTGATGTCACCGTGCCATCCACAAATGTAAGACCCAACCTATATCTTACCACTCCGGTGGAACCAAGGCTACAGTCAAGTATCATACAATTTAAAGTAAAGGTAATTCTAAAAGTCTTAATTATTAATATTTTAATCCATGAAATAATCCTTATAAGCACTCACTTTTTCTCTTATGGCTCAGACACAGAGTTTCCAAAACAGAGCTAGTGTGACTGAAAAGTCCGGTGTCAAGAGCAGAAAAATGCAGCGTTTGAAGGAAAGGAGCACTGTCACTCTATTCAAGTTTTGTAGCAGGACACTGAGCACCCAATTACAAAAGGAAAGGTCAGGAGCCGGGTTGAGCTACAGAAAATGAACATAATGCTCACCACAGAAGGACCTCTTAATGGGTTTATTACAGACATAGCTCTGAGGACATCTTTTGGCAGCACTGACAGCAAACACACACTGCTTCTCTCCTAAACTAAAACTATACATTCATATACAGATGCATATCATTCTCTTCAGGCCACAATCAGATCTACTTAATGTTAAAGAGAGACAACATTACCTTTTTTAGATGTTAAAAGGAATGTTTTCAGATCATCAACTTATTATGCACTGTGATCAAGTTGGAACAGCCTCTGATGCATGGGACCGATGAGAAATGTGTGTGAATCACAGGCTGTGAATCAACAACAACTGTCAACAACATCACCAGACGAGATGATGATGTGAAAAGAGGAAACAAACCGGAACTGAGCATGTTTGTGAGTTTTTGGGTATATGTTTCTACAGTGTAGGGTGGTGCAGGTACAAAACACATACTGAACCAGTCATGGAAGAAGTCTACAGTTGACCCATCGACAATCCACGATGTCTGTCTCTGTCAAAGTTGTATGTTATTCAAATGATTTTACAGAGGTTCTTGGTGGCTTCATATTTGCTAGGATATCCCACCATTATCCCTCAAAAAGTCTGTATGTTTTATATCTCAAAGAGAGACATGACTTTTGTGGCTCAGGAGTGGAAACGTGTGCCTCTTCAGGGCTTACCCGTACCACACCATCCCAACTTGTACAATACTCAACAGTGGATAGGAGGCTTAAGTTCTAGATTAACTGTACCTAGCCTGGATAGTAGACGAGAGCCGGCAGCTTCAGCAGTGGCCAGGGAAATAGTCTGGAGCAGATCACAGCATGGTTTTGCTCAGATCAGCAGCCTACAGATTTTGCATGTGTTGGGTGTATTTTCTTCATAAAACTACAGCATATGAACTGTTTCAAAGCCAGTGTTTAACTCATAGACTGATCAGGACTGAGGATTACACTCTTATGTTGATGTTCAGCTATAGAATAACGAGTTGATTTTAATGATGTGTTTGCTTAATTCATTGCAGCAAATAGTTTCCATCATTCACATTTGTTGCATTTGTCGAGATTCAAATAACTCAAGTAAAGAAAGCTGTGGGTGTGTAGAAAAGGGAGGCAGTGGAGTGTCAGCGCCAAACGTTTCTGATCAAAACAGAACTCAGGCCAAAACAGGCACACTCACAGATTAATAGTAGTATACTGCCTAGCCTGTTTCACTATTATACTATCACATTGGTAGGTGGGAGAGAGTTTATACAAAGACTGAAGAAAGGAATATATACAGGAAGCAGCAAAAGACTAACAACTAGCACAAGTATCGAGTACAATGTTAAAATGTTGAATTAAAATCTCTGTCCGTGTCTGTTAATCAGTGGGTCTCAATGTAATGCAAGCAAAATGCCATTTACGTGCATGAAACTATAAGTGAGGACTTGCTGTACGTTTGTGTTCAAGGTGATCTACCACTTACAGACACGTTTTTCACTCTCTCCAACGTTTTCTCTTCTTCCTCCTCCTCCTCCTCCTCCTCCTCCTCCTCCTCTCTTTACACCTGCTGCTCATGTCTTGTTTCAATGGTTGATCTGGATCTCAACCCTTTTCCAGAGTTTAGCCATTCATCTAATGTTTCCACAGAGATCTAACTTTCTGGAAAGTGAACCATCTTTGTGATACTGAAAAGTGTTAACCCCAAAGTTGCCTTGTAAACTCCTCATCCAGCTTCATACTGTGCCTCTCAGTCAAATTAGTTTGTACGAAATAATCTGTCTCTGGCACGCAAATAATTCCGTAAAAGATTATCAAATTCTTTCAAAAAAAAAAAAACAAAACAAAAAAACCTCCAACCCCAACAGGGAAGGGGGGGGCCCCCCCCCCCCCCCCCCCCATGTGTTTTCCCCCTCTTTTTTTTCCCCCCCCCCCCCCCCCAGGAAAAAAAAAAAAAAAAAAAAAAAAAAAATTTACCCACTGCTTGGCATTGTTTTCTGTGCACACTTTTCTTTCTTTTTTTTTTTTTCTTTTTTTTTTTTTTTTTTTTTTTTTTTTTTTTTTTTTTTTTTTTTTTTTTTTTTTTTTTTTTTTTTTTTTTTTTTTCCTTTTTTCCCCCACAATATTAAATTTTTTTTTTTTTTTTTTTTTTTTTTTTTTTTTTTTTTTTTTTTTTTTTTTTTTTTTTTTTTTTTTTTTTTTTTTTTTTTTTTTTTTTTTTTTTTTTTTACATTAGTAATACATTTTACACATAATTTAATATTAAATCCATTGAAGCAACAAAAAACATGAGCAATTTGGAAGCTGAAAGACCCGGTTCTTTTCACAGAGAGCAGAGGCAAAAGTAACCAACCTAAAAAGAGCCGAAATTCCCATCAGTATACTACAGTAAACTCACTAACTCACTGCATTTCAATGGAATTCTAGGCTCAGAATGTTGTTGAATGTCGAGTAGGTGCATTTAATATGATTGGCTGGGGACTTTTGAGGACGAGGCTTAGCAAAAGGTCCATTGTCCTAAATGTCTGACACTGACAAATACAGGTTGTAGTCTGGCTTTGGTCATACAGGTTTGTTTTTGGGGTTTTTTAATTCCATCAGATATACAACACTGTTCTTAGCCAGAGATTAAAGGCCTTTAGACAGCTGTTATGAAATGTTAAGGGACCTAGAGGACATCTCTCATAGTGTGCAGACTCCTGTAAAAGATATTAAAGTTATTTTATTATCAGTGTTGGATAAGACTGGGAATAGTAACAAACATTCTCTGAGCTTAGGCTGACATACCTAATTACAAACAGGACTAGACGTAAAGCTGGTGGGAGGAAAGAGAATAAGCACCTTGATAAAAGTTGACATATTCAGACTACATGTGATAAAACTGAGCAAACTGCTGCTTGGTGGTTAATGAGGGCAGATAAAGAGGGCCTGAAGGCAGTCAGTAATTACAGCATAGCCTGGTTGCTGTCCGGCACACGATAACCGTCTCCTTCCTCATTAAAGCAGCCTCACCTCCTCATCCTCACTTTTACCTCACATTTATCACAATACCATTTACTCAGTCAGTGTGTTTAAAATGGTGTTTATTTATTTTAAGGTGCAAATGTAAAGAAAACTTCATCAACTTTTTACCCCCAAGACTAAAGTTGTTGCCTATGGTTACATATATATAATACATCTAAAATCAGAAATCAGACTTCAGTGTTGGAAGGGGAACTTCGCCATGTTTCGGCTTTCGGAATTACGTGGGGTACAGTGTCCTGGCCATGGACGGGAAGAGGCACATTGGTCGACCCACTCAAACTTTGACACTTTGAAACTTTGAAATAAAAAAGAGCCCTAATATGCACAAAAGTGAGACATGCAATTGATTGAATAATATTTTTATACATCAGGAGTACTGAACGTAGACCTCACTGGCACCAAGCTGTGTTTTAAAAGCTGTTTCCTCATTATTTTCACTGGTTTTCACAAGTCTGATTGCTGCTCTTTGTGTCCAAGTCAGGGTAAAGCAACAACAGACTGTAGCAAACAATAGGTGGTGTTCAATCAGCTTAGCAAGTGTTTGACTGTAACAAGGCTCTTTTTGTGGTTGTTTTCATTATGGCTGTATACTTCTTTCAAAAGTACAAGTATGCGACAGCAATCTCTGCCAATCTCTAACCACTACATGTGATTAAAACACACTAGCTCTTTCTGAAAATAGTTGTTTTCTGAAACACTAGTATAATACCTTTCCGGACATTAGTGCAAAAATATTTTTAATGATGGCATGACTGGGTTGGTATTAGCCTGGATCATTATATAAACTTACAAATAATCTTAAAACTGTATATTAAGATTGATTCATTTATGGAATTTTATATAGTGAGCCTTTATGGAGCCAGATCAGAGACAGTTGTTTTGTTAAAGGAAATTTTAAAATCTTGGAAGAGTTCAAATATGGACATGAACACCTTTTAGCACAGTATTTGTATTAAATATATATTTGGGGAAAACATTTAAATATGCTTCATGGCTTAAGCCCCATTAATGAAGGCACTTAATATAAGGCAGGACTTCTAATACTATACAATTTTGCATGATGAGCAAAATGGCCATAATTAATTAACCTGACTTGTCAGAGGGTCTGTTCCACAGAACCATCAGGAGGCTTCCATAGAACACATTTACAAATGGCACAGTGATTAAAAGCTGGTTAGTGCAGATGAACCTAACCAATAGGATCAACACCATGTGGTTTACATTTTAACCGTAAAGTGGTTGCTTTGCTGTCAAACCTAAAACACATGAAGAACTGTCTATGCTGTAACACCATTGTTTCAAACAGGCAGTTGTTTGTGAGCAGACACACACAAAGTAAATATTTACTGAGCCAGCTCATTTCAATAACTTTAAACATGCATGTGCTCAAGTGAACATTTAATCAGTCTCTAATTTCAGTTGGTCAAGACGTACAATCCCTTTTCCCCCCCAACAGACTGCAAAAAATGCAATATAACATAAATGCATGAAAAGAGCATGCATCTACTCCTAACCAGAGTATTGTAAAGGCAGATAGACATCAAAGCTCAAGCTAGATCAAAATGAAGCCATGCAATTCAAAGTAAACAAATGAAAAAGAAAACAATCAAGGAGTTGGATTTATCTGGAGTCATTTTGGCTTTGTTTCTAATAAATAAATACTGGGACAGTTAAAAATGTAATACACATATCAGACTAGAGTACATTAATGAAATGAATGAAATTGAATTAATGAAATTGCATTTGCGTTTTATACTGACCTCTGTACCAAAAATCAAAGTGAAGTAAAAACCAGCTCAAAGCATGGCCCTAACACAAACAAAAAAGTGGCTACTTAGAAATGCTACGGTTAAGCCTCCATCTTTAACAGTTTTCTCTTTTCACACAGAAATGTTGACCTTCAGTGATATTTGAAGGAGAGTTGGACATTTTCTGAAGTCAGCCCTGGCTTTTCAGGCTTTGTTTGAGTTTATCTTGAGGAGGTGCCACAGTGAATAGCAGCATGTGACCTCTTTAAAGTGTGTTCAATACAATACAGCCAATGTCTAATCTCTAAGAGATGAAAAATGCTTTTATCACAACTGAAAAGACTGCAGGGAGTGTTGATTAATGTGACGTTGGATAAATCAGCAGGTTTGGGTCATACTTCACAATAGCAGACCTTTGTAGCACCTGCAGTAGAATTCTTCCATATGAAGAAAATAATGCAAGTGCAAATTTAAAAGTATGTTGTACCTTTCATGTTTAAGGACAACTTAAGGTTGCTTTACAAAAAATAAAATTAAGAGTTAACGGCATACAGCAATATTGTACTACTCTCTGAGTGAGCAGTAGTTTGCCTGAGATGTGTGAAACTAAATTGTGTATAAAATCACAGGACATGGCGCTACACAACCCCAAATTCAAAGCTCCATATTTATGTATAGATCTGGAGTATAAAAAGCACAGAGTCAAATTTACCAAAGGCGTGCAATAAGTGCCTAGTCTGTGCAAAGAAACGGGGAAATGTGATTAACCATCAGTGAGCACCTGAAGTTAGTGCCTCTCACTGGTGCAGCAGAAGGGCACTGCTGATTTTGCTCCAGTGCTTTAATGAATCAAAATCCAAAGGGGAGAAATTCAGGCAAATTTAGTATATTAAAGAGATACGCATGGACCATTTGTGTATGACTTTGATTATTTTTTCAAGGATGAGTAAAAGATCATAAGAAAAAGGTACATTTGAAACAATACAGAAATCATCTGCTAATTTCAAGCAGTGAACAACAAAGTTGCACACGTTACCTGTCTGGCTTATATTGGAGCTGTCATCTCTCAAGTTGTGTTTTCATATCCATCCCATGACCTTAAATCTTTAAAGTGCATACTGACCTCCTGTCAAACAAAGCTTTTATGCAGACCACAGTGTCTTGGGGTTAAGTCCGCTCTTCCTGTTTTCCACTCCAGACCCAAGTGTCCTGGGACACATTGTCTGCTTGCTAAATGCTTCTGTCCTGTTTCAACACTGTTCTATCACATTTATCCATTCATGGTGCTGCTGCTTATCCATCCGGGCTGACTCGGTTGTGGGTCTGCAGTCAAAAGGCTCTTTATGTATCTGTCACATTATGTACAGATTGTTCATAATGTCGTAACACATATTCCATTGTGTTTGACACTGGTGCTGTTCATGTCTCACTGTTTTTTTTCTACCAATCTAGTGGAACGAATGCACTGAGCTCTTTGTACACATCTTTACTTTAACAAAATGTTTGATGTGTAACCATTATTGTAAAGTAACACTTTTAACCATTAAATACAAACATTTGTAATCATATGGGCCTTTCAGTCTCTCAATGGATACTTTACTAGTTAAGATACCTACTAGTTCTTACATTCTCATATGCAGTTTCATTAGAGTCCTTAAATGGATGTACAGCACACCTTGAAAATTTGAATGGTGTTGTGGAAGGAGATGAAGGTCCCTGGTATAACAATACATCCATCTCACCACACATCCATTGCTTAAACACCTCACTATATTCTACAAACTATATACCAAAAAAGTTCATGTTAGTCCTTGTCAGTTTTTCAAGGCATCTCCTGTTTCTTTTTAAAGTGATCCAAAGAGACTGCCACAACATAATAAAATCAATCTAAAAGTGCATGGCATACATTTAATCTTTCTTCTCCTGTGCATCCCGAAACTAAGACCGGTCAAAGGGTGAAAATGTGGTCAAAATGAAACCTTTGCTCAAAAAAATGGACTGGCTGTTTCACTTACTTGATTTCTCACACAAACTACATCTCATAAAGTTACCTTTAAAATGGGGGAGTAATTTAGCCCCCGAAGGCCTGCCCCTGAATCAGCACTTTTCCTCCTCTTGTCCTGAGTTGTAAATAGCTGCCATCCGTTGCACAGTTGGAGAGACTCACTGAGGGCGTCTATTGTTAGCCATCGATATGTAAAGAAATGTGTTTGGAAAAAGGCTGAGGAGTAGCAGGAAAAAGGCCAATTGCACTTTAAGAATTGCTGATTTGCACTCCCAGTTTTGATCATTCCAGCGTAAACCTTTGCACACATGTGGTATGTACATTTAAGGGGATATTCAATGCCCTTTTTCCATTGATAACACAGTTCCTTGTGCTCCCAGTGAAGTGTAGCATGTTTCGATCAAAATGTCTCAAGGTTTACGTTAAACAGAACCCTAGGAAACCCTCAGTGAAAAGCTCCTTTTTGAACGATCAGCTTTGGACCCTAGCCCTTTAACTGAACAGAGCACTTCATGTACCGCATCCATTTCTGCTTTAGGAGGTCATTCTGTAGTATTCTTGAAGTAATTCTTTATAACCAAGACTTTTTTCTAAAGCAAACAGACGGCCAGAATGATGTAATCACTGGACATTTAAATGAAACTAATGACTTGGTTCATTCTTAAATTTTTGATTGGTTTATATCATATTAACTCTGCATATTTATATACTCTGCATATGTGTGTGTTTTTTTCCAAACAAGCTTGTTTTTTATTAGCTACAGCTGTTTCCAGTTTTAGATCAGTGTCATATAGTTCTGCCTTATGAAGTAAAAGATTAGATTAAACACAATAAGAACTTGTGATGTTATTTTGTGTGACCCTAACATGTAGGAAATTGCCAGAGCCAATTCTCTATAAAACCCACTCATCAGCGGTTCATTTTTATGCAATATTCATAGGCATATGCGCACATACAGTTGTATAGATGCAGATATTTTTGGCATATGCATTTTATAGCTTTTTCCACTGTTTTAGCAGAACCTTAAGCTCCATGTGTTGCTCTCTCCTCAACATAAAAATAAGCTGTTGACTACTTATTTACCTGTCGGGTGCAAGTTGGAAAAGGAAATTGGTCTGCTTGTGGCAGCAGTTGTAACAGCTCCAGTCTGCCCATCATTTGCACCGAGATGCGGAAAATGTTCACACATGCTCGAAATCAGTGCTGCAGGGTCAAGGAAATGACAAGACATGATGATAACGGAGGTTTGCCCTAAAGGTCCACATTGATGTTCATGGTGAAGACAAGTCCAAGTGGTGCCTTATCAATGAAAAGCCTTTTAGCATTTCGATTGTCTGGACATCAATAATTGAATTAACTCATTGAGGGGCAAAGTGGCAACGTGCAAAGGCACAGACAGAACTGGGAAAGGTCTTAATGAAATAGTTCACTGAGAAAAAATGAACCTGTCTTGTTTGAGAGTGTTTGAGAAGCATTTGTACATTCCTGATTTGTTTTTAAAGTTAACATTTGGATTTGTTTAAATCAGTTTCAATCAATGTGCCTCATGAGATAAATAAACAATCCCATTGTCACATATCTGGAGGAGCACACCACAATGTCAGAATGAAAGAAAATAAAAGCCCAAATCCAATTTTGAAAAAGTTAGGACACTATATAAAATGTAAATTAAATCAGATTGCAATGACCTGCAAATCTGACAAACACATACTTTAATCACAACAGATGATAAACAGCATAACAGGTGTTGAAACTGAGATATCTTGCCATTTAATGAAGAAGAATAGCCCATTTTGAATTGGATGCCAGCAACACATCTCAGAAAAAGTTGGGAAAGGGGCAACAAAAGGCTGACAAAATAGTACTTAAAGAGCTAATTAGGTTGACTGGCAACACATCAGTAACCTGACTGAGTATAAAAGGAGCATTTTAGAGGGCAGAGGCAGATGTAAAGATGGGCAGAGGTTCACCAATTGGGAAACCATTTCAGAAAAATTTAAAATTGTCCAATCCCAGCATCTACAGAACATAATATCACCAAACAATTCAGAGAACCTGGAGGAGTCTCTGTGCACCAGGGACAATGCTTAAAAACAGGGCTTATTCTGTTCTGAAATCACTGCATGGATCAGGAACACTTCAAGTCACTGTGTGTGACACAGTTCACTGTGCCATTCACAAATTATGATTTGTGCCATCCACAAATTATGATATGAAAGAAACCATAAGTAAATACCATCAAAAAACATGTGTCTTGTGTCATGTTTGAAAAGGGCTTTAGATTTAAAATGTTCAAAAACATTTAGCTCATTTCCACAAAGTTTCCAGTAGATGTGAGTAACATGTCCCACTGACACCTCTATGTAGACATATTAGCCTTTGTCTATAGCAACCGACATCTGGTATAAGAGCTGAGTGTTCTGTCATTTGTGCAGTGTGGATGTTACAACATGCATCTCTCCTGCAGTGTTTGACCTGAGGATACAGAAGGTAAGTGTGTGAATCCATGATCATACAATGATCAAACTACATTATTCTTAGTTTGGAGAACATCTGGAGACATGCTCCAGTGGGACTGGCACAAATAACATGATTGTTTATAAAACAAAGGACTTGAGTTGACTTATTGACATTTTCAGATGATGTGTAAAGTAATGCCACATTTCTGTTAACTTGCATTAACTAACAATGCATCTATAACCTCAAAACTGCAACAATAATACACAACCTTTCCGCTAATTAGCTCACACAGCTGTTTACCTGAACACACAGTAGCTACAGAGACATGCTAATGTGAGTTTGGAGCTAATTGCTAACAGATCTGCAACAACTGTTGCTGCACACTTTACATGAAATATCAGTTTATAAAGACATCTAAACACTATTCTAATGGCCACAAGCTTATTTTTTTAATTTTAGGCAATTTTAGAAATTTAGGCAATACTGAGCAGAAGAATTAAATTACTTTTGGGACCTCCGTTCCAGTGAAAATCCTTCATGTTGGAAAAGCGGAGTCATCTCCGGCCCGTGCTCAAGAGTGATGATGAGTAAAGCTCATTAATTGATAGCTTGCGTCACAGAGCTCGCCTGTTATGTCTCTTAACCTTCAATTGCTGCAGAGCCAAGGCGATGGACTTATTGAAAATAATTGTAACAGTATACCTAGTTTACAGCATAGTAACAGGTCAGATGGTCAGTTCTACTCATTGTAAATATTTGCAACTAATTTTCTGATTAAGTTCCAGACGTCAGCCTTAAGTCTGACCTGAAATTATTTGGCAAGAACAAGATTTTGGTACTGCTTGCTGTCATGTGACCTGCTAATCTCCACAGATTCATTAGCAGCTCTTACTTCATTTTCAACCCCTGTTTTATTTAGTAGCAATCTACAGTACATCTTACTTTAGTTACATGTGCCATGACCTAGAACAACCTTTGTCAATATTTGATTACATTCAGGAGCACACACTGAATGAAAGCAGCAGACTTTATTTTCACACAAATTTAAATTCAAGCTTTGAGCACAGCTGGGGAACTAAACTACTAACATCTTCTGCCTTGTAGCGTGTTCGCCCTGGTGTGCTGTGGTGCTAAGAATATGTTGAACTCATGCCGTGATGGTTTTATTATTCCCACTTATGTAACTTCCTCACAGATTTACAATTCTGCCAACTTTTACCTTTTATCAAATTAAAGTTTTGGTTTTTTTTTACTGTACTATTACTGTACAGTGTAGCTTGGCTTGCATTTACATTGTTCAAAAATTGCGGATTCCAATTAGTTGTTGGATTCAAGTTATACTCACAAAAGTGAAAATGGAAAAAGGAAATACGTAAATGGCCACAGTCGCTCCTGGTCTAACGTGACCTCCCACCTTCAGGCAGACCTTAGATCATCTCACTCTAAAACAATATTAAATGTGGAATAATTATTTTGAACATGGAAGTACAATGGTGGTTAAAAAAAACAACTATTTGAATTTTTTATCTAAGCAAGTCTCTGGCCTTAACTCAAAATGAACTATGACCATAACTCACATTGCAATCTATAAACAAAAATAATTTCGGCCATGTCAGACGAAAGACAAAGAAAGATATAACCATTTTACAACCAAAGACATGCTGCAACAGATATCAAGCAGTGTCAGATATTTAGATCTTATTTAGATCTTTACGATCTTTGTCCGATCTAACCAATAGGAATGTGCCGGGAAATGACGTACTCTTTGGTAGAGTTATGGCAACATAGGCTTTGTTAGTTTCTCTCTTACGATTAACTGGAGTCATGACAGCTTGTTTATGCTGATCTAGAGAGGTTGGACATAGGTTCTATGGGTGTGTTCCTCTCAGAGCCAAGCTGTACCAAGACATTCCCAGGCCAGCCGAGAGACATAGTCCCTCCATTGTGTTCTGGGTCTTACCCAGGACCTCCTCCCAGTTGGACATAACACCTCCCAAAGAAAGTGTCCAGGGGACATACGGAACAGATGCCTGAGCCACCTTAACTGGCTCCTATTGACGTGGAGGACCAGCTGCTTCACTCTGAGCTCCTCCCATGTGACCAAGCTCCTCACCCACATCCACAAGAGGTTGGCCTTAGCTCTTACTGTACTGATGAAGTGGTGTCCGGTTACAGATAACATGGCGTTACATGTGAAACCCTGTGAAGATGTGTGTCAGTTCTTCTTTCCATCAGCACAAACGGTGTCTTTGGAGCCAAAGACATCATTTAAAGCCATCTGATGAATTTATCCAGTCCATTTTTCAAACTTTATTGTTTTGATGCCAGCTCATGCTAGCAGCTAGAACTATGTTTCCAAGATTGCTTTGTGGAAGACATTATTGTATAATTGACCAGAAAGATGCGGTTTTCTCCTTTTCTCTCATAGATTTGATTATGCTTAAGGATTTATCTAAGTCTGAAAAGTTATTAATTGAAACTGATAAATGCAATCAAAGTCTGAACTTTTAATTTAATATAATCTAAACTCATTAGTAGAAACCTTCATAAACTACTTATAATGCTAAATAAACGTAGATACAAATAACTTCAACAGATAATTGCATTTATAGCTAAAATATAATTGCAGTAATCTTATCACATAAAATAGAAACCCAGTATCTTTTGACATACATTTAGCCATCTCACACTAAGTTAGACCTCTACACCTGGGATCCCCAACTGGTGGTTCATATGCTGCTGGTCCACAAAGAAAAATGTGTATTTCATTTGATGTTTCATTTTATAGACAATCACAATCTTTTGGGTGTTTTTTTGTTTTTTTAAATAGTAGTCTACCACAGCCAGAACCTCTTTCCCACACTTGCATCTTGCACTGCATCTAAACGAACTCCTCATTGACTTTGTGTTTACTATTCTGGTCAGTCTAATGCTGTGTTCACACCAAATGTGAATATTCATTTATACTCTTTCATTTCTCTTTAAGATATGTTGTCACTGGAGACTTATTCTGAACCATTGCCAACAGCTTGGGTTGGTGTCTCCACCAGGTAGTCCCAGACTTGTAGACTGCAATCTGGGACTGCTTTGTGGAGGAGTTTACGGCTGTACCCTCCACAGAAGAATGGAGGTCCATAGCCGAGCGTTTTGAGGAGAGGTGCACCTTCTCCTTAGTGGTCCTTGCTGTTGTGGATGCAAATTATTGCTTCAGGGTGATTGATGTGGGGGGATATGGATGGATGAGTGACAGTGGCACTCTGGCCAACTCAGCCTTTGGTCACCAACTACTGCCTGACCATCCTCTACCAAGAGCAGACCATAGAGGACCCCAGCCCCATGTCTTTGAGGTAGATAAGGCCATTTCCCTCAGGAAAAACCTCATGAGGCCATTTCCTGAGCGCATCCTTCCCAAAGAGAGTGCATTTTTAACTAGCGTCTCTTGTGAGCCCGGCTGGTGGTGGAGAACACTTTCAGGATCTTCTCCTCACAGTGGCAGATGTATCGTTGCCTGATCGAGGTCCACCCTGAAGTTGCGGGGAAGTGTGTGAAGGCGACGTGTGTTCTCCACAACTTCTTTGAGATCTGCAGAGGTACATGCTGTGAGGGGAACAGTGCAGAGGACTCACTGCCGAGTCTGGGTCGGGACGTGGCCAATGACTCAAAAGAGGCCATCGGGTCAGAGAAACATTTATGCCCCACTTCTTTTTTTTGTTCAATAACCTGTATATATTGTAAATAATCCCATCTTTTTCAACTTCTCTTCCTTAAATTTCTCTTCTCTCTCTCATCCTCAACTCTTGTAAATATTGTCATTTCATTGTTTAAATTTACAGTTATAGTTTTATTGTACAAGTGTTCATGTTTATTTCTTGTTGCCATTTTATAAATGGAGCCTGCTTCCAAAGTATCACTCTCTCATTGCTCTATTCTCATTACACATAAATCACTATTCCATAATAATATAATATGATATCATATCAAATCATATTTGTGTTTCATGATTTACAATGTTGTGCACAAAGTACCACACCAAAACCTTTGTTTCTTGTATAAACATTTATTTAAAAAAAAAAAACAGCCCAAAAAATCAAATTTACAACTATATACAAAAAACATATTTACAACTATTTTCATGCAGGAATAAAAAGGATCTTGCTTGGAAGATGGAAGAGTGAGGGCCAAAAGTAAAGGAGAGGAGAAAAGAGACAGTGTGGTTTGTTCCCTGCAGAGATTGCTGCCTCATTTTTTAAAAACTATTCTGATGGCTCCAGTTGTTCCAAATTGAGCACAACTGTGCTGCTTTCATAAATTAATTTATGAATTTGAAATTTGACAAAGCCTTTCGTCTGAGGCGGCAACCTCTGCAGGGAAGGGACCAGACTCAAGAGGAAGAGCTCATCCTCAGAGCGGGGAGGCGGCACTGGAGCTACAGGTGGAGACCGGAGGGCTTCTAGGAGCTGCAGCTCGACCTCTGATGGATGCTCCCTTTGAGCTCGTCTTTTTGGTGGCACTAAATTAATTGACACACGAAAAGGCAGAAAAAGATTATTAGGAGAACTAAGCTATAAGTGCTTACTGTAAATATGATGCATATAGTGTTTAGACTATTGCCTGTACACACCTGTGGGTACAGCAGCAGGTGTGGATGGGCCAGCACGGAAAGCAGAAGCAGCAGCAGGTTCTGGTGGAGGGGACCCAGGCTCACTGCCATCAAAAGGATCATTCAGCTCTGTCATGAGAATTTTGAATATTAATTTAACATATTTCCACCTTATACCAGTCAATTCATTTAGTCGATTCATCTGAGAAAAAAAACAAGAGCAACATATACTGTATGTCCTGTTGTGAGGCTTCAAACCTCCTGTCTCTGAATGGCCTGCTGCTGCCTCTGTCTCACCCTGGTCCTTGGGGTAGTCGTACCCTGTAGTCTGATTCTCCTCGACCCCCCTCTCCATATTCCTGTTTGTCTCTCAGGGGGAGACGAAGGGGTCGAGGAGAGACAGTACCGCAGAGTACTTCTACTTTTTCTCTGACCCTGCTGCTGACCCACTCTTCTTATCCATCTCCTTTCTCCTCTCCTTTAAATGTGTATCCCTCAGGCTTTTCCACTTCTTTCCACTTCCTTTGAATAAACACTCGTCAACAGGAAACTGCAAATTAGCAATAGCTTAGCCCATTTTTCCCGCTTTCATATATATATATATATATATATATATATATATATATATATATATATATATATATATATATATATATATATATATATATAATTTAGTAAAGAGCATTTTTTTCAATTTACCAGATTGTACGACTTCCTTACACACTTTCCTCTAAGCAAGATCCATTTATTCCACTCAGCCACGATCAGTTTATCCTCCATGATTGTGCTGGAATCTGCCTCTATTGTCCGCCTCCGCTCGTTACGTTGTAGTATGTCACTACCACAGCAAGATCCTGATTAACGTGGCTAGTATTCGCCAATGTTCAGATTTGTAAATGTTTAAGGTAAGCTCTGAACTTCAGTTTAATGGAATGTATTAGTATTTTGTAGTGTAAAATTGGTAGGAAATGTAACTATGCTGCTGTTGGGGTGAGTAGTGGGGTTGAGACCGGGACAACAAAGATGAACTTTACCACTAACACTAATGTCACACCTTGGCTTGTACAGACAGGGGAATAAAAAAGGAGTACAATAATCAAGTCACATATAATTGATGTGAGAAACCCTGTAGAATATAACACATCACAAAAAACTGTAGTCCAGACCATTGACTAGTAGATGCACTACATAGCATGTTATATCATGATGATTGATTGAAGAACCAGCATCTTTCTAATTCTTTTGCCGCTCGCTTTTCATCAGATCCATGTAGGTCAGCCTGTCTTTGGAACTGCCGGACCTCCATCTCTGCCTCCATCCGTCCATCCATGCGCTGTGCGGAGAAACACTGTGCTCCCGTCAGTCAGCGCTGATTAGTTCTGCATTGTCGTAACAGCTGACAATCACCGGGGTGCATTCACACACAAATCTGTCCAGCCATCACTCACTCAGTGAGTCAGACTGGGAAATGAACGGGGGCCATCAACTTGAGACCTGCATGAGATAACCCCCAAGGATATCGACCTAATAATAGCATTTTCATCAATACAACTGACTTATTTTATCTTAGTTCAATATATATACAAGTTTTTTTTTCACAGATTGACTGAACATGGAGCTGTGGTAAATAATAACAATAAATTATTATTATATTATTATTGTTATTAATAATAATAATTAACTGTAGATTAAATGTTGTAAAATCATGTATTTGATAATAAATATTAACCAATGAAATCATGAAGTAATAAAAGTGAACTTTGCAACACAAAGTATTAACAAAATGCCAAACATACTGATTTTAATGATGCTATCGAAGATGAGAATAACTCAGCAATTGCTTTATTTGACTAATAACACACTGGTAGTGAGAATAAAGTTTTGATGGTGAGTGTTTTGCTGTAAGTCACTGTCCACTAATGCTGTCAGAACACATCAGAGGTGGAGCTCAGACCAAACAACAAAGACTGCATCAACCTGACAAAGCAGCAGACCTGGAAAAGTCAGACGTGAACAGCTTTGAAGTTACTGACCGGACAAAGGACTTGGCTCTTTTGTTGAATTATCAAGTGTATGGAACGTGGAAGTGTGATGGTATTATAAAGCCCCAGGAAGGAAAGTTCCACATCTTTCCATACAACTTAGAAAGAGACAAATCAAAGAAAACAAAATGATTGGGTAAAATTGCTCTATTTTCTTTGGTTTGTTTATTTTTATTAAGTTTTAGCAGCAAGGTATCTATCTACAATGTCACAGGAGACAAAGACATTTTCCTCTTAAGCTTTATGTAACATCCCACACTTGCTGTATGTATTTATGCTTATTAGCCATGCTTTTTTTAGGTTGGATTTATTAGCTATGTTTTTACTGAATTTCCTCTGCTATATAAAGATGTGTGTGGTGTGTACATAATTTTATAATCACTATTACTCTCTCAGAAATATTAATCTAGTTGCCAATTCATATTTCATCATTGATATTTCATAAAACTTTTTTTATTCGCTTTGAGGACCTGCCTTCAGAGGTTTTTATGTTTTTTTTTTTTTCCTTCAATTAAAGTGAATTGTGGTGATATTTGAGGTAACTGCAGAAACTGTCTTCAATTCGAGAAGCCTGAAATTGTATGGCTTTAGTTGCTGTTTACCTGACAACTTAACAGAATACACACAGTTATTCCACTTACCAGCCGTATGCTCCACACATTGTTAACAAAATCCAACTGCAGCTGGGCTCTGTCTTGTGCCAATGTGGATGGCCTTGACTTATTTTGATGGAAAATCTGTGTTTCCTCTCACTCATCAGGAACCATCTGTGCTGATAACAGATTTAGTGTGGAACTAAGTTCAGTGCACACACAGACACACACAAACACTTCAAAGCTAAAGCTCTGTAAAAAATAAAACCTCCAGTGCTCAGCCATCCCAGTCTCTCTGCTGCATTCAGTTATGTTTGACAATATCTGTCATGTTATTCCATAGATAAGGCTTCCCAGCGTTCACTCAACCCTGCTGTTAAAGCAGAGGCTGATGTGGAGTGTGTGTGAAACTGAAACAATCAAGCCTCTTCTTTTAAGGTGAAGTCGGGTCACCCAGGTAGGACATCCAAGGGAACAACTGTTAACAGTCTATGTCCAGTCTTAAACCACTGACAAATTCAAAAAGCAAAAAATTACACTACAAGCAAAAGGACATGCAGAGTAAAAGAAGTAAAAGAAAATTCAGTAATGGGTAAGAAAATTCTAATTTATGTTGTTTATCCCAGTGCTTTACAGTTTAAAGGACCCGCTGTGCCAGAAACCGACCCCACCTTACCATCTTTTATGCTTCTTTCTGTAATATGGCTGCACTCTCTCCCACCAATATCCCACCTCAGTAGATATAACTACTTACATATACTGCCTCGATAGCCATTCTGCGTAGGATCACATCCTACAAAAGTGGTAAGTCTCTATTTGTATGTTTCTCCCAACACCGCCGAAGTTCTTCCATCTCAGCCACCACTCTTTTCCTGCATCCTCAAAATCATGTGGCTGCAAAAATCTATGGAGCCTTTAGAGAATGCATACTTGAACCTTAAAAAATGAACAGTGTTGTTAAATGCTGTTCATCAAATATTTACTAGCATGTTCTCTCTTCTACCATAAAATGCTGCCCAGGCTTGAACAGAAAGACAAGTGAAGTGATTTAAAGGCTCTGTTGGTACCACCTACTCTTCCAGGTGACACCAATATGGCACAATAACTTTTTACCTTCAAATCTATATCCACAAGTCATTCAGATGGTTCTTTGACATGAAACGAGCCAAAAGGCCTCACTAGGGACAGTGTCTTAAACTAACCTCTAACCTCCGCATTGAATAAATGTCAAGTGTAAAGTGAGTTACTGTTGTTTGTTTTTGGACAAACAACATTGTTGTGGGTGAGCTTCTGCACATACTACACGGACAACAAAAAAATTATATTCCTGTCCCGGATTAGTCCTCATGGTATTTGCCTTCACTTCTTTGCTAGTGTTGTAAATAAAAGCACACTGTTTGTGAGCTGTGGTGATGGCCTAAGAGCCCAGTGTGTATTTCAGACAGAGCCGCTACATTAGCGGCTGTCAGAGGGCTCATGCCCAGGAAAGTTATACAGTGTTGTTCCAGTGAAATAAATTCTAAACCACTGTCGTCCTGGCCTTATTAGCATAGCATAAAAAATACAAAGCCATGGTCATCATAGACTGGATAGTACAAAACGGGGATATTCCATGAAAGATGCTTAGAAAAGTGTAGTCCAAATTCCAGCTAGTGTTTCGAGTGTTTAGACACTAGGCTTATATAACTTTGAGCCAACCCACATGGCCACTTCAACAAAAAGATATGACTGAGAAGAGTCTATTGTGAAAAAGTGTATGTGACATTTAGAATTGCACAGACATTGTCATTTTTGGTAAGGAACTTAGTAACTGAAATTGTCTTAACTTTTTGTCTTTAACTCTAAAATCCTGGTGTCAGGGCCTGCAGCAAGAAGACTTCTGTTACTGATCAGAGTTTAAGAGAAATGCTGTTTTCCACTGAGAGCATGCCTAATGAATTTGAGTCTTTCAATGCTGCTTCAGCGACTGTTCAATAAAATGATTTCTTGTCGACAAAGCACAGCTGAATGCTCACCCGAACCAAGACAGAGTGTGCTTTATGGAGTTATCTGAGGTTTTTAAAAGAGAGATACAGTTCCCTGAAAGAAAAACGACTTAAATCAGTAAGTACACTGTATATGTGGATCATAATTACATAACACAATAATAAACATTTTGGGAAATAGTGACTTATACATACACGTGAATAGAAGTACATTTTCTGAATTATGCTAACTACAACAGAAAAAAACTCAAATTGCTCCCCCCACCTGAGCCATTTTTATGCTCCTTCATGTTGAAGTTTTTTTTGAGACTTTCTCTCACCACTGGCCCATGTCAGTGACCTTTAGACTGCTAGCCTTGCTTGAAAGGAGTTCAATCTGATCCACCAATTATGACTGTTTTTTGTAATTGTTAAAGCACATTTTTTTTAAACTTGTAGCCGGTGGCAAATCATTACACACCAACTCCAAAACTATATCCTGTGACAGTGACAGAACATCTCAGAACACCTGCAAAATGAAGAAACTTTAAAAACTGTAAAAAATGATACATAATTGTTTAAATTTGACACACTGTGACCAGGTTTATAAATCTGTCCATTAGCATTTGGACACTGCTGTGAAAAATCTATAGCAGTTTTAAGATTTCTACCAAAGATAGGTCTATAAACATTTTCATTTGTAGCATGCTGTAAACATCGCTGTAATGCTGTGACATAAACAAAACTATTTATTTACAATGCACATCCCAAAAGACATCACAAAAATACAGCTCAGGTGAAAAATGATGTATTTATCGTGATTTTAAAGTGTTACATGTGAATTCTGAGTTCAGATGATTGTTAAATGAAAATGTTTGACAGGGTTTAAAAATCAACAAACTTTATGAAAAAGGTGTGATGCTGAGAATGTGTGTGTAGTTGAGCCACTCTGAGATGACTTTTTGCTCATTGGAGTCAAATTTTAAAATGTGCGCATTAATTTTGACTAAAGAGTCTAAGCAATTAAAAATAAAAACTGTAAAAGACAGGCTTCTTGTTTGACACATAATGCACATTCTGAAAAGCTTAGTGTACAACAATGGTGGATGGTGAGGATGCACAACACATTTAAACCTTAAATGAAGATAGCATGAGCGCTTTTCACACTTGGACTGTTCTCTAAACTTTATTCAGGTTTTTTTTGTTTTTTTGTTTTTTTAGGAGCACCTCACTGTTTGAGCACAACCTTTCAACTTTCTCACTCAAAGATGTTATTTGGGGGACCCTGCTGCAATCGTTAAAACACTGTAATGTGTAAATGATGTCGCTGAGAAAATTAAAAACTGCACTTATTACGTGTCATGTCCCTCTCGGTCCATCCCTGCTGTTCAGTAAAACCAGCTGGACTATGTCCTGACGTATTTGACACAAATCCTGCAAACATCCTCCAAACGTTATTTGAATGCGTGAACAAACAGATCAGGAGAAAGTCTAAGGAGAAACCAGGACACAAGTGAAAAGAGCAATAATGGCCAAGTACAACAACATTTTAAGTGCTTTAGTTTCAGCTGTTGTTGCCGTTGTGTTCTATACTATATCTGTGAACTGAACCAATTATCTGATGGGGCCAGAGGCCATTGTAGCCTAAGCCCACACAGCTCCATATTCTACACCCACAAATATTTACCTGGCCCTGTTACAAAATCACAATGTATTTGTATGTGGCTTCTGTGCTGTTGGTCTCCAGGTTGGACACATGGACATGGGTGAGTGCTCAGGACTAGCCAGTGGCTCTGTGTTGCTACACACACGAATGGGATTTACAGAATGGATGGTTCCATGAGTAGATTTAAAAGGTTGTTGTATTTATTAGTTCTAGCAGCCTGTTTTTAGTTCATTAGTTCATAGTATAAAAAAGAACAACAAAAAAAAAAAAAGATATATAAACAATAGAAAAGGAACAGACTGGCCTTGTTTGTACAAAGTTGCCAAATTCATCAAATTACACATGTCCAGTGTCAATGCCATCTGTAAAGACATAATGTTATGAAGTATTAGAGTTAAGTTCTGGGATTTTTTTATATTGTATTCTGTATATACTCTAATGTTAGTAAGCAGCATTGTGTGCAGCGTGTTTAACAGCTTTACAAATAAATTTGGATTGGATTCCTGAAGCTGTTCCTGAATGGCTAAAAATAAAATTAAAATATAACGTGTAATGTAATGACTTTTGCTCACCATAAAAATGGATTAATCTAATAATAATAATAGTGTTAAGACTACTATGTCTAATCTCAGACACTAACATCTTCCTGAACATCTTTATTTACACTCTTGGCATGGGAGAAGATGTTCAAAGCTTCAAATGGAAAAAATAAAATAAATGTTTTTTGTTTTTGTGAACCGTATCAAAGCCAGGTGGTTGGGATCCAGGATTTGTAGAGTTACCACAGTTTAACAAAGAGAGGTAATCATTCAATGCAGTTTTCCCCCTAAACATTCATGATACTATTGCACAGATCAATGATTGCTAGAGAGAAAACTTAGTGTCTCTGCATTATCTCCGTTCTTTCTAAGTTTCCATCTTTCCAGTCTTTCTTCTTCTGCTGTTGCCCACCCACCACTGTCTTGAACACACTGTAAACACATTTTCTTCACAGTATCTTTATCAGTGGCCTCACTCACCTCTCATCCGCCCACAAACAGCAGCAGTGAGTGAGAATCAAGGTGGATTGTTTAGCTGCATTGTTGTAGGAGATGAGGTAGAACAATGAGGATCAATAGGAACCGAGGGTCAGAAGACAAGGCTCATCATTATTGCTCTTTAAAATCAAATCCAAAGAGAGCACCTCACATACATTTGACAACCTGACATCTTTGTTTTGTATTGTATTCATTTTAAGAAAATCTTTCCCAATTAGGAAAAGTATATAAAAGAGTAAAAAAAACTTGCATTGTATTTAGTCAAGCTAGCTGAGCATGTAATGATTCAAATGATTGAAAAACAATGGAAAGTTTAAAGAAGTAAACAAGGCACTGAACAGACTCAAACAATGTATGAAGTCTTACTTCTACCAAACAAATAAAGATGTATAATAGAAACGTGAAAAATGTTCCACAAAAGTCACATAATATGAAGAAATGAAGTGCACAAGTAATAGTTGCTGAATCTCACTTGAAAAACAGCGGTCTGCCAACACTATTTTGAAAATCAGATCGCTTTGTTTATTTAAGTTAACACAAACAAGTCTTCTGAATGTGATCAGGAGTGTTGTGGTTGCAGACTGAGTAGCAGCAGGGATCACATCACCATAATGACTCTGGTCTTATCCTGTGCAGCAGCTGGATTCTCATGACATTTGTGAGTTCACTAATTGATAAAGGCAAAGGGATTTTATTTGACTTGCTGCATGTTCTGTCCAGTGGTAGAGAGCTGAGGGCATGTTTTACATCTAAAAACTAAACACCTGTTTTACTATTACCATTTGAATAAAATTGCCTGGTAATCGTGATGATGATGATCACTGGCAGATGGTTCATCCAATCATCTCCAGGTGTCCTGCAGTAAGTGTTCTGGTTGACACTCCAGGTTGAGGGCGTTATTAAAACACACCTAGCACCTTACAGTCCCCAAAATTCAGAGCTTTCAGTGTAACTGTTTGGTGGGTCCAGTTGGTCTTTGAAGTGTTGCATGAAATGGTCGACTCTGAAGAAAAAACAAGGGCAATCATGTTTTGTGCTCTATGTTCAGAGAGAAATAAAAGGTGGAAAAAAATGAAGACAAGACGTAAGATTTGTCTCTAAAACAGAAAGCTGTCTGTTCTCGCTCTGTCTTGTCAACCTGTATTCTGTGCTCTCATTGGCTGTAGCTCAGTGACTGGCCCGCTATATCTGTTATATCTGGTCAGAGTCAGCAATGAGTAGTGAGCCTGTTCACTGACCTCTAAATCTGGCTCAATGTGAACAAGACATGGTCAAATCAGAACTGTTGTATTATATACATTGTGATTCTCCATGAAAAGTTTTCAACTTGTCCAAAACACAGCAGCTAGAATACTAACAGGAACAAACAGACGGCAGAACATTACCCTAGTTTTAGCCTCCCTTCAGTGTTTTCCATAAGCCTTCTCCTTACCTATAAAGCCCTCAGTGGGCTAATGCATGGCTTTTTTTTTTTTTAGTTTTTCCTCACCCTGACGGAGGGTCTAAAGTCAGGGGATGTTGTCCTGTTCAACCTGTTTGTACATTTACTGTCTTTTGTTTTTGTGAAGCCCTTTGAGGCAATTGTTTTTGTGATACTGGGCTATATAAATAAAATTGATTTGAATCTAATGTTGTTGTAAGTGTAGACAACCCCTTGGTGAACTAACTCCAAGTGATGTTTTCAGTAATGTGCACAAATTAGTTCTGTATTTGGCATCTGTTCTCCACAGTCTGAAACAAGGTTAATACCAATGCTTTTTGCATAAGAAATGGCATTATTCTTGTAATGTTGACTTACTCAAGAAGGACATTACAACATGAACATAATATTTTCTGTGAAAGTGGGCCATGATGTAGTCACTTCCATAACATCAGTCAAACTAAAAGCCCTGTTGTGGCCTGGAAAGTCATTTCACATCAAACTTCTTTGTCAAATTGATGCTAAGTGTCATAATTTGATAACAGTGACTTCTGTTCATCGGCCTTGGCCAGATTGTGCTTTTAGAAGTGGTTTTGGTAAAATGTCACTGGTCCGAGTCCTTGCTCAGATGCACACTGAGTGTTTGGCCGCTGTGAGAGCTGCGGGGGATACATTTAAAAGGCCTGGCCGCCCGACCCACTGCTCCTAACCTTAGCTGGCATTGCCCACAATCTGCTTCACTCACTCTGCCTCTGTCCATTTGCCATTGTGCAGATAGATATGTGGTTGTGAGGTCTGTCAGGGGAGAGCTTTAAAAGGTGCATAAATGAGCCTACAGACAGAGACACAGGCTGTGGATGTTAAACATGTAACTTTAATATCATGTTTTTTTCTGAGATTTTCAAAAGCTTTGATTAATTGTGCAAGACTATTGAAGTGTACACTGGTGGTTAATTAATGAGGAGGTGTTTACATTTAGGTAATTTGTTAATGTATTGTTCTGGTGCCATATGTTGAAGATGAACAATTGTATGAACAAAGATCATCTCTTGGATTCAGATCAAGGAGAATGGCCAGTTAACTCTTTCATGATCATTTCTGCAGTACTGAAATTCTCTATGTACTCTCACCACTCAGTCAGTTCTGTGCCGCGTTTATGCTCAATGCATGACACATGCTGGATTCTGTTTGCCACACAATCTATTCAATCAAAACCAAAAAGCACAAGACATATGTATTGTGGCATATTGAACTCTAGATTTCATGTTTTTGTGCATTTATTGTTACTTCTTACCTTGCACATCATCCGTTTCCTGTAACACTGAGCTGGGCCATTTATGCTCCATTTCATCTCTGTTACTACCTCCCATAGCAGAATAAAGCAACAGATGAGGCGAGATGTAAGAAATACAGGAATATAAAAGAGCATCGATGAGACCAACCTGAGTATAATTGGGGCCCAGGACAATAATACGCCCCCAACTCGGAACATTTCCTGTACGCTTTGTTCAACAAGCACAAAAGACAGTGGGACCCAAAAGCAGGGAGCAGGGAAGTGACTCTAGGGTTAAAGTAAAAGGCCATCTCTCACTCTGTGCAGTTGCATGAAAGGGTAGTGTGAATTATTGCCTTAGTCTGATAATAAATGGGATTTTTAAATCAATGTTAAGGTCTTTATGAGACTATAGAGACTATGTACATAGCTTTCTCGGACTAACCCCCAATTTATACCAACTCAACAGTGGCGCAAAACAACACCGACACATCACCTGTGTATAATTGCTTTGTATTTACTCAGTCTGACAATTTACACTGGTGACGACTCAAGCAACAGCCGGGAAACACAGGAAATACAATGCAACTGTCAAAATAAACTTTCACTACCACACATACATCAAAATAAAGGCTCACTAAAAAAACATGGTTATGTAAACATCGCACCCAGGACTTCAGTGAATGTTACACCATGGACAACTAAAGGTTAATTATTGTTGAGGTAGAGAATTTTAATTTAATTTACAACACCCATTTTACAAGGACAGCATAAAGAAGGAGAAGGTATGGGGCTTAATAGCCACAACTTTGGGTTTAGACAGTAATTACTCATAGCAGGATCCATATATAAGCACGTCTCTGTTTATCTCTGTCTAGCAGCAGTCATTAAAAGTACAATGTTGTGCACCAAACAATTAGTTTGATTGTTAAAGAAATGAGTTGATAATTTGGTAGTTTGTTCAACTGAAGACGTGAAAATATCCACAAAAAAATGAAAAAGTTGATCAAACATAGAGAGAAGATCCACACATGCAGCATAGTACGACAGCACTGATGTCCTAGGTGTTAATTGGCGCTTTTGAGCTGACGTGTGTAAAATGAGTTAGTGGGTGCGATATTTCACGATAGTTCTCGGTTTAAGTTCGGGGTAAGGCTGGACAAAGCGCTCTGAGCAGCTCCAGAATTGACAGCAGCAAGTGAGAAAATAATGCAGACTGGTGAAAAGTGTGGTACTTACTCAACTTTAAACTGACAAAGACACTTCACTGCAGCTCATTATGAATTCATGTGCTCATTGGATGTGTTCATGTGCTTTAATCTAAAACCACTGATTTTCATACATTGATGATCAATTAAGCCCAGTTTATTAGCATTAAATTCTACAAACAAGTCAGGTTTAGCATTAGGTTAATTTCTCTTTTTAACATAGTTTGACTGCAATCATTAGTCTGAGCAGAGAACTGGACTCAATTGTTTGATTCTCTCCTGTTTATGTTATCTTGGACAAAGACAGAAATCCAGTGAGACATCTCAGTTGAGTTTAGTCAGCTCTGTATGTGAACGCACTGACTGGGCATGGAAGAGGGAGTCCCTCTCTGCAGGTGGTGGACCCACAGGAGGTCGGCTCCACGTTGCATCTTTACACTGAAAGGTTGAGATTATGGGGAAAGACCTGGCCTCCAATCTCCAAAATTGGGGTTGGTTAAAGAAGAGGTTTTGTTTATACAGTTTACACAAACATCTTGATTTTTAGCTTGATGATCTAAGCATTTTGTTGATTATAATTGATGTAAAGGGCTATGGGCTTCACATCAATTATAATATAATAACTATAATTCAATGAATTGATGCAAAAAAAAAATAAATTAGAATAACATATTCTGTCTTCACTAGTGTTGTTATTTTTACAGAACTAGTGCAATGCAACTACGGTAAGTCACAAAGGACAAAACACACAAAACTCAAACTTGTGATGTATTCAGTTTAAACCAATGTACAATGGTTCACCTTGGAGCAGAATGTTGTTTTGTCAGGAGCATGTAGGCTTCAGGAAGGACGAGTGACAGTGAGGTAATAAAGACTAGAACACAGGATGTGGGCCTCAGGAAACACAGCAGAGAAAGTTCAAGGTTTCTGAAGAGGATTGTCCTGCGCTGAAAACGGACTTCAATGGATAAGTCAACAGAATGGGGCAGGCACCAGTTTCCCATCGACAGCCATAATTACAGTATTGTGTCTATGTCACTTAGTTTGGTAATGCAGTGACATCAACAACTGCAGCCACCATTAGCTGCTCACTGCTAATGCTAAAAGCCAGTGAAGTACACTACAATAGAAGTTTATAAAACATAAATAAAGCACATTGTAATTGATCTGATTGATTGAAGACTCTGAAGTACCGACTGGGAGGTGTCTTCAAATTAGTTCAAAGTAGTTTAGGGGACATGCTAATCTTTTAGCCAGTAGAGGGTGCAGATTCTTGTAGCGATTCTCTGTGCACTGCTATGGCGTAAAGTTGTAGCAGTGTCATATTTAATGACGTCCTTTGTTTACAAGAGACTTTCCAAGCTAGGAAATTTGAAAGAAAGAACATGTCTTCTGAAACAGTAGGGTCATTTTACATTTTGTTTTGTGCAAGTACGACTCTGCTAAGGTCCAGTGTTTTGGCCTTTTTTTTGTAAGCATAGTGTGGTGTAAAGCATCTCACTCACGTAATCTCTCGCAATAAGTCCTCTACCTGGTGGGGGGCAGGAAAGTCAGTGTGGTAGGCATTGTTCTCCTGATCTCATGTCTAAGAACCATCAAAATGATTTTGAGAATGTAGAATTTTGTGCTAAAAGTTCTGCAGTTCCACTTTCAATTCTATGCCATTGAAGATAGAAAGGAGAAAAACTGTATAAAGTATGATGCATATTTTGGTAGAGCAATGCAATCTGCCCAGTGAGCACCATCTTGAATTTATTTCTTAGAGAATGTACGGATTGTACAGTACATTATATTGATCATAGAAAGACAATGACATCAAAGTTTAGACTATAAATGAAATAGCATGAAAATATGCATTGTTGACTGATATTATTTTGTTTGTCATCACAGATAATTTCATATTTTTTTTATTAACTGTCCCACTGGGGCTTGTTGGGGCTAGAGCCTATCCTATCTGTGTTGCTGTGAGGCAACTGGCTAACCACTCTGCCACCCTGCAGACTATCAAATTGCTTTTTAGAAATAAATATAATTTTTCTTCTGCGCTATGTTCCCAGCTGTAAATAGAGGCAGCACATACAGTGTACACATGACAAGTGTTTGAGTAAGCATGTGACCTCAGGAGATGGTGACTCACTTTTTTTTTTCTCCAGATCATTATTATGACTAACCTATGCATCCCTCAGTCAGTCTGGGAGCTTGTCCCGGTGACCAGCGGGACGCTAATTAATCACACAAAAGCATTAGAGGCAGGAAACTGTGCCCCCTAATCACTCAATCAAACACATTGTTCTTCATGACACAGGTCGGAGTTTCATAAAAGACCCTCAAGCATTCCTGCTCTACTGCGTCTGCCAACAAAATAGTATTCACATACTACACATACTCAGCCTAGCCTCCAACATTAAATGTTAAACTAAAAGTTTTTGTGCATAACTTGGTAATGTTCCGATATAACTTTTACACTAGAGGAAATCAGTCACTAGAGACAGGCAATAGCTTCTGTCCAGCTAATACTGGATATATAATATAAAGAAGACTCTGACAGCAATCAGAGCTACGTGGCTAATGTGGTTTGTAATAGAGATACCACTGCATGTATACAGCAGCCATTCATTTTATCATTCCTGGATCCTGTACGTAATTACAATCTGACCAACCTGTTCACACGAAAATAACTTGAACCAGGAGATGGTTTTCAGCCCAAACCAAGCCCTAATAAAGAAATCTTCATCTTAAATATATTCAAATACAGTACAGGCTGTGTCACTAGCATGTTCAACTAAAACTGGTGTGTTTTGCTTCTGTGTTTCTGTTTTGTTTGGTTATAAACAAAATTACACATTCACACCATAATTTCCCAGGTAAAAAACATAAAAGGGGGTTTCATTTTAGTGGACCAAACAGGAATGCTATATAAAGTACAACCTCCTATCAAAGGCAGATGTTCAAGAATGACCTGTCTCCCACTCAGCGTCTGCTTGTTGTCTGCGAGGCTAAATAGTGACCACAGAATGAAATCGGGAGGAAGAAGATCAGTGGGAGGTCAAGACGTCTGTGGAGTGGGTACGACTTCAGGTCATCCTTATGGGCAACACAGGAAAATTAGGACAAGAGGGCAGTGAAAGGGTGGTCAGGGATTTAGAAAAAGCCTGAGGAGGGGAATGAAGTGGGAACTTTGACCACCCCTCTCCCCCGAACCCCACTCACTCTGAGGATTAACCGTAGCCTCATTTCACAGGTGGTACGGTACGGGTCAGGTCTTGAAGGGGTACACGTGTTTCCACTCTCCTGGGTCCAGAAGAACAGCGTCCGCTACGTAAACAATGATATCACTGAAGTTCCACAAAAGTCGTGTCTCTATCTGTGTCTCTATCAAACATAGTTGAAGCAGACTTTTTGAAACTTGGATGCAGTGTTAATAATGAATGTAAAAAGAGCATAAATCCTTGTGCGTAGCAGTGAGGGCTGGAGATACAGCTGCTGTTTGTTTTTTTTTATATATAGATATATACATAATTTGGATTAGGTAAAACAGTAGCTTTTACCTTTACAGCAGATTGTTATAATATATGCTTTCCAGAGATGCCAAAGACAAAGACTGAAAATTCCCACTGTGCAATTTCTCATCAACTTGTGAATACTATCATTGGCATTCAAGTGAGCAGTGGCAGATGGCCATGTGTTGGGGACAAACAGGATTGGATTTCCTGTCTTTGTTTTTTGTCTTATTTTCTGTGATAAACGCTCCATTGGCTGGCTGGCTGCACTAGATCTCTGGCTTGTTGTGGAGGCATCTGTCCTTGGCCGAGATGGGCACCCAAACACTGATGCAAAGATGCTAATGCCACAAATAGTTAACAAAACATTCCTGGTGCCCTGCAATGAACTGGCCACTGTCCAGGGTGTACCCCGCCCAAGGCCCAAAGCTGCTGGGATAGGCTCCAGCCACCCGCGACCCCACAAATGGGATAAGCAGTAGAAAATGAATGAATAAATGAACATTCCTGGTGATGCTAAATAAAAAAGTAACATTTGATCTTTTACATGCTTTAGTCCTTGCACAGTGTTTCAAAAGCATTGTTTAGGTCTTTGTTATTTATTTACTTTTTACCCATAACTGGGTTTTGGTATCATATTTTTTATTTTTTTATTTTTTGTTTTAGCCCCTGGGATGAGAAACTAATGTGTGTAAAGTGTGGCTGCATCTTTAGTTAACAGAATAGGAAAGTTAGATATCGGTACAATAAAATTTTCTGTTGGGCTTTTGAACAATTTCTTTGAATCTTTCTTTTCAGCATTTGCCCATACCATCTTGTAAGAGTCAAACTAAATGAAAGCTTTCTGTAAGTTTTAACAAACTAGATATCAGGCACAATTATGTTAATAGGTGCAGACCATGATCATTTTATATCATTGTGAATGCCAAGCAATTTAGCTTCTTTTACCTCTTACTGTACATGCATGTATTGTTACTGACAATTTAAGTTCTTGCTCACAAAATTATATTGAGCCAAAGACTTATTTGTGAAAATAGAATAAATGAGGACCCAGACAACTCCAGTGACATGGGAAATGATGGAAATGCAAGGGCCCCAACATTTTGGGTATTACTGGTCCGGTCTGCCGGCAATTTAAGCTAGCACTATTAGTAGCTCAGCTCACCACAGTGGCGCACCTTAAGGTTATGAATGTAACCCAGGATCTATGATGTTTAGGTTACTATTTGAATATGATGTGCTTCTGTCATATACTATTACTGATTGTTCCTTTTGTATGTGTTCCTTTCAGACCACACACACTCTCGATCCATTAAACATTCTTAAGTCTATCTCCAGTCTCCGGATTCTGTGATGGGAATCAAGTGTCTAAATTGGCCGCTTCAGCCAGTGTGACTCCTTTAGATTAATGTAGAGGTTCCAGCAATTTATTTTACAGTTAAAAAACACCTAAAAACAGAGACAGAGTGGTTGATCCACACTGTGCTTGTGTTAGAACTGACAGTAACTGAAAAGAACAATAATGTTCCCACAATGTCAAATATTGAAGTTAATTTAATAGTATTAGTAAATTTACTCACTACTGTATTAAGAAAAAAACAAAAACAACTTGATTCTGAAGTTGATCTGAGTGAGATCAAACCAGAATGAATATGTGTTTTTGTTATTGTGAAGTATTGCTGTATGACAATTGTGGAGGGGCTACACAATCTCTCAATCTCAAGACCTTCTGGTACATTAAGGCAGATATGAGGAAGGGCAAGCCCGAAAAAAACCCCCGAAATTTGCTAAGCCCGCCACTGGCAGTGACACTACACTAACTCATGCTTTAGTCCTTCCTTTCAGGCGTTCTATCCTCGCTCCGATGGGAGCAGGTTCTCTCTGTTGCCATGGTTATACACCAAGCGAAAGTCGTGAATAATCCATTATGCTCTGGATAATGTTGTTAAACAATTAAAAGCAAATGTGGAAAACTATTTAGTCTTGCATGTCTAGACTTTTCCCAGAAAACGTATATGTGATACTAAAACTATACTCCTTTTGTGTGCATGACAGTATTACACACAGTTTCAGAATGTCGTGCTTCCACAACGAAAATGGAACTTCATTTGTCTGTAGCGTTTCCCTTGATGAGCAGCAGCTACATGCAGCAACTCGCTCTGGAGGGCTTAATACACCACTCGCCCTCGACACTAATCATTTTCAGAAGGTCCTTAATACGGCGGACCCTCTGCATGAACGTGTGAGTCAAGTGGAAGTGAGTAGGGAGAGGAAGTAGGGAGCCATTTGGAAAGGCCCATTATCTCTGCCTTTTGCCTCATCCTTCTGTGGTTTCATTGGCTCTACCAACATTACATGACCCTCATCGCTCAAAACCCTTCACGGACAGGTTGCTGGGGCTTTTTTAGGAGCTGCTGAAGTTACACATTAGCAAATGTAAGTGGAAGCTGGCTGAGGATGACTTTTACCAGCCAACAGATAAAAGCATGATCCAGATTTAACTGAATTCACTGAAGATAAACATATATGAGTCAGGTTTTGTCACTGGATAATCCACACATGTGAAAAATGGAGGAAAAAAAAACGTTCCCCGATTCTTAAGCCTCCATTAAAAGACTCTTAGCTTTCATAACTGGCTCTGTGCTACAGTATAATAGCCCTCTTATTGGTGCATTTACAGTGTGCCCCGGGTCGGACTCAGCCGGAGAGTGGTGTGTGGAGGGGGATTCAGAGATTACAGACCCCCCTCTGACTTCACAGATGGACCATCCCCCTCCACTGGACTGTTCTGAGACAACACTCTGAGCTCGTCTTAAGCAGAGTTGTAAATCACTGCTAGATCATAGCTGCTACATATGAAAATATATGTTTTTTAAAATGTGGTCCGTACATTTGTGTGTAATATGTACTGTTTTACAATGAATTGTTTATTTGTGAAGACTTATTTATTTCTTTTCTTTTCTCTGTTTTTATGTTAAATTGACTCAGATTAGACGAAGCACATTCTGTGGAGAGTGTAAAACCAAGTAAATCTTTTTTTCACATACCACCCATACACCTTCTTCCTTTTATCCAGGGCCAGGTCACGTGGGGAGTAGTCTAATCAAGGACATCCCCCTCCTCAGACTTTTCCTTCAACTCCTCCAAGGATATGCCAAGGTGTTCCCAGGCCAGCCAAGAGACGTAGCCCCACCAGATGCTGCAAACCGTCTCAGTGCACACTAAACCGGAATTCCTACCTTCAGATACTGTCCATAAAAAAATGAATAGAATCAGTGACAAAGGGAAGCCCTATCGGAGTCCAGTGTGCACCGGAAACAGTCTGACTTAATGCTAGCAATGCAAACCAAGAACCTGCTCAGGCTGTGAAGTGACTGGACAGCCCTCAGAGCCAGATCAGATTGGGCAAAATCCCGTGCACCCTCAAAGGCATTTATACATGAACTTGTTGTTATATTAAAATTGAAATACCCTTTACATAATAAGTTTCTTTATATTACAATTACATTACATTTGACACAGATGAATTGATTTTTGATTTAATCAGCTACGCCCTTTAGTTTCTGGTACTCCAATGAAAACACAACAACAAACTAAATTATATGCTGCTGTTATTTTATTTTCCCATTGTATTTTTGTATTAGAATTTAAATACCCCAATACAAAGTTGCTGAACATTTCAAACCAAAAGATATCATAACTTCTCGGGGGAAACATTTCACTAGACATTGGTATAAAAACTCACCTGGGACTGGATGGATTTTTTTTTTACTGTCTTATTCCCTTCTCCCTAAATGACAGAGAGGAGGATATTAGAGGCCAAATTACCTCCAATATGCTGGATGTCTGTGTAAAAGGGCCTTGTGCCTCAGTGTCTCTAGTGCAGCAGCGTTTGATTTGGAACAGAGAGTGCACCTGATTACCTGTCCATTTTCTTATAGCACAGATGTAATGTAATGTGAGTCCATTAGATTCCACTATTTTCTCTCTCCAAATGCAACCAAACAAGCCTCCACAGATGTGTAATACTTCATCAAACTGTGTTGTGTTACAGAAGTCTGGATTCTCAATGGTCCTGGAAATCCTGGATTATATATATATATATATACATATATATATATATATATATATATATATATGGTCATTATATTTCCTATATATGGTCATTATATTTCCTGGAAGATTCTCGAACATAATGTTTGCTTTTGATGGCACCAATCTCTCAATTTCCACTATAATAAGAAAAAGAGGATCATTTTTCACAGCCCAAGCACAATGTGACCTAAGCACCAATCATCTTCCTGATTTGGTGATTGACAGGTGTGATGGCCTGCCCCTCAAATTACCAGCTAATGGGGCTAAATGTGTTGATTTCAGAGACTTAAATTTTGTTTAACCCTAAGCCCCTTTCACACATGCAGTCTTTCCCAGCAATGTTCCTGCATTTTACCAGACCAGTTTCATGTGTGAAAACAGCCAGAAGTGATTTCCTGGTAAATCTGTTCAATTGCAATTAACCAGGTCAAGACCTAGTAATATTGCAGGGAATTTACTGGGAACGCTGTGTTGTGAATGAATGCAGTAACATTGCCGAAGAGGGCACATATTGACATGATTACATCAGACAACAGTATACAATCTAAATAAATCAAAAAGAGAATAGAAATAGAAAAAACTTCAGCAAGCGATTAATTTCTAGTCTGGTCCTGGAAGTGACCTGTAAGTGCTTTGGGACGAAGGAGGGGCACACAGCAGCACCCGCTGCTCATTGAATGATGCATGCTTTCACATTAGTCTCCAAAAGTCTACAATAACACCAGAAAAAGAGTTGTTGCAGGACTCCTACATCACCATGCGCTGTTTGTTCACAAGAAGCATCTAACTGCTCTCGGCATGTTAAGCAATATTCATTTGAGTTTGATTTGGAGTCGTAGTAGGTCCATCAGACCTCCGTGAACCTTTTGCCGCCATTGTTTAAATGGACTGTGAGATGAATTGCTGCACATAACATGTTATGTAGACGGCTCAAAGTAGTTCTTGTGCGCATGCCTGAGCAACCGTTTCGTGCAACAGCACACCTCTTCCAAAAGTGCTAAAACCTGGAAGTGTTCCGTACTCGAGCACGGATGGGAGCATTCTCATCAGCCAAACAAACCAGACTTTAGGGTTGTTTCAGGCACGGAACGGTTTGCCTGTTGTGAGTACACCCTTAGAGTGACAGAGATCCTGTCTAGGATTATTTGTTGCATTTATCATTAGCATGGAGGATTCATAAAGGTCATGGTACGAGTGATTGTATTTCTTAGCCCACCCACCAAATGTCACCACCAGCCGCCACAGGTAACACTCCAAAGCTCCTCATTGGTGAAGTCCCTAGTACTGCTACTTCTACCTGTCGTGCAGAAGATTGGGATTAGATTCCCTGAGGAGTTGCTCCAGTGACAAGGGGCACCTTCATGCTGGTCCCAGGCCTGAACACATGGAGAGAGCAAGAGTTTATTTGAAAGTACAGAGCAATGTCAAAAAACTTTTAACAAATTACTGCTCCCCAGTTGGAGACATTTACATGCTTTGAAATTCTGGTTATAATCAGCCAAAACTTCAAATTTTTCTGCTTCCATGTAACCAAAATAATTGATTCATCTTTTAGTCACCAGAGTCAGACTACTAGGTGTAAATATGGCCTTAAAGTTGTTGTCAGTGGCAAAGTTAAACACATTTTCCCCACAGCAAGAAGGTTGTGGACATGGATACTGGTCTGGCCACAGCTTTCTTCTTTTTTTGGCTTTAGACAGACAAGAAGCAGGGTGAGAGAGGGGAAATGACATTGAGCAAATGAATAATGAGTGGGAATCGAATCCAGGTCTCCTGAGTGTATGGTATGCACTACCAGTTGAATCCCCGAGGCACCCCTGGCCATAGCCTTTCTGTGTGGACATGCATGTCTCGGCGAATTGGTAATTGCTAAATTGCAATTGTAGAATACTACTTCTACATATTTGCTGTATAATAAAAAAGACACTTATCTGACTCTTTCAGGGTTTTACCGAGAACCCTAAACAGAACAGAGCAGGTAAGCTAAATAACTGGTTTATTGCACAACTCGAAAAAGGAGAACTGAGCCAAATAGTTCACTAACTGTATCAGTAGCAACAGCAAATTGGCAAGAAATGCATGGAAAACCAGGCTTCTTATACTGCAGCTGATGTGGAGATGGGAACCAGGAGTGGCAGCAGCCAGAGTTGTAATGCCACACCCAGATGGGTTAAGAGACAAACAGACACAGAAGGGAGGGGAGGATACAGACAGACAACAGAGAGAATATAACATCCAGGAACGGATCCTGACTCTTTCCATTTCAGTTCAGAGTGTGATCATTGAAAAGTGTAGGCCGATGATATAATGTAATCAGTTAGAAAGGTGAATTTTATAGTAAACATTAATTTCAGTAATTCAGTCATGTCATATAATGGTTATATAAAGAGGTTGAGTTTAGATTGTAATGCTTGTAGAAAGTGTGGACCACAACAAAAGAAAAAAATGTTCCAAGGTTTGCAATAAATAGGCTGTTTGGCATTATGGCAGTTTATCAGATCAGGCAAAAGAAAATATACGAGCACTATTTCCAACTTTCTGAACTTTAGATTCACAGAACTGGACCAATGTGTTACATCAAAGGGAATCAGTATTTAATGCCACAAGTTCCTCTTGTGTTTAGTGCCTTGCAGAAAATAAAGTCAATAATTTAATTCACAAAGCAAGAGCCATACAATATAGACTCTGTTTGAAACCAGAAAAAGCTGTTACTAGTAAATGTTTAATGTTTTTTAAACAGAAAACGACAACTTGTTTTCTCTATAAGGTTTTTTTTTTCCTTTCAAGTCTTGTTTTACGTAAAACTTATCTTGTCCAATTAACAAACTGCAGTGTTTAGTTTCAACTTTTGGAAAGTGGACCATTTTGAACCAAAACCCAAAGGGCTTCAACTTTTTTGGGGCACGCTTAATTCCCCTTTTGGTAAAGGAAACTTACCTGCACTGGGTACTGTGTGATAGAATATTGCCTTGAAATACAATATAGTTCTCAAAATAATGCCCCATGACCACATTTCTATCACTAGTTTAATGTTTTTATGTTATTTGAAGATAAACCTAGTTTTTGAAAATAGCTTATATTCATTATTTGTTTTGTTGACCGTATACAATTTCAATATTGATTTCCATTAGGTAATACTTAAATAGGCTACAGTGTAATCTTCAAATGTAGAACTAGTTGACATATTTGTAGTAAGCTGCAAGTGACCCTCAGGTTCACATTTTGATTATTTTTCCAGGATAAGACCTCAGGAGACAGGTGCTCTGACCCGACGAAGCCCTGTGCTGCTCTCAGTGACTTCACTCTGACTGGGGTTTAATGAGCGCTGTTAGATCAAAGCCCCAACACAGGTCTCTCTAATAACTCTACAGCCTCGATTAAAAAAAGAACTGTACAGTTGCTACAGTAGCTCTACAGCTCTGTTAAAGAATGACTGTAATGCTACACAGGAGCCAGCTTAAGCCTTTTCATGGAGGACTGTATGATATGACTGTATGTGACATTGTATTAAAGTCAAACTAAAAAACTGCAGTATGAGCATTTTTCCTTAATAGCATATTGTAATAAGATTGAGCTGTAAAAACAAAACAGTCTTGAAGTTTTTATTATTTTGTAGATGAGAATGTTCAGCTCCTGAAGGAACACTTTGACCAATCACACACTCACTTACAAGTAGGATACGGCCCGTTTGAATAAGGGACAAATCTGACTGTTAATTAAAAAAAAACACACACACACACACACACACACACCTAAAAATTGTTTTTGCATCAACACAATAAAAAGTGTGGGATTGCATAAATTTAAAGCTGAATTTAGAGTGAGCAGTTTATATCTTGAGATCTGGAAAAGAAACCTTGCATCTTTGTTGGTGGGATTATTTTTTATTACAGTGAGAGCAGGCTATGGTGGTGTTGTTGTGGAGGTGGTTATGGGTAGGGTTCCACTTTCAAACCCAGACATTTTTTTTTTTAAATTATTTCCATTATTCTCTGGGTTTTTGGCTGCTGCTGTGCAAAATCTCTCACCAGTCCTTTTTTCCCCACGTGATCTCATTCCAGAGAGTAATTTACTAGTGTTGACACAAGAGATTTGTCACAGACCCGAGTGTCACTATTGAACACATTGGGTCAGAGTGTGATTTCTCAACTTTTTTTCACCATGGGAAGGGAGTTGAATGGGATGGGACGTACAACCCAAAAGAATCCAACAAAACAGACCAATCCACTCGGCAAAAATGCTATGGTCGATATGTGTTGCTCTGCCTGGACTGTTAAATATATCATGCAGAATGGAAATCAAAATATACTTTCTAACATTTCAATTATAATCTAGACAAAAAATATATCCTATTTGTACATGGTTAAATATAATGGCATTAACAAGGCGTTTCCTTTGAGAAAAGCAATCTGAAAACATTAAATTAATCTCTCTGAGCACTTCAGACGTGTAAACCCTCTTGTTTTTAAAGTGCTTCCTCTCCAGAGACATGACAGAGCTCAGCACAAAAGCGCATCTTCCTGCGCGTGGCCCCAGGCGGCACTCCCCTGGTCTCCAATGGTGCCTCGCTTTGTGGGGGATCTCTCAGGACTTCACAGGGCTCCAAGACGCTGAGCACACGACGATTAGCAGAGCTGGCAGATACAGGCAGAGCGTCACTTGTCAGTGGCTAAGCCCAGAGCTGACAACTGTGTTTGGTGAGTGGGAGAACGGCCGGTGTGCGCTCGCTCGCTGTTTGTTTAGCTGTTTGCTTTGAAAGTGAAGACATGAACTGCAGGGGAGCTGGATTTTGGGGTTTATTTTCAAAGTAAAATAAACAAGAGTCATAGAGGGATTTCAAAAAAGATGAGTGATGCTGACAGACAAGCCAGATGAGAGTATCACATTTTACATGAAATGGCAAGTGTATCCAACCAACAGTGCCAAACTTACAATTTATACATTTGTACACAAGATCAGACATCAGCCCAGTAGAACACTATTATGTGTGTTTATAACATAATATTTTTTTTACATCAAATGTGTTCTATTGGCCATTAAGGCAGAAAAAAACAGTAAGATATGACCTGTAACAGTGTAAATAGACTTCATTTAGGACTTTAATTCCACAGTTTAACATCATTAAATCAATATCCAGGCCCTCATCATGAACACACCTGCGTTTAATAAAAAAAAAGTCTTGACTGATCACAAAACCTACAATACACAAGCATTAGTTAGCTATAGCTGCTTATTGCACTTAAGTCTTATTGCTTAAGTCACTAAAACAGCAAGACATGTTAAAATGTATATATTCTGTAGGTCTATAAATGTAAAGTAAAGAGATGCTGGTCTGAAGTGGATGTGCAACAGAGTAATGGTAGGATCCAATAACTCTTCTTTGGTTTGTCTATGTCCTCTTTAGCAACATCATAAAAAAGTCTATTTTTCTCTCTGCTCTAATTCTGGAGTCAGTGTCACAAGAATAATCTACAGTGTCACAGCAGACAAAGAATTAGCCCTTAGTTCTTTTTTTATTTATTTTTTTACCAAGCTTTTAATTTAATTAATTTTTCTTTGCTATACGAAGATCTTTTTTCCATGTATATTATTTATAGACTGTATAAAGTATTCTTTGTTAGTATGTCTGATTTACAGCTCACGGGTTGCCAGGCTACTCATATCAATTGATTTTTCATCAATTGGTTGCTAAATTAAAGCTAACATCAATAGCATTTACTGTTTTTTTCTTCTGTTCAAATGTGTCACAGACAGAGAGGTGTTAGTGGAGACAAATACACAAAAGTAAATGGAAACTGTCCTGTATATGGGCTTAATACTTTTTTACAGTTTAGTTTTTATTACTATAATTTAATGTACAGATGTGGCACTAAATTCAGGTTTTGTGCGGTCATCTCCCTGAGCTCTATTAGATATCCCTCTAGATCCCAACTCATTGAGTTAATTCTGGGTTTTTCTGTGGAGCTGTGAACACTTGTAATGAGTAAGCATTTAATGATCACACTGACATTGACATGTCAGAGATTTGTTAACAGATGAGTATTAAATTACACTAATCTCATACATACATCCTTACCCCATAATCCAGCTTCAGGGTGCACACAAAAGAGTAGTTTCCAATGGAGCAGTACGGGTCGGGTCAGTATGGGTACATTTCAATGACTAAAAGCAGTCTGAAGTGTGCTGAAAAGACATATACTACTCTTGCTCCATCAGAATGAACAGTGGGGCACAGTAGCCCAGGAGGTAGAGAGGTCGTCCTGCTCCCCCTGGTTTATACTGTCCTTGTGTCCTTAGGCCTGTGGCACCGGTGTATGAATGTGAGTGTGTTTGGTGTTGGCCCCAGGGCAGCTCGGGCTACAGAGGTAGTTTACCACCACCAGTGTGTTATCTTTTTTTTTTGCAGTCTGTTTGGATATTAGATAATCCTTACACAAGCAAAAGCAAAAACATTTAAAGGTCCTATATTATACTATTTTGAACATTATACAGTGTATTTTGGATACATTTAACAACATGAAACACACAATAATTATCTTATACAAGCGGTTTGGATGAGCTCTCATCATGAGTCCAAAGTGAACGGTCTGATTTGGCGCTGTCACTTTAAGGCTCAGCTCTCCCGTGTTGGCTCCGCCCACTTATGACGTCACGCTAGAACTACGAGCTACACTGGAAACAGACTGAAGTAAACAGGTACATGGTAGTAATAACTTTTTCAGCAATGGCTTTGAGAGTAGCTGAGCCGTATATCTTCGACCCAGAGTCTGATTCTGAGTTCGAAGAACATGAGCAAACACAAAGACCTCGAAGGCTTCTACAAGACGTTTCTGCTTGGTAAATGAGAAACTATTTATTGTGTATGTTTCTATGGTGTAGCCCGTAGCATAGCGCGTGTTAACTGCTTCTGTTTATAGGTGCACATGTGGAAATGGCCGTACAATGCCTACTGAAGTTGAGAATGTATGCTGCCTGGAGACTCCTAAGGTAGCTGGTGTGCAGTGTATTGAAAGAACTATAATAAAGTAGCCTAGCAATATGTAGAGCTATGCAGTAATGCTTGTTAGTAATACAATAATGTTGCTGACTGTTAGTAAGCTAACACAGTAGCAGCGATGCTTCTCTGTGTCTGAGCTGCAGAGCTCCACTTGTTGACAGTGCAGGAGAGAGGGGCAGGAGGAGTGTGGAGGAGCACTTCCTGGAGAGGAGTGGTTTATTTCACATATTGACGTCATTGCGTGAAACAGCTCGTTGAAAGGACTGTAGTTCAAACTAAATAAATGACTTAAACATGCGCGAATGAAACAAAACACAACTTTGGGTATGTGTTTGAGGTAGAAACAACGTTAGAACATGGTTAAAAGCTCAGAAAACTCGATTTAGTATAAGATGGGACCTTTAAAAGGCAAATGACAGAATAGAAGTTAAAAAAAAAAATCAAACATTTAAATGTGCCACAAAATACACAACCTGGACAAATTGTAATCCATTTGCATCGACACAGACAAAGTTAAGCAAAAATAAAATGAAAAAAATACAAAAAATGTCCAGGATTTGGAGGATTAAAGGAACATGAAACAAAACTGTGGTCATTTAAAATCTTTATTAACGCCAAAATATGCTTTTGTTGTGTGGTCCTTGAAAATCTCCATTTGAAGTGGGTTTGTATCCCTTCCCCTCGATCCAAAACAGAATTTGGAAACCTAAAGAGTCTCTCTCCCACCGAACTCATCAAAAAGGAGAATACAAGTCCTGAGTTTTCTGTACCTTTAAGGAGACCATCGATCCGAGTTCGTACAGCTCCGGAGGGTCCACAAACGTCACATTTCCGATCTGGTACGAGAAAGGGATCCTGCGCTCTTCTGGGTAAACGATTCCTGAAAATAAAAAGACGTGATAACGAAGCAGTCTTTTTTTCTTGTGAAACGAAAGCCTCACCTGTTCCCTCCTCCTCCAGCTCCACTGACAGCACCAGGTGATCCAGGAGCCATTTGGATCTGACTGTGAAGGCAGACAAGTCGAAAGTGAAAGGAGCACAGCCATCTTTGCCGGTCTGAAAAAACACAACATATCCCAGCATCAGTTAAAGTTAAAGATCCTG